>CAXKVI010000002.1:34529798-34847298 GCA_964058755.1 Campiglossa producta | reverse complement strand
TTCAAGAAAATTGGTTAAATGAAACAAGTTCTACTTTTAAATCAGAAATGTTTTAACGATTTTTTAAAGAAAAAATAATATTTTGTCCGTTGGTCCGTCTGCTCTACCACTGAGCTACATCGCACACATAATTGTTGTGGGAAAAATACAATTTTGAATAAGCTTTCGAAAATAAATGAAAACAAAATCAGAATTGTAGACCAAAAAGATTTTAATTTTAAACGGAAAAGTTAAAAAAGTTTAAACTTAAGGCGGGTTTAAAATTAGGCTCATTTTTTTAACCGTGTTGTGAATTGTGGGTTTTTAACCAGATTTTGGAAATAAATTACGAAAATTAATTAATTTTATTATTATTAAACATATAAGTGCTATTTCCCGAATTATTTATTTCTATTGTGGTAACTATAGTTTAGAAAGTTGACTAGAGTTTATCCCATACAAATTGGCGCTTAAACTAATTTTACACTCGCACTGAAGTTTAAACTTGCATTGAAAAACCGGGCCTTAACCGTAGACCTACGGTCGGGTCGAAAACATCCCGAAAGGCTGCTTTACGTGCCTATAGCTCAATAAGTTGTAAAATTAGCAGTCTGAGGTAATTCGGCAGCGATTCAACGGCATTCTCCAATCGTTACACCGACATCCACCGGCACTAACCAACCATTCCACCGACACCCACCAGTCGTTTTGTCGGCATTCGCCAAATCCCTACCCTACAACGGTTCTCCCTGCCATCTTACTCAAAAAGATAATCCATAACTTTACGGTTTGGGTCGTTTTCGAACCGTATTGTATTTGCGTTTCATTTTATTGAGCATTGTGCTTTTTTTATACGACTTGAGCGACCTGGACGTGAATGATGCCACAGTCGAGTAGCTAAAAACTACAGCACCCGGAGACGTTCAAGGAACGAAAAAACGAAACGAAAAAGCCAGGGAACCGATCAATTTGAAAATATCTTATACATGGTGCGTTTTCTTTCAAATTCGGTACGTGGGTATAATTATGCCTAAATTAATAGGGGATAATGCGAATGGGATATAGAGGAAGATGGGCGTGGTATAAGGAAAGAGGGGAATGAAGAGAAAAAAGGAGGGAGCTAGTGTGAAGGCGATGAAAGATAGGAAGGAGAGTTGTCTAAGGGGTTGTAAATTGCGGTTAGGTGGCAACCCTAAGTGGCAACCCTGCGTGAAATTGTCATATTTAGAATACGGCCGAAAATACCTTTCATTTGATACCCATATTGGCATATCTAGCTCTATATTTAAAAAAAAATGGGCATAGGCGGCAACCGTGTAAACCGCCCTAAGTGGCAACACCCATGTATATAATCTTAGAATGAATCAAATTGTTTATATGCCAAATTTTATCCAAATGAGTCAAGCAGACCCCGAGATATATGAAAAATTAAATAAATTGCGGTTAGGTTGCAACCCTAACTGGCAACCCTGCTTAAATTTTCTATATTTGGAATACGGTCGTAAATACCTTTCATTTGATACCCATATTTCCATATATACCTCCACATTAAACAAAAATTGGGATAGGTGGCAACCCTGTAAAACGCCCTTAGTGGCAACACCCATGTATATAATCTTAGTATGAATCATATTGTCAAGCAGTTTCCGAGATGTGCGAAAAAATAAAAAAAATTCGGTTGGGTGGAATACGGTCGAAAAAGCCTTTTATTTGATACCCATATTGGCATATCTAGCCCTATATTTAAAAAAAAAATAGGATAGGTGGCAACCCTGTAAACAGCAATAATTGGCAACACCCATGAATTCTCCTCAGTCTAACTATTACAATTTGTCTAATGTTAACTAGATCCTCGAATTTCACCTCCTATTTGATTTGCACAGCTAAAAATCGTGGTGAAAATCACCTACGTCTGAAAGGCTGCAACATACGCCTGAAAGTCGACTACAATTTCTATTTCCATCTGTCCGTCTGTCCGTGTACACGATAACTTGAATAAAATAAAAATTTAGATATTTGCATAAACTTTTGTATACAGGTTACTTTCTGGCCAAGGTAGGTTGCTATTGATAACCACGCCCCCTTTTTCGATATAGAAAATTTCGAAAATCACATAAATTGACATATCTCGGCTTAAATGATATAATTTTATAGGTTTATGATTTTACCGTAAATTTTATATAGTGGGTGTGGCACCGCCCACTTTTAAGGGAGGCATTTTTGAAATTTCGACTGGTCGTAACTTTTAAACTGATGAGGGTAGAGCGATGAAAGTTGGCACAAAGTATACTAGTATCGTTGGAAGTATACCTGATAAAATTAAATAAAATCGCCCTCCAACCACGCCCACTTTCGATATCGAAAACTTCGAAAATCACCTAAATTGACATAATTCGGCAACGGAAATGGCTAAAATTATACACTTTGGTAGGGTGAGCCCCTTAGTCATTCTATTATGATAGTCGTAACTGATTACGGTAGAACAAAGAAATTGGTACAAGGTATACTAGCATAATAGCCAGTATATCTGATGTAATTGGACGAAATCGCTTCCCAACCACGCCCACTTCCGAAATGGAATATTTCGAAAATCATATTAAAACTGCGGCTGGGTATTTAATGTTCGGTTTACCCGAACTTAGACTTCTTACTTGTTTTATCATCTTTTTATATTTCTTTACAAGCACGTTAAAATTTTTTAAGTCCGATCACTGATTGCTATGTTAGGCGCGCCTCAAAGCATGCAGCATTTTACTAACGTGAATCAATACTATTCAAAAGATGTCACTAGATTAGTATGCTGTGCAAATACTTTTAGGAGATTTTTTCAATATCCAGTCTAAGAAAAATATTTACCCTTCGTCCTTTTAAAAATTTGTAAATACACAAAAATATAATTTGTTTATTTTCAACCTTCTCAATGAGATTGCTTGCTATTTTGGTCTCATTTAAATTTAGTTTATTTTAATTATATTTCGCATTGTGCTATTTTTTAATTCTCCTAACAGTTGTATAGTTTAAAATATTTTGTTACACTTTTTGTTTGCAGCTCACTCTGTTTTATTTATTTAGACTTAGTATGTTGTTGTTGTCTTTATGAACTGAACTAGCAACGCGAAAGGCGCAAAATTCCCACAGCAACAACAAACACTAAAAACACAAAACATTAAACAAACAACACCAAAAGTGCCAGCAACAACATCACAGTCGCATTCATCAATACACAAACATACACAAAAACGAACGCGAACGTTTAAAAGTGCTTTACGTGTTATACCCTGACAGGTAGCGCTAGTGCGAACGCCTAAAAGTAGGCAAATGGAATAAAATTGTGTGCGCTTGTGTTGTTTTATGTTGCGCTGCTACTGCTGCCACTGTCGCTGCTGTCGTTGTCGTCACTGCTGCTCCTATTTCGTGTTTGAACTCAATGTTTTTATTGTTGGTGGTGCACAGCAAATTTTTTTTTTTTTTTCTTGAAATATCCTCTTCTGTGTCCCACTAGGTGTGTATGTGCATTTGTGTGTGTGTGTGTGTGTATGAGGAGTATGTGGGGGTTTGAATTGTCTTTGTGTGCATGTGCGCGTATGTAATATTTATGTTAAGTGCGTTGAGTTTTCTGTTTGTTGTTTCTATTATTTTCGCCCATATTTCTTTAACTTTGCTGTTTCATATATTTGCCGCGCTGTCGGTGTGCACCTCCCTTTAGCCCAGGACAACTATTCTGCAATCAATTCTATCAAACTGAACTCTTTTCCCTATTTTATGTTGTTATTTTTACTTAAAGATAATACAAGGCATTGCGTGGTATTTGCCTATACACATACATATGAAATACTTTCACATAGATAAAAGCTTATATGTGTGTATTGACATGTAAAACCATATTTATTTAAAACGAACGCAGTAAAGAAATAACACTATGCAACTATTTCAGGGTTATTAGCTTAGGTCCGTCCCCTGGATTAGAGACTCAGAACGATTAGGTAAAACTTAAAAATTTTCAGATTTTACCGATGTAGAATTTATGTATTACTAGTTTGCATGGAGTTGAATTTTTTTTTTTTTTTTTTTTTCAAAATAGTATAATCAGAAGTCTAAAAAATGTCATGCAAACAGGACTGCTTAAAATCTTGGCTAACCTTAGCCCAAATCAGTGTAACCGACCAACAATTAAAACAAAAATAAGGAAGCAAAAATTATGCTTCAAAAGTATTACCATTGCCACTTTGGATTAACATAAAATTTGCGAGCAACACCATGCTACACCTTCTAACTATAATAAAATGAAAGTTCGAAAGATATCCTAGCGATTCCTCAAAAAGTGTTTGCCCATATTTGCCCTTCTTTACGTAAACTTGACTAAATGACGAAAAGTTAGTACAAATTCTCATAAAACGACGAGTGTGTAGGCATAGGGAAACAAAATATCACCTATTGGTATGTTTTAAGAGGGAGCTGAAGAAGGTCGAAATAAAGATCAACATCAAAAAATTCCTTAGCAGTGGTTAGGCAAACTACAAAGTTTTTCGATTAATATTTTACTACACTTGTAACTTCAGACAAAATATAGTTTATATGACCTCAAAGCAATTGGCAATGCGGTAAGTACCCAGAGAACTAATACCGAAGCTGAGATGATACATATTCGAAACAGAGCTGCCCACGGCGATAACACTCCCCCAAACCTGCGGGTAGTGCTTAGTTAACCTTTGCATATTAAAACAATCCTTATAAGCAACAAAAATGCGAATTAGAGATAGTTTGAAAATTTGTTGCATACTTCAAGGCAGATTGCCCTTTTTAATGCTTTGTACTCTTGTACGTTCCTTGTACAATATTGGGCGAGAGAAAGTTTAATGAAATTTGAGGGTTTATATTTTTATGGCAATAAGGGCAAATCACCCAACGTATTTTTTTAAGTTTCTCTGTAAAGCCTTTCGAAATTAAAAATTGTACTGTAAATGTTTGGAATTTCAAAATGGTTTATTGACTATAAAGTCCACAATTTTTGAGCAAATACGGTGAAGAAATGTGCGAATAAAAAACTTGATACGATGGTGTTAATAACTCAATTATGACCAAACTCAACCTTGGTCGTTCGCCCTTATTGCCAAAGTTTTTTCTTCGGCATTTAAGCACACTAGCAAAAAAAAATTAAAAAAAAATCCCTCATATGTGTGTCGGTCGAGCGACAGTGTGTAGTTACCCGATGATATCGGTCCTACTTTCAAAATTTGACCGCCAATGTTGGTAGCCCTTCTCTAAATTATCGGAAGTGTTTTTTTTTTCTATTACAAACAATAACAATCAACATTGCGAGTTAGAGAGGAAAATCTGTATAGTTCAGAAAATATGTCAAAGCCTAAAATTATGCTAACATAATTGCTACAGGTTGCCCTTTTTTTTTAAATAATTTATCAAAGCGCCTAAACTTGATTTTACATATTTTTCCGATCTCTAAAAATCAGACTTTGAAAAATCACAAGAAAATGTTGCATACTTTAAGGCGAATAACTTTCTTTTAATAAGTCGAAGTATTTTACGTTCTTTTAACAAGGTAAATATTTTTGTAGAACACTATAACTTTTGGAATATAGATAAGCAAGTTTCTATCAACGATCAACGGGCTCAAATATGGCAATCCGCTAAGCTCTAGAAGGTGCTAGTACCGGAGCGTATCTGATCCATTTCAGAAAAAGGGCTTTTCACGTCGATAACACTACACTACACCTTCGAAAGTGTTTTTATTTTTTACCTTTGCAAAGGGCAACGCTAGCTTTTTAGCAAAGAAAATGGTAATTAAAGACAACTTGAAAAATTGTTGCATACTTTAAGGTGTATTGCCTTTTTAATGCTTTGCACTCTTCCACGCTGCTTCTACACAAATATTTTGCATGGGTTACCTTAGTGAAATTTTATGGCGCCTATTTTTTCAAGGATTGTAAACCTCTAATGACCACCGAAAGGTTACTTTATGCGGCCTTTACACATTTTTTTAATTAGTTTTTTTTACACTAAAACGGTATAAACGAACCTTTCGCAACAGATTTAGAGCAGTGAAATGTTTCACAAAACTATTCCACATGGAATTTGGTAAAAGTACCCTAGTAAACATGATTTACTCTTTAAAACTCTCAAGCAAATTTGACTTAAGCATGCAAAGAGATTTTCAATTCAAGCTACATATGTATATGATGGACAAGATCGTTTATCTATAACTGAAACTTTCAAACACCCCCTCAAATATGCTGTAGCACAGTGTAATTTTCGTACTGCTGCTTATGTTTTATCTTTCTTCTTTTTTGTCGTTCTACTTTTTCGTATTTTTCTTATTACATTTTTACTAAGTCGCGCCACTGGCAGCTCCTATCCGGTGCTGTCATGGTGTTGGTGCTTTTTTTGTTGTTCTATTTTTCCATTAATTGTTGTTGATTTATGTATGTATTTTCAGCGAGTTGTGGTGCTGTTTTGCTCGTCACTTTTTCATGCTTTCTTTCCTCCTGCCGCTAAGATTTATTTGCTAAAAATTTATTTTTTTCGTGTTGTTGTTGCTTTGGCATATATGTTTCAATTTACTGTTATCATTGTTATTGCATATGGGTTTTTTATTGCTGTTGCTATTAATCTCGCTAGCTTGTTTGCATTGGTGTGTGTGTGCGTGATTCGCATGTATGTAGGTATGTTTTTTGTTATTTTAATCCATCAAATCGACCCCTTGTTACTACGCTCGGTTCTTCTAATCAAATGTGCGCATACATGTGTGTTTTAGTAAATTTCTTTTCCATAACCAAAAAAATCCAATTCGCAAATTCTAATTACACACATATTTTTCTAATTTTTTTTTTACAAATGATGAGCTTTTAGTGGGTTTGATTTCAGCTTACAGACTTCTTTCTTGTCAAAACTTCATATTAAGTAAACTTTGCAGTTTTAGTTTAAAGTATTTTTATTTATTTACTACACGATTTAAATTTGATTTGAAGCTGATAAAAGATGGTAGAACTCATAACCAAAACTTAGTCCGTTTTAACGCAATCATAAATTTTTCATATTTTCTTATTTAGCTTTTTCCATCTAACTCAACATCACCCATACACTAACCACACACTTACGATTACATTATACAGCTAATCAAACAAGATTTTTTTATTCGTTTAAAATTTACTTTTTAATTTTGCACATCCTTCACTTTCAATACTTATTTATATTACATAGATATATATATTTCACAAGAATTTTGTTGTTGTTGTTGCTCTTGCTTTGCACACATTACCACTAGTGTATGTGTGTGTGGAATTGTAAGAAATTGAATTTTTTCACAGCGCGCGAATTGCTCAACCGATTTCTAGCTTCTGCTCTAAACGTACACAGCACCCGACGACGTTCTCGTTATGACTGATTTTCACCATATCCATTCAACTCCAGCACGTCCAGTTCTTGTGTACTGTGCTTCGGTACTCTCCGTGTCCTGCTGCAAAAGGAGCATCTACGCATCCAGCATCGCGCATAACAACACACGTTAGCTTTCGCAAATCGTCATATCACTCGTTCGTTTAGGTGTGCTACTCATGCCTTCGGTTTATTACCTCGTCTGCTTAAAGTGCACGACATTCGTGCATGTGTTTGTGGCTTCATATAACTCGTCGTGCTTTCGTGATTTAAATGCGATTTTGTATGTTATGTTATCAAGTTATTGTTACAACAGTTACCCAAGAAACTTACTGCGATATCAGCGTTTCCCTCTGTGCAGTTCCCTATTATAACAGTTTTCGCACAAGCGCACTCCTACGCACATATTTCACAAGCACTACTCCAAAAACATTCTCTCAATCTTGCTTTGTTTACGTAAGTCATCGCTTTCTTTGTAGCAATCCTCATCTCTCTCTCTCTCTCTCTTTGTCAAGGTGGCCTTGCTATAAGCTTTTTTCTTTGTCAGTGTTTTAAAAAGCTTATGAAAGCCTTTGGGCGTGTTTGTTAATTCTGTGCTTTTACTCATAAGCAATACGCATCCTCTCTGCAAAATGGTTGCTCATTCAAAGTAAAAGCTTTCATGTTCGTATCAACAACAAAAAAACAATGCTGCACTATGCCAAGTGAAAGTGAAAGTAAAAGTATACATACATATGTATGTAAGAATGTATGTGTAACACATATGTATGTATAAACGTCAGATTTCGGTTTGAATTGTTATCTTACCCAAAGACATAGTCTAACACAATTTGTTATAATATACGTGTACCTGTTTTATTACATTCTCTTGTAGCAAGCTTTTAGACTAGACATTTATTTGCAGCTCCTTTTCAGAAATTTTGAAATATATTATTAAAATTATACCTAGTTGTGCCAGACGAACAAGATTTTTCCCTTTCTTTTATTTCGGTAACTGTTTCGCTATTTTATCCTGTAGAGTATTTCCACTTTTTCCTGTACTTTTTATTATTCTTTTTTCTTTTACTTTTTATTTTATTTTGTTTTAAGTTAATATATATTATTTTATTTTATTTCATTATATTTTTTATTTTTTTTGTTATATTATACTATTTTTTATTTTATTCTTTTTAATTTAGTTTAATTCTTATTTTTTCCTTTTTTAGTTCAGTTTTTTAATTCTTCTTTAGGTTTTCTTATTTTTTGAGGAACTTCCCGGTAAGCTAGATTATTGAAAATTTGCATACATATGAATAATTGAAGACAATATAAACTGTTGTACAAGAAATTCCGCTAGATGTCACACTGGTCGAGATAATTACAAAAAATATTAAAAGGGTGCTGGAATTTTTCGATCGATTTTTAGTATCTTCCAGATTAGTTAGAGACTTGAAACTTTACACATTTGTCACAACCCGATGACAATGCAATCCCTCATCAAAACAATTCCGGTAGGTGGCGCACGGATCGAGATATTTCGAAAACTAATTTGAAGTTGAGAATTTTGGGATCGACTTTTGACCAACTTCCAGGTAACCTCGGAACTTGAAACTTAGTATTAAATTGAGGCAATAGTGACACTACAAATAGTAAAAATCAAAATTCCGATAGATGGCACGCTGGTCTATATAATTGTAAATCTCTAAAACATAGGGGGAATCTAACTTCCCGCTAAGCTAGGGACTTGAAACTTGTCACATTTGTCAGAACCCGATGACAATGCAATCACTCATCAAAAAATTTCCGGTAGTTGGCTCACATATCAAGATATTTCCAAAATTATTTAGAAGTTGGGAACTTTGCGATCTTGAATTATTTAACGTATGTATGTTACCAGTTTGTCGTTTGTGGGAGTTTTATAAGAGTGCTGAATAGTGATGTATAGTGCGGGTATAATAGAATGTGGAGATAAGAAAATAGCTGGAGAGTTTGGATACCTCTTTTTTGTTTAATAATAAATAAACTAAGCATAATTTTCAAAGTTTTTTCGGCGAGACAGCATAATAGTCCATTCTAAGTTTCCAATATAATTTTTATAGGGATCTATCTATAAATACTATACGAAATTGGGTTGCGAAGGTTTGTATGCGGACAAGGTACCAATTTTTGTTTCAACAGATACTAAGAGCTCAGCCTGTCCAACGCAAAACAACGGCTTCGTACGGCCATAAATAAATTCGTTTACTCAAATCAACCTTCTCACTGAAAAGAGAATGAATGAAATTAATTTAATCAACCACATTTTACAACAAAAGCAATTTTCACTTACCGCTTTTTGTGTGTTGAGTAAGAATTCATTAAAACATACTCCATAGTTTTATTAGTCAAACCGTCTATGTGCTCGATCTGTTTACCAATATTAGCTAAGACACGATATTCAGTGACCTTATCAGTTCTAATAATATGAAAGACACGATCGTTCAAGGCACCAAGTTCGAAGCCCCCCTCCTCTTTAAATGCTTTAAAAGCTGAAGTTTTCTTTAATCTGACCATACCCATGAAAAGTTGTAAAGTGCTGCGCGTTTTTTTAAGTTGCGCCTGAGCATTGAGGATCGAGTAGTTTGGATTAACAGGTAGCCAAGTGGAGTTAGCTATGCTAAAGCCGGCATTTTTAGAAGTATCCCATTGCATCGGTGTACGATATGGAAAACGGAAGTCACACACGTCATTAGAGCATTCGACCTCGCCATCGGTCATGCCAATTTCTTCGCCCTGAAAAATTTGTTTGAAAATTAGAAATTCAAAAAAATCAGAATGTTGCCCCTTACGTAGTAGGTGATAGATGTACCAGGTAAGGCATGATATACAATCGTCAACAAATCTACGAGGTTATATCCCTTCATTGTAGCCACACGTTTGTTGTCATGATTACTAGTGCTCCAATTGACTACCTTGTGCTTTTTCCATATAACATCCATCCATAAATTGGCTAAATTTTGAATAGTTTTTGCATTTATCGTGTCATTTACGGGAACACTGTAGAGATTCATTGGCATCTGGATACCTTTGTGAGTCCCGTTGCTAATATACCCGCTTAGAGTTGTGGTGTCCTCATAAGACTCTGCTATCATAGCCCTAAACATGGCGTACCGGAATTAATTAGGACCCATATGTAAAATCTATACATTCGTTTTTTCGCTCACCTTGTGTCTCCACCATTTATTTGCTGATATTTATCTAAAAATTCACGAAACGAAAACAGTACTGGCGCATTTTTTTCTGGGTCATTATATAACTCTGTACGCATGTCAAGCGGATAGTCCGGATATGTGCCATTTTCAAAACGTTTTTCAACAAAAAATGCCACTGCATCAATACGAAAAGCATCTACGCCACGATCTAACCAAAATTTCATTACATCTGTTAAACGCTCGATTACCTTGGGATTGGTTAAATCAAAATCCGGTTGTTTCGGATAAAACATATGCAAATAGTATTGTTGACGTATGTCATTCCATTCCCACGCCAAACCACCAAAACGCGCTTTCTACAATACAAATGTTAAAGAATTATTCTACACTGAAACAAATCAGAATAGGTATGCACAAAATAGTTAAGTAACTCACCCAATTACTTGGTGGTATACGTTTACCAGTTTCTTTATCGATTCTGCCATCTGCCCATACATAGAAATCATCGTAGCCTTCTTCGCGACGTATCGATTTCTGAAACCATTCACATTCATCACTCGAATGATTCGGTACGAAATCTAAAATAATCTTTATACGCAATTTGTGTGCTTTCTTAAGCATAGCATCGAAATCAGCCATGGTTCCAAATATTGGATCAATATCAGTAAAATTGGAAATGTCGTAACCCATATCCACCATAGGCGACTTAAAGATAGGTGAAAGCCAAGCAACCGTAACACCTATTTTTTTTAAATAATCCAGACGTGCAGTAATGCCGTTTATATCACCTATACCATCACCATTGCTATCCTGGAACGACCTTGGATATATATGATAGAGCGTGGCTGATTCCCACCAATCTACTTTTTCGGCTGCTGGAGCGCTATGAAAGCAAAGTAGCACCGCTGTTACTGCAAGTACTAGCCTCGACATTTTTAGTGCTACTGAAGAGCGACAAAGCATAGAATAAGTTTTATACGTTGGAAAAAAGTTATTGTCAACAATAACAGCGAATTATTTAACAATATATCTGTCACAAAAAAATTGCATTTTCATTCATCAACATCTTATGCTACGGGTTGGCGAAAATCCTTAGACTGAACCCTCCACAAGGGTGCCGACTGGTAATGGATACCACAGCTGTCTGTAGATTGGTACCTTAGTACCTCTCCGTGTAGGCGGTATCCAGCTAAGGTCAGGAGTCACAGCTATACGTCTTAGCTCTTTAATAGCCCTGGCCTTTGGATATGATTCTTGACTATGGTCTTGAGGTAACGGTGACTGATATAGGACTTTTTTGGACAACGATTGTGATTAGTTTGCTTTGGACTGGTAGGTGCAGTATTCTGCCATCTCGGTAGGTTGGGGTTAAACCCAACCGAAATGGCTGGTGGGCTAATATTGCACCGGCCCACGTCCCGTTAAAACTTTGGCAGGCCTCAGGGTACGTAAGGACATGCGTCAACCCTTGCGTGGCCTCCCTGCTCCGCATAGATAACCACGGGACAATTAAATGGCGACTACACACCCGGGTCTGGATAGCGGCTCTGAGTGGGGACGTAAATTAACATGAACAACAACACCAACATCAACATCAACAACAAAAACAACAACAACAACAACAACAACAGCAAAAACAACAACGACAAAAGGCAGATAAGGAGGGAACGGAAGGAGGCAGGAAAAGGACAACGGAGACAGGGAGCCGGCCAGCAACGAGGTGCGGCTGGGACAGGGTCGCAGACTGGAGAGACATAGGGCTCACTTGGAAGGGATGCGACCGAACATTACTGGAGGCCTGAAATCAGGGCGCAGACACTCCCAAACGCGACGCTACAACAGGGCGAAAGGGACGGGCAGGCTCCAGAACTTGGAAGCAGGTGGTAGCAGGGCTGGCGCTGCGGTGAGTCCGACTCTGCCTGGCAACGAACGAGTGTCGAAATCGACATCCGTTGGACAAGGTTCCAGCGTAAAAGCAGGTGTTTGGTTGTAGTATTTGCGGTTTAAAATTAGATGCCGCTCTTTTTTGGTAACTCTAGTGTCCAGCAGCGGTAATCTCGTAATTTTGGTAGTTATCGCTGCTATATTTATTTAGTTATCCATGACAGTAGAGGTCAAAAGTTATACGAAAATTTACTTTGAAAAAAAAAAATGTATATTGGTTTAGGAGATCCATCAGCAGAGACATTTAGTATGAAAATAACAAAACGAAATGTTCAAGTGAAAAACACGATTTTTGAAAACTTACAAATTTCGAGATAACAATTTATCTATAAGGGTGAGTTTTTTTCGCCGATGGATGGGTTAGTTTCTTCTAGGGTATGTACCCTTAATTTCTGAAAAAAATTAAGTGGCTACTTAAAACAGGGAAGACGCCAGAGCCAGCTAAAATTGACAAAAAAGGATAAAAATTACGTATTTTCAGTACCAGGTTTTTAATACCAATATTTGATTTATTTTTTACTTTTGAACAAACTACTCTCTTTTACCCTTAAAACGCCCTATCGAATGTAAGTATATCTCTAATAGAAACATTTGTACAAACTTTGAGATTCGACCAGTCCGAAACCAGTGGTTATAAAAATTATATGTTTGTATATTCGATCTTTTAGGTCCCTAAAGAAGTGTCCCTCAAAGTTTGAGCGAAATCCGACGATTTTTGCCAATATTAGACGTTTTGATATGGATCGACTCCATAACTTTTGGTAGAACGTTAATACGTGAATACTTCCAGAGAAGTACGACCCTTTTCCCCTATCCCCACTAATAAATTTAAGTTTTGCTATATTTTCGTTTCGTTAAAACAACAACAGATGAACGTTGCTAAGCGTTAAAAACTGTTTAAATATTTACTGTTGATTGTTTACACTGCTAACCCTGCAAAATGGTAATTTCATACAAAAAATGTGCTCCAATTAACATGGCGATGTTCTAGGATTGGACCACCTTTATAAAATTAGTAATCCATAGAGTACTCCAACTTGGAGAATTACCGCGCGCTATTTACTTGCCTAAATTTCTTTTGGCAGTGTATTGTTTCATTTGGATGAAGCAAGCATAGCAAAGAAAATTAACTTTTGTGTTGCCGTTGATTCCATTACCCAACGTTAATTGTTTCAGAACTGGTTTTTTCAGTGCAAGTTTAAACTTTAGTGCGAGTTTAAACTTAGTTTTAGTGGCCAATTTATTTTATTTTATTTTATTTTATTTTATTTTATTTTATTTTATTTTATTTTATTTTATTTTATTTTATTTTATTTTATTTTATTTTATTTTATTTTATTTTATTTTATTTTATTTTATTTTATTTTATTTTATTTTATTTTATTTTATTTTATTTTATTTTATTTTATTTTATTTTATTTTATTTTATTTTATTTTATTTTATTTTATTTTATTTTATTTTATTTTATTTTATTTGGTTTATTTTATTTTATTTTATTTTATTTTATTTTATTTTATTTTATTTTATTTTATTTTATTTTATTTTATTTTATTTTATTTTTATTTTATTTCATTTTATTTTATTTTATTTTATTTATTTTATTTTATTTTATTTTATTTTATTTTATTTTATTTTATTTTATTTTATTTTATTTTATTTTATTTTATTTTATTTTATTTTATTTTATTTTATTTTATTTTATTTTATTTTATTTTATTTTATTTTATTTTATTTTATTTTATTTTATTTTATTTTATTTTATTTTATTTTATTTTATTTTATTTTTGTAACTTCACATTTTTTAATTTTTTTTGTCTCATCATTTTTTTTTTGTTATGTGACGGTTAATTAAAATGGTTTTTCTTTTTTTACCAACACAATACAGCAGAAAGGAAGGTACCTATGTAGATGTAGACCATGGCTGGCTTGATTTTATTTTTGTAAATTCGTCTTCTTTTCGAAGATGGTTTTTGTACGTATAAATCAAAAACAAACAAACCGAAACTGCATTTAAGTATAAGCGACCATCCACAAGTCATAAGAGACAGTATGAAAGTGGCAAAAACTAAGCTAATGGCTTTCTTGTTTGGCTAGAGCAGAACAACGCAAGAAATCCGAAATCGAAGAAGAAGTTCAAAATGCAAATGACGTTCGCATTGATGATGAAGTGATTAACGCTCGCGTCTTAAATTAGATTAAATATGCAAATATCACATGAATTTTTCGGCTACAAAAAAAAAAACGAAAAAAAGCTAAAATAATTAAAATTAAAAACTGATTTCATAAGGTAAAGGGTTGTTGGTGTTTCAAATAAAAATGATTGTGAACTTTCGGAATTGATGAAGTGAATTTACTCTGCCACTTTTAGCCACTAAAAACGCTTCTCAGTAAAAATTCATTATCAGGTTCTTAATAAATGTTCGCCCCATCTTCAATTTTCAACGACCCCTTGAACGAATTTCTGCCACAAAAAGGTCTTCAGCAAAATATCATTTGCCTAATGTGTTATTTTTTACTCTTTTCAAATTTACTGCGAGCTATCATACCCATTCACAGAAATTGATATAAATATTAGCATATAATCAGTTTAGTATTTACGAAAATCCACTGAAATTGTTGCTAACAATTACATGCATAGGTACTTCACCTATGGTAAACATGAAAACAAATTTAGTTCGATTTGAGTTTTTAAGTGTTTGTTAATGCGATTATGTTTTAAGCATCACCAATACATGCCACACCATGCTTTCATCAGATTACAAACGTATGTACTTCATATGTTTTTCTTTTTTCAATCGCACCCTTTTGTACAGTGCATGCCATAAATAGGTAGGTAGGTTCAAGTGGCTGTCGCAGAGGCACACTTAGGCCAAATTTGAAAGGCCCGTTGTGATACCACCAACACAAGGAAAGTCAGTCCCGGGACCCAGCCATATGGAAAATCCCTGAGTTGTTGGGATTTTCCACATAGCAGAATCCCGGGACTGACACTCCTAAACCGACACCGTTACTCCTCCTCGAACCACTTAGATGACTTTATGAAGCCCATCAAGTCCTTTATGTCCAGTTCCGCGATCTGGCTTAGGCTATCTAGGAATGGAACTCCCAAAAAGCGCGTTCTCGCGCCGCTTAAAGCCGGACAGTTGCAGATGAGGTGCTCCACTGTCATACATAAATATAGAACTAGGCAATTTTTAAACATCTATTAATTTTTTTCTTTTTTTTATTTAGAAATATTTTCCATAAAAATATTATAATGATATATATAGTGAATACGTTTAATATTAGCCGAGTAATGACTTTCATAAAAAAAATGGAAAAAAATGGGTTTCGATCAAAGAGCTCAATGAAAAAACAGTCTAACATTTTTTTTTTCGATTTTTTTGAATGATTTTTCAAGTCATTGAATTTTAACCACAAAAATTTTGTGTGCGACATAACTCAGTGGTGGAGCAGTCGGCTGTCATTCATTTTGTTTTCATTTAAAAATTTATTCGAATCCCTGACAACGAAAAAAAAAAACTTAAAAAAATGTTTAAACATCTGTGGTTTAAAATCTAAACCGTTTTCAATTCACCAATTTTCATGAAAACTGGTCTACCTTAAATATGAAACCAAATTTGGTTAGGTCATATACACTGAAACAAAAACGTACATGTTTTCCAAGAAAAAAGTTTCATAGAACTCCAAGCTTGTCTAATTTAATCTTGGCTTGCGTCATAATAACACTTAACCACCTAGGCGATTTTGGCCGTTGCGTATCAAAGCACGTCATTTTTTTTTAGCGATAACTGACGCCAATTGGAAACCCCAAGGGAGTTCAAGACATCCTCCACCTGTTGTTTCCATCTCAGTCGAGGTCTCCCCCTTCCTCTGCTGCCGAATTCGGGTGTCGATAGGAAAACTTTCCGTGCTGCTGCTTCTTTGTCCATTCGCATAACATGACCCAGCCAGCGGAGCCTTTGGGCTTTAATCCGCTGAACTATGGACAGGTCTGCGTAAAGCTCGTACAGCTCATCGTTAAATTTCCTTCGATACTCGCCGTTGGCATCACGGGAAGGACCATAAATCTTCCGGAGAACTTTTCTCTCAAATACTCCAAGGGCCATCTCATCTTCTCTTGACACTGTCCATGATTCCGAGCCGTACATCAGCACTGGTATGAAGAGAGACCTATAGAGCGTGATTTTTGTTTGTCTAGAGAGGACTTTACTTCTCAATTGCCTACTAAGTCCAAAATAAGACTTGTTGGCAAGCTTATATTTCTTAGAATAAAAGAAAGGATTCATAGAATCTAAGAAAAAATTTTAGAATTTATGAATGAATTCATCATTTATGAAGATTTGTTTACATATTTTAAGAACAAGTACTTATATTCTAAGAAATATTCTTAAATTTCTATGAAAAAATTCTTTGGAGAGGTTGTAATGAACTCTTTTTAAAATCCATGTACTTTTTCTTTGGACACATGAACTTTTTTGGTTCAGTGTACTTAGGTAGGTAGGTAGAAGTGGCTGCCGCAAAGGCACACCTAGGCCAGTAATAAAAGGCCCGTTGTGATACCACCAAACACTAGGAAAGTCAGTCCCGGGGCCCGGCCATATGGAAAATCCCAGTGCTGTTGGGACTCTCCATATAGCCGAAACCCGGGACTGACACTCCTAACCGACACCGCTACCCCTCCTCGAACCATTTTGATAACTTGATGAAGGCCATCAAGTCCTTTATGTCTAGCTCCGCGACCTGGCTTAAGCTAACCAGGAAGGGAACTCCCAGAGAGCGCCTTCTCGCTCCGCTTAAGGCCGGGCAGTTGCAGATGAGATGCTCCACCGTTTCCTCTTCCTCATCATCTTTGCAACTCCTGCAGCATCGTCGGTAGGGAACGCCTAGCCTTGCTGCGTGCCTACCAATAAGGCAGTGCCCGGTTAAAACACCTATTAATATGGAGATTTCCTTCCTTTTTAGGGCGTATATGTGTCTAGATCTTTTAAGATCGCATTTTGGCCAGGTTTGCTTGGATATCCGGCACCCTGGGGCTTGTAGCCATCTTTCGTTGGCTTCGCGGAGTGTATGCTCCTTCAGCATTAGCTTGCACGTGGCAAACGGCATACCTATGCGCTCTTTATCTTGAAGAATCTGCTTGGTCGTGCCCTGCCTGGCAAGTTCGTCTGCCCTACAGTTTCCCTCAATGTCCCTGTGTCCCGGGACCCATGTGAGGTTCACGCGGTTCTGTTGGGCCATCTCTTGAAGAGATCGACGACAGCTGAGCGTCAGTTCAGAGTTGAACGAGTAAGAGCCAAGGGATTTGATGGCCGCTTGGCTGTCGCTGAAAATACAGATATCCTGTCCGATGGTGCGTTTACCTATCCAAGTCACGGCGTCCATGATTGCAGAAACTTCAGCCTGGAAGACGCTGCAGTGATCAGGTAGTCTAAAGGAGAGTTCTAGGTCCAAATCCCTTGAGTAAACCCCTCCTCCGACTCTGCCGTCTAACTTCGAGCCGTCGGTGTATATAAAAGTGCCGCCATTTGTAGCGGGACACCGATCTATGTTCTCCCAGTCTTCCCTGCTGGGAATGTTTATTCTAAAACAACAATCTCCGACTGTTGTGGTCGCACACCGATCTGTGCTCAGAGGGAGAAAGCTGTAAGATCTTAGAATACAGGAGTGTCCAATAGTGCTTGCGCCCCAGACGGACGTTTCCCTTAGACGCAGAGCCGATGCCGCTGCTGCCCGGTACCCTTCCAGATCGAGTGGCAAAAAGCCAAGAATGGCCTGGAGAGCTTCATTGGGCGTTGTTCTTAACGCCCCGCTTATACAGATCATGCTCGATCTGTGGACTTTTCCTAACAGATTTAGGTTTGTTGCCTTTCCTAGCGCAGGCCACCATACCACGACTCCATACAGCATAATTGGCTGGATTATCGCAGTGTAGATCCATCTGCAAATTTTGGGGCTGAGCCCCCATTTTTTGCCAATGGCTCTTTTACACGTGTAAAGTGCAATGCACGCTTTCCTCTGGCGCTGGATGACATTCTCCTTCCAGTTAAGCTTTCTATCTAGAACTGTGCCTAGGAATTTGGCTTTATCAGCTAAGTTCAGGCGCACGCCATCTAGTTCTGGTAGGTTCAGCGGTGGTATCTTGTACCGCCTGGTATAAAGGACAAGCTCCACCTTTCCCGGGTTGATGCTAAGTCCGCAGCGAGAGGACCATGAAGAAACTTCTCGCAGTGCTACTTGCATCAAGTCACACAGGGTTTGTGGGAATTTGCCCCTATATGCAATAGCTAAATCGTCTGCATATGCCACTATCTTCCCGCCCCCCCACCTTGTGTCTCGTAGCAGCGAGTTTACGGTGAGGTTCCATAGGAGCGGGGAGAGAACACCACCCTGAGGCGTTCCTCTTGTGACATAGCGTGAAAGATCAACTGTTCCCAGTGAAGAAACTATTTTCCTTCCCTTTAGTAGTTGATCAATTAGTCCAATAAGAGACCTATTTATGCCCAGGTTTGTTAAAGCAGTGTTAATAGCCTCCGGCCGTATATTGTTGAAAGCCCCTTCGATGTCCAGAAAGGCCACGAGACAGTACTCCTTTTCGTGCAATGATTTTTCAACAATAGAGACTAGGCTGTGGAGCGCAGTTTCCGTTGATTTACCTTTGGTGTATGCATGTTGATAGCTAGAAATAAGGTTGCTATCAATAGTAGAGGAGAGATAATCGCTAATTATCCTCTCGAAGGTTTTAAGTGCAAAAGACGAGAGACTGATCGGTCTGTAGTCTTTAGGCTCATAGTGTGAGGCCTTCCCAGCCTTTGGAATAAAGACTACCGTGGCGCTTCTCCAGGAGCACGGAATGTAATTAAGAGCCAGGCAGGCTGAATAGAGAACTACCAGCCATTTAGCTGATATTTCCAGCGTGTTTATAAGTTGTGCGGGGAAAATCCCGTCTGGCCCGGCTGCCTTGAACGGCTCAAAGCTTTTGATTGCCCACCTTACCCTTTCCTCCGTAATGGGTATGTTTACCGCCAGGTTTGTTGCAGATGCTACAGGTGCATCATACAAGTTCCCCGGAAAGTGTGTGTTCAGGAGCAGCTCCAGGGTTTCCCCTTCCGTGCTGGTCCAAGATCCGTCAGGCTTCCGTAAATAGCTAATGGCTGTTTGAGTTTTTGATAGCACTCGTCTAAGTCTCGCTGTATCATCGACTTTTTCGACCCCGGTGCAGAAATTTCTCCACGAAGTTCTCTTCGCTTGCCTTAGAGCCTTTTTATAGGCCCTCAGTTTAGCTTTATATTCGAGCCATTCAGGCTCCGTACCGATGCTCTTGGCCTTGTTAAATTGCTTCCTGCATGATATACGGAACGAATCCAGGTCGTAAGACCACCAGTGGGGTCTATGTTTGCCGCGTGGTTTTGGTACTGGACAAGCCTGCTCTAGGGCATTTGAGAGCGCCGTTGTAAAGGTCGTTACCAGATCATCCAGTTCTCCCACTGATGAGGGGGCTTGTGGAGGTAATACTGGTAGGTCCCTAGCTAATATTTGGTTATGTAGCTGCCAGTTAGTGTTGCGTGGATTTCGTTTCATAACTGGCTGCTCAACAATAAAGTCTAACACAATTTCTATGTACCGATGGTCAGAAAATGAATGCTCATCAAGAACACGCCATTTTCTGACCCACTCATAAGCACCTTCGCTACAAACAGTGAGGTCTATAACCTCCCTACGAGCTTTAGTTATAAAAGTAGGCTCGTTACCCACGTTACAAACCACCAGGTTAGTTGTTAGTAGGTAGTCAAACAGAGACTCGCCCCTAGCGTTAATATCGGAGCTTCCCCACTGGACGTGATGAGCATTAGCGTCAGCTCCAATAATAAGATGGCCCGTACAGAAATTATCCACCAGATCTTTCACCTCCTTTTGTGGAGGAGGTTCTTCGGCGTCATAGGGCATATAGACCGACGCCATCGTTAGGCTGGTGCTGCCGACTGTTAAGCTGGCAGCTGTAACGTCACCATTTGAGTAGTTGGGTAATAGAAAGGTGTTTAGCTCAGACTTTACCAAAATACAGGTTCTGACCTTGCCCTCATCATTGGCTTGGATGAGCTTGTACCCCTTAGTCCCCAATCCACAGATCCTAGAGCTATTGACCCAGGGCTCTTGGATAAGGACCACGTCTACGTCGCCTTTAGAAAGACGACTGCTTAAAACAGCCGAGGCTGCTTTAGATTTGTGCAGATTTATCTGAAGCACCACCAACATGAGAGAGCTCAGACATCCCTGCCGCCAGCGTGTCGTCGAGGTCTGGCCTGTTCCGGGGGCTGTCTCTCAACGAGGAGTTGTTCAGAGCACCTGCACGATTTGGCGTGGCGGGAACCCTGCTGTCTGAAGCAGCATCAACGTTAGTGTGCTCAGGTTTAGCCACGATCGTGACGTCGAGGCCTTCTTCGTCAAGCAGGCTTTCTTCTATCGCCGAGTTGTTCGCAGCACCATCGCAATTTGACGTGGCGGATAACATACTTTCCGCGTCGGACTCCTCTGCTTCCCCTTCCGATGCCTCGATCTCCGAGTCCTCCGGAGCGTCCGGAATAGCAGCGCGCTGTGCATCGCCACGGTATACGTGGATCACGATCTGACCCAAGCCGTAATGCACTCGTCCGTTGCACCGTTTAAGGGGCTCGAGCGCCTCCTTATTCAGAGTGATAACCACCTGTCTATTGGGCCCAACCACATCATCGACCAGATTGACGCCCCAATCCTGCGTCGGGAGAGACGGATTCCAGACCTGCAGCATCTCAAGAATATTCTCGGGTTCTGCAGGGACGGCAGGAATCCATGCCCTTGCCCTTGGCCGAGCAGGAATGTCCTTCCAGTCGACGACATCTAGTCTTGCCCCTGGATAGACTTCACCCAGTCTTGCAACTGCTGCCTTATACAGTGCGACAGTTCTTGCATCCTCGCACGCGAATATTTTGATCTGACCTTGGTGCCAGCCCGCGTCAGTACCTCGCGGCGGACTACCCGGAGACTCACGCATTAAGTGGAGGAGGGCCCTGCCCATTTCATTCCGGACATACAGCCACTGGTCTTTGGGGATGGACCAACGGTCGTTACCTCGGTCAATGAAACCTATAAGGATTCTGTCCTTGGTTACTTCAGCAAAGCTGAGTTTTCCCACTACGGGGTTGACCTGATGCCGCTTCGGATGGGGGTCTACCTCTCCGTCCGATCTCTGGCGTTTGAAGGGATTACCGTTCACCCTCTTAGGCACATAGGGCCTCTGGAAATTTGGTATCAGAGCTTTCGCTTCCTCCACCATCTTCCTTTCTTCCGGCGACAGCTTCTCCTGCGATGCTCCCTCATATTTTTTAAGGATCCTTGCGGCCTTTCTTTTATCCCAGTACGCAAAGCGTCGGGGAGATGCCTCTTTGGGGGGATTCAGACTCGTAGTTGCCATCGCGGTCTCTCCCTTTACGGCGTCGTCCTTCTCTTTCGAAACTCTGAAACCAGGTCGTGAGACCATTGCCCCAGATGTGAAGAGATTGGGTTTCGTACCAGCGCTTGATGGAAGCTTAGCTTCCGCCGTTTTCTGCTTGACTGCGTAGGCAGCCGCACTGTTGCTTGCTCCCATCAAGTCACTCTTACTTGATAGCAGTTTGGGGGATGACTGACCCGTAGTTTCCATCGTTGTCGGCCTCCCAGTTAACTTTGAGGCGGAGTTTGTCCTCCGGCGTTGTGTTTTCGCTTGCTCCAGCATAGTTCTTCTCTGCTGCGGAGTAAACGAAGTCGTTAATTGCTTTGTATTTTGTGTGTTCTTCATCTTGTTCGTACGACCCCTCGCCGGACAAGGCCAGCTTAGGGTCAAGGGTAGTGTAAGGGGAAGTGTGTCGTCCGCCGCGGCAGAGCCCCATACCGCGGTAAGACCATAGTTACTCCCTGAGGCGGCCCGGTATCAGTGAGGCTCCGTTCGACTACAGCCACGATTTGCCTCCCGGCTGCAAACGTCCAATGGGCACGGTATCGCATAACACCCTGGATTGGGAGGGAAAAGTTTTGCACATTTATATAGCGAGCCGCTTGCTTCAAGACAGACGCCCGCTTACAGCCGCACCTCTTGGTGTACAGACGCTGCGAAAAAGACCCCGGTGAGCCCTTAAACCAAGTATGTCAGAGTGGCCCCCCCGGGGCTCCCTCTCTTTCTGCCGCGAGCCTAGGTAGCTCAACGTTGCCCAGAG
Source organism: Campiglossa producta (assembly GCA_964058755.1). NCBI lineage: Eukaryota > Metazoa > Arthropoda > Insecta > Diptera > Tephritidae > Campiglossa > Campiglossa producta. Next base: position 34,824,586 of record CAXKVI010000002.1, on the reverse strand, counting down.
TGCACGAACGAGGACGCAAGAGTCGGGATTGAGCGCGGTCACTCAGCAACCACACCCCATTACACTCCTTCAGTGTACTTACGTAGCCGAAAAAATTTCAAAATTTAGGCTCAAATTTATAGCAGTGTAATTGTCATTTCATGTAGTAAAACCACCTGTTTAAGTCTAGAGATGCCAAAAAAAAAAAAATGAATCGACGTTTTTTTTTTTTCGATGCAATGTATCAAGATCGATGCATCAAAAGTCGAGAAAAATAAAAAAAATAATCCTCAAAACCCTCCATACGTAGCATATATTTTCATATAATTTCCAGAACTAATTTTACAGGCGCGATATCTCAAAACTGGTTACCCTTCGATAAAAAATGCCAGGTCTACAACTTGGTCTCAGGTAATTTTTCGAAAAACCTTACCGTTTTTGAGAAAAGTCCAAAAAACCTAACATTTTTACCTTTAACCCCGAATAATTTTTTTAGCACACGGGATCGATGAGGACTTTGGAGGCTTACTATCTAAAGGTAAACCTAGACTGTATGCAAAAATGTGGCTGTGTGCAAATTATTCTTATTTAACCACTTTTTAATGTTTATATTGACCAGACTAAAATAAATTCCAATTTGAATTAAAAAAAAAAAAAACAGAATACCAAAGTACTCAGAAATTAAATTTTGGTTGACTCTGCCTTGAAGTCGAACGACTCAATTATTTGAGCGTTTGCACGAAATTCGTATGCCGCAACTTGTCAAATGAAAAGTATGTCGGAAAAGTTCTATGTAAATCCCGTCTTAATCATTAAGAAGGCTTATAAAGTGGGTAGTCGCGGCCATATAATTATGCCAACCACTGTAACTATGCGCCAAATGATAAATGTAAAAGGGTGCTATATTTCGCGATATATCAACATACAAATTCAAAAGCCACTTTAAGTATTTGCGCTTTTGTAATGTTACTCATAGTTAATATTCATTTTTATTTAGGTGCCTGTACAGTGTACATGACAACGTACATATGTATGTGTAGACACACATATTTCAGCGCAATTGCGCCTGTATATTTTCGTAAATAGATTGTTTTCACACCCCCAATAGCTAAGTACAGCTAAGCCTTTTATACCAATGAATGCAATTGGTTGTATGTGAAATTGGAAATCTCTGAGTTAACGCTGTGTTTATTTGAGTTGCAAATATGTTGCTGCAGTTATATGTATGTAGTTTCTTGTTGAAAGGAAACGGTTTTACAGTTGCTGCAACAATGAGATGGTCTCAAGTGGTACTTTAATAGCATTTGCAAAGCGAAATAATTTTTCCAAATATGGAAAGCCTTAATTTTCAAAACTGATAGTAACCGATTTTAAAATAACTTGGAATAAAATTCATTGCATTGTTCGTTAATGATTTGAAGTACAATTATGAACATCAATAGACGGCTGAGGGGGAAATAGCAATAACTCGAAATATATTACAAAATGTACCAGCGAAACTTGTCCTGAAGATTCCCTGGAGTAAAATTGCGAAACAGTTTCAAAAAAGACAGTGGAGTTGCGTACAAGCTTTCCTGCAGCGAAACCTCAAACTAGTTAGAAAAATACTAGTATACAACTAGAATTTTCTGGCATAGATCAAAATAGTCAGGAAATATCCATTCCATACTAGTATACAAGTAGATTTTTCTGGATGAAATCATACCAGTTGAAAAATACAAAATTTAATTAATTTCATTTGCTTATTTTTTCTCTTGTAATTCACAGAACCAAGACTCCCCGCATCATGCCCGTCTGCTCTACCACTGAGCTACATCGCACACATAAATGTTGTTGGCAACATTCCATCTTGAATAAGCTTTCAAAAATAAATTTGAGTTTTCAAAGTTTAAATTTTAGACCGAAAAGTTTTAATTTTCAAACCAAAAAGTTTTAATTTTAAACCGAAAAAGTTTAATTTTCAAAACAAAAAGTTTTAATTTTAAACCAAAAAGTTTTAAGAATAAAATAAAACCAAAAAAATGTGGCAGCTAGCAGGATTCGAACGAAAATGCTCAGGGGTCACAGCCGACTGCTCTACCGCTGAGCTATGCCGCGCATTAAGTTTTTGTTGGCATAATTCAATTACATTCAAACAAATTTTTAATCGAAACCAAAAGAAATTGAATATCTTTGTAGGTATTTGGACGGTTTGAAATTTTGTACAAAAAAGTTTGAAAAATTGATTAAACTTTTTACGGGTTTAAAATTTAGCTTCATTTTTTTAGCCGTGTATGGAAAAAAAACAAAACACTGACTAGTTGATCCCGGTGCACCAACTAGTTGTAAAGTACTTTTCAACTAGTTGCTTTCGCTGCAGGGTTATTAAAGAAATTTTGAAATATCATATATCTATCATTACTTATCCGCAACCAGAACCATTTCTAATACGTATACTAAAAGATGGGACTTTCCATGTAAAATCGTCAGATCGCTAGAAACGGGCACTTTACATATAAATGAACTTGGGTTTACTATTATCATAAAAAGTTATATATGTACGTATAAATTTTTTTTTTAATCATCGCTAGTTTAGATTTCATAGACTTTACCTCATATTAAGAGCAAGAACTCGGATTCCCTTCAAAAGCTGCATAGCCTAAAATTTTCTCCGACTAGCCGTTTTCTAGTATTCTATATATAAGTGTCGATTTCCTGGTATATTTCTTTTCGTTCCACCGTGTTAATAGTAATTCGACCGATCGACAACTTGTATTTGATGGTTGAATACAATCGAACGTCAAATCGAATAGGATATCGACTCATTTAAAGCAGTCTTAACCTAAATTTTTACTAAAAGATCCTTGAAAGGTTTTCGGGTCATAAATACTATCGGAAAAAGTGTGCCAAAGGGATAGTATTACCATTTTACTAACCAAATTTAACCAGTTCCAATAAATTTACCTCCAACTCTTTCATGCATACTTGGTTGAGGATTAAGAATGAAAATAACATACTCTAATCACATAAGGAAACTCTTTAATAAAGTCAGTTATTAATGATAAATTCATCAATTTTCCAAAAGCCAACCTCAACTATTTTTCTAGCTACTACTATTTTAAACTACTTTTCTAACTACTTTTTTTACATGATTTTGCTAAAAGGCTACCCAGAATGTGAATGACAATTTTTCAGGGAGCAAGATGGCTGCAACAGACAGAATCTGCCATCGAAAAGCTAACCTGGTATAATTGAACCATGGGTTAGTAAATATTTTTAAAGAGTTTTTTGCTTAGCCCAGTCTTTAGTTACTTCCAGGCTCCTTCCAGCAGGATAAAAGTGTCTATAATTGTAATAATAATAAACATATGTATTAAGTCGCAATTCTAAATTTTATTAAATCTACATAATTGTAAATTTTTGATTGCAATTTGGGTAAGCTGCTCTTGTGAGCTTTTTGTTGTTGTTGGGAGGCAGCTACAGGCATGCGGTCAAGGCCACACTGTATATAGTAAGTAGTTACATACATTTTTAAATGCGCAAACAAACGTAGATATGTATTTGTTAGTATTTGTTTTCAAAACTTTGTTGTTGTGTGTGTGTGTTGAAGCAATGACGATTACTTAAATTATAATTAAGTTTGTTTGGTCATAAGAAAATGTATGTTTTAGGCTATTATTTGCCCTAAAACGAAGTGCTCAATATACAAAACTATTTAAAATTGTATATTTCATATTTATTTAAAAAGTTTTGTACAACTAAGAACGTTAAGTCTTTTATATGTAAGTACTTCATCTCATATAAAAATCTTATGTTGGTATATATCATTTACAAAGTTGAAATTATTATTTACTTTATGTATTTACTTAAACTAAGTTTAAAATTATAAAATAAATACTTATCTAGAAGTAGAGTAGGAAAATATAATAGAATAAAGATACAGAAGTCAGTAAGAGTGTTTGTAATCAATATATGGACGAGATATCCACACTGCCGGAGAATTTTAATAAAACACTTTTGAAGTTTCTCTTATTTAACCCGAACGCTGATGACAATCGCAAGCTACGTAGTATACCATACCTATATACTTAGTACTGACCACTTTATTAATTTGATCACAGCAACTCAACTTAAGTTCCTAACTTTATCTGTAGTTTTAAGTAATTGAGAGCCGATCTTTAACGTTGGTATGCTTGTAATATCAATTTCGTGCTGTAGATAACTGAATGTCATCAGCATATGCGTAAATAGTTTTAAACTGCGACTAAGATGTCTCTACTCTGACTCTCTATACCCTACCATGAAGGTAGCTTGCTAGATGATAGCCAATTTTTTTGTCTCAGGGAGTGGGGTTTTCCTAAAAAAAAGCTCATTGAGCTCATGAGTTTCGATGTGGTACTTACCCACCATATCTCAGTTTCTACCACCCTAATGTAACGACTAATGTCAGTTAATTGAAGACCGTAAAAGATTTACGATTTTATATCGCCATGAAACACTTGAATCTCGATAGTTTCATTTTATTTGGTTTTTTTGTTTAAATCTTCAAAATTAATGCAAATTCACGTAACCAAAAATATTGATTTTCTTGCCGGCCGCCGTGGTGTAGCGGTTAAGTGTTCGGCCTTCTACACCAAGTCGTGGCGGTTCGATGCCCGACAAAAGTAACATCAAAAATTATTTAGAAAAAAAATTTTTCTAAACGGGGTCGCCCCTCGGCAGTAGTTTGGCAAACTCTCCGGGTGTATTTCTGCCATGAGAAGCTTCTCAGCAAAAATTCATTTGCTTTGCAAGTGCCATTCGGAGTCGGCAAAAAAATGTAGGTCCCGCCAACTTGTAGGAAAAACTCAAAAAGCAACACACCACAAGTTGGAAAGAGAAGCTCGGCTAAAAATCTCGTTAGAGGTTATGATAACCTGTTGGTACATCGCCGCCATTAGTTTTTTTTTTTTTTTTTTTTTTTTAATTTTTTTGAAGTTTTCAAATGAAAGTTTTCATCATGAAATAAGAAAGGTGACAGCAAATGAACAGCTGTTTAATTTTTTTTTCTACTTTTTTCTGATTTTGATCAACTTTGTTAAGTCAAATTGTTGTCAAAAGCCACATTTTTGTTTACAAACTATCGTGCAAAAATTTTCTAGGAAGAGTTTGTGAGATTTAGTGTGAAATTGGCAAACATCTAAGTGAAAAAAGCAGGTGGATGTATAGCAAAGCCTGCAACTTCACCGCAGTGCCCATTTAAATTGCGTTTGGGAGATTACCAAAGCCCGCAACTTCCGCACTAAAATTACCAACAAATGGTTAAATAAATGCGAGTTTCAACTTATTTTGCGTGCAATGCATGCACATATGGAATATCACACATATTATTTACCGAAAAAGACCAGAATTATATTACAAAACAAGCTGTATTCAATATTGTTTGGGCTGCAAACTTTTCAATTAATAAATTTGTAAACAAACCAACGCAGTTTGACAAATATTTGACAGCCCAAAATACTTTTAACAACAACAGCAAACATACGTGATTTTTCTTGCTGTCACCTTTCTTATTTCATGATGACTTACTCCATAAAAAAAGCTAGAGCAGAAATTTGTGATCTGGATTACTCTAGTTTTGTTTTGAGCGTACTCATGAAACAAAAGATAGAGCAACCTAGAACAAGAAAAGTGTTCGTTAAACACTATTTTGTGAAATATCTCAATCTTGCGTAAGCTAGAGCAGCCCAATAAACAAATCTATTGTTGATTTTGTACTATACCTAATATTATGAGTGCAAATAAAACAGCACCACCCATTGTGAAAAATCCCTAAATGTTGACAACAAGCCAGCTGTCTACATAAATTAATTTTGTTTGTCAAATGAAGAAAAAATAACTAAAAAAGGTAAGCGGAAAATTTTTCTTTCTTTAATTGAATTTTTTAAACTAATATTTCTTTTTAAGCAAATAAATGGTCCCAAAAGTGGCGGTGAAGGTGGTGAACGTGCTGTTTACTTGAAGAAGCCCAAAGCAAATGACTCATCTAATCGCTTTGCTTCAAGGCAAACGTTTTGTACTGCTGAAGGCATCTGATCGTGGAAGTCCACCTTTGCCTGCAATGGCTTCTTAAAAAATGGCGAATTTAGTCGTAACGCAGTTCTCCACTGCAATTAAGGAATCGCACCCGGAAGCGCTACGCCTAAGAAGCCATTTCAGGCAAAGCTCATTGCAGGCTCAAGTACGTTGAGAAATGCGACGCAGTGGGCATGAGTTGAGTGATATTGGGCCAGTAACCAACAACATACGAGAGCTCAATAGCTTCAGCAGTACAAAACGTTTGGGCTTCTTCAAGTAAACAGCACGTTCACCAGCTTCACCGCCACTTTTGGGACCATTTATTTGCTTAAAAAGAAACATTAGTTTAAAAAATTCAATTAAAGAAAGAAAAATTTTCCGCTTACCTTTCTTAGTTTTTTATTCTTCATTTGACAAATAAAATTAATTTATGTAGACAGCTGGCTTGTTGTCAACATTTGGGAATTTTTCACAGTGGGTCGTGCTGTTTTATTTGCACTCATAATATTAGGTATAGTACAAAATCAACAATATTTTCTCTTTCTGGCAGAACGTTTGCAAATTAACCCTAAAACGGACTTTTGGTATTTATAGGCCCACATTTTAATTTAATTCAGAACAATTTTTTTTTGTTTGCTTAAGGTTAATTTTGGGAAATTTGTCAAATAAAAAATGTGTGTGTGTTTGCAATGCGGTTAGCAGTGGTTTGCAGGGCTGTAGAAGGATTTTTGGAATTTATAAGAGTTTTCAGTCAAAAAAAAAAAAAATATTTAAAATTGTTTTCAAATGTTATGCAAATTCAAAATTTCATTTTTTTTTATATTTTTTTTATTGTTTTGTTCCCGAAAATACTGTAATTAAGAGAGAATACTTTGAGGCAGACATGTCAGAGCGCTTTAGAGAAAATTGGAAATTTTTTTTCAGACAAGTGGATTTCGGAGGACATCAATCAGAATTCAGATCCCATTAATTTCATTGCTCAAAGTTAGAAAATAATTTGAAAGCTGAATCAAGTAAGATATATGTACCTAAAAATTGAAGTATTAGCAAAACCCACCAGAAAAATATTTTCTGAAATCCACTTGACGATTTCTGAAATCCAATTCACACATTCTAATTCCAATTGAATATTCTGAAATCCAATTTTAGTTTTCTGAAATCCAAATGATAAATTCTGAAATCCAATTGCTTTTTCTGAAATCCAAATGACAAATTCTGAAATCCAATTGCTTTTTATGAAATCCAAATGACAAATTCTGAAATCCAATTGCTTTTTCTGAAATTCAATTTCCGTTTTCTGAAATACATTTGGAGTTTTCTGAATTCCATCTGGAAAGTGTGAACTTAGTTATAGTGATCACAAGAGTTGTGTTATTAAAAAAATACATACAACTACATATCGACGTGCCATACGAAAACTAACACTTTTAATTTGTGTCTGACGAAAAATAACACTTTCAGTTTGTGTCTGACGAAAGTAACCTTTAATTTTTTCTCTGAAGAAAATGTACTAGTTAAAAGTGTTATTTTTCTTCAGACACAAAATAAAAGTGTTAGTTTTCTTACAGAATTGTAAAATTGTTAGTTTTCGTATGGCTCGTCGACAAGGTCTCTTGAACTGCCTAATTATTTTCTCATTCAAAAAGCACTAATTTTTAACAAGCCTTATTTTTTTATTCCTGCGTAGATCGATGGATATTTTGAGAAGAGTCAAGCGGTTTGAATCAAATTTGGCATATAAATGGCATGCTTCATTCTAAAGGGTCGAATACATAAAGCTTTGTTAACCTCGCCTGACATTTGCTACCTCAAAACTTTGCGTCCAACTTCAGAGGTATACTACAATGAACGCCTTGACGCTTCTCTTTTATACATTTGTTTTCGTTATTTATTTCTTTGCATTCAGAGTGTTTTGGTTAATTTCTTAATTTAATAGAGAATAAATGAATTAATTATTATTTCCACCAACTTTTTATTCCTTAATTAAAGCAAAGTCATCAACATCTGATTGTCAAAGCGAGCAAAGCAAGCAAAATTTGAGAGTTTGTCAAATTTTAACCTTGCTTCAACTTTGAGGTCTCCAATTTGCCATGCTTCGTTCAAATACGTATACTGAACTTTTCTGTCAAAGTCAAAGTTTGAGGTAAAATCAAAATAAAGCTTTATGTAACTGACCCATAAGGCTTTCTACTTTAGTGTTTCCGTCCGGGGGGTTTACAGGGCCGCTGCTAATATGTATTGGTATCAGCGCCACCTAACCCCAATTTATTTATTCCTTGTTGTACTTGGGCAGTTTGTAGGGTTGCTACCAAAAAGTGTCTATCAAAGGAAAGGTATTATCGGTCGTATACCAACGAATGCAGGGATACCACCCATTATATTTCTTCCTGCGTATATCTCGGTAACCAATTGACCTTGGGACAGTTTTCATGGTTGGCACATATCTGATCTATTTCACAATCCAAAATATGATAGCATTTTCTATATAAACTTAAAACAGAAAATTTTGATAGGTACATACATCAAAACCAAACCGTCAAATAGGCCACCTGATTCTCCGTTTTGCTCTTGTGTGGTTAGTGATCGATATGTTTTGGAGACATGGTGAAAAAATTAACCTCTCCGAACATAATTTTCTACTTTTTTTTTTATAAACATTTTAGGTTCGGTTGAGCTATTTATCCAGTTTTTTTTTGTTCGTGGGTGACAGGGGTTGTACATATTCTTCCACAAACCAAGCTATGTGGCAACTACGACATGTATGATACAAAAGCTCACGCAACAACAACATATTTTAAATCTCGCTCTTGTTGATTTATTGTTGTTGATTGGTATTTTATTATGATTTGTAGGCGCGGCAAAAGCAGTAGCAAGCATTTCGAACTATACCATTTTGATGTTAAAAAAATAATACGAAGCAGCTGTTGTTGTTACTCAAGTTGCAAATAACGAGTGCGAAATCGAAAGAATTAACGAATCAGCTGAGCGCTTAGAGTATGCCCGAACATGTAAGCAAAGAGAGAATTTTATTAGCTCAGTAGTAAAAATTAAATCACAAATGTTCAAGTAAGGTTGTCACGCACGTCATCAGCATCAATGCAACCGCAACAGAGGTCACAACTATACTTTATGCCGCTGCTGCTGGTGTGAATTGTGGTCTCAGTGGCTGTTTCGTACGGCAGCAGTAGGCCAATAGGCCAAATAATCCTGTGCCTTTGACCATTTTTGGGCAACTTTTCAAGTAGCCAGTAAACAGTGCATGGGTGAATGTGGGTATGCGTGTGTGCTTATGCTTTTCTTTGGCGCAAGAGTTTTTTTCTTGTTACTGCAAAGTTTCCTGTGGTATGTTTTTTACTTTAGTAGGTTGCGCCTGAAAACTGTGGCAATTATGTTAGCATAATTTGAGGCCTTTGATTTTGACATATTTTCCGAATTTCGATCTATAATTTTTATAAGCTTAAAGTATGTGATAAAGTATGAGGTATTATCTTTGGAATTTTAATATCACTTAGCATCGTCATAACAAATACATTCACAGAATATATTCGATTTCCATAACCTCCCTATATCTTTTCCGTTGCCTACCACAACGTTGTATACTTTCAGGCGCATTGCTTAGCTACGCACTGAGCTAAACTAACCTGTCCAAGCTGCATGACATAGGCGAAAGGTAGAGTAACCAACATTTCTCTCGTAAAAAATGTAGAAACATAATCCCGTATAAGTGAAAGTGTTATACGTTAGTAGCACTACATTCCCTTTTCAGCTTAAGCTCTCTATGACGTATTTTACTATCTGTGTGGGAGTTGTGAACATTTTTTTACGCTCAACTGTTTTAGTGAACTTTCTCTTCGTGGTGAATATTGAAGTTTAGTAAGCACCTATTCCCATTGTCACCTTAGAGGTTCACACCATCAATATTGGCACAAAGAGAATGCTGGCAAGCTATCTTACCTACTTTTTCGAGTGGATGAAAAAAGAGTAAGTTTGTTTATTAAAATCATAAAAGCTTAAAAGCTTGGACATAAAAGTCGATGAGAAAACTTTACCCCAAAAACTAGAGCAGTGTAAGCTAGACATAACTAGAATATTACCCAGTTGGAAGGTTTATTAGATGTAATGTAGATTTGCCTTTGACTTATATTACCCCTGACAATACAGCTCGTGGCTTAAGCAATGTTACAAAAAAAAAAAAAAACATTTATCAAAAGTAGGGGTTGTTGGAATCCGACAATTCACACCCGACATCTATCAGTTTTGAAATGCTTCGAAAGAAAGAGCATCCCTGCTTCAATCTATTAAATTTGGAGGCCGTTTCCACTTCAAGCAGATGTACATAGCTAATATGTGCATTAGAGCGTCTCGCCTTACAGGCGTAAATCATAAATCTTTTACGGTCTTCAATTAACTGACATTAGGTCGTTACATTAGGGTGGTAGAAACTGATGTATGGTGGGTAGGTACCACAACGGAGCGCCTGAAATCAATGAGCTTTTTTTTTAGGAAAAACCCACTCCTTGAGACAAAAAATTGGTGTATCACACTTTAAAGTCCGACAATAAATGTCGAAGATATGAAGAAAAATGCAATTGGGTAACATCTAGGGTTGCCAGAAAAATTTTTTTTTTTTAAATGTTTTTCAAAAACCAGTACCACAAGGGAGTATCGTAGCTTATTGGGTTAATATCCGGCCAATGACTGTCAATTTCGGCATTACTCCCCAAAAATTTCGGGGAGTGCTTTTGTGTTTCAGCGCCACCTAAATGGTTAATTTTTTTAAACAGGGTTGCCACGCAATCCCATTATATTTATTTTTTGAAGTTAACTTCTTATTTTAAATTTGAATGAAAAAATAGTGGCAACAGTGTTTGGACTTGAGGCAACGAATAGTGGACATGGACTTGAATATTTTACACATAAATACGGGGTAAAATTCCTCAAGCGGCCCCCATAAAAATTCGATTTGAATAAAACTCGATGAAAGTAATCTGCTATGTAAAAATATATCAAATGTCGCGTATAAATATTGCATGGTTCCGAGATATGTACAATATACATTGTTGCCTTGCTCAGCACAGGCCACCATACCACAACTCCATAGAGCTTGATTGGTCGAATGATTGCAGTGTAGATCCATTTGTTTATTTTGGGGCTGAGAGTTGTAGAGTTTAATACACGCTTTCTTCTGGCGCTGAAGAACATTCTCCTTCCAGGTTTGTTTCCTATCCAGAACTGTGCCTAAGAACTTGGCTTTGTCAGCCAAGTTCAGGCGCACGTCATTCAGTTTTCGTAGTATTAGTGGTGGTATCTTATAGCAGTTGGTGAAAAGGACCAGTTCTACTTTTCCCGGGTTGATGCTCAGTCCACAGCACGAGCACCATGAGGAAACCTCTTGCAGTGCTACTTTCATCAAGTCACACAGGGTTTGTGAGAATTTGCCCCTATATACTATAGATAAGTCGTCTGTACATGCCACTACCTTCCCGCCCCCCCCAGCTTGTGTCTCGCAGGAGCGAGTTGACAGTGAGGTTCCATAGAAGCGGGGAGAGAACACCACCCTGAGGCGTTCCCCTTGTGACATAGCGTGATAAGTCAACCGAGCCCAGTGATGAAACTATTCGTCTACCCCTTAGTGGTTGATCAATAAGTCCAATAAGAGACCTGTTTATGCCCTGACTTGTTAAAGCGGTATTTATAGCATCAGGCCTAATGTTGTTGAAGGCTCCTTCAATATCTATAAAGGCCACAAGACAGTACTCCTTTTCATACAGCGATTTTTCAATAACAGAAACTAGGCTGTGAAGCGCAGATTCTGTAGATTTTCCCTTTGGTGTATGCATGCTGATAGCTAGAGATAAGGTTGCTATCAATAGTAGAGGAGAGGTAGTCATTTATTATCCTCTCGAATGTTTTGAGCACAAAGGATGAGAGACTGATCGGCCTATAGTCCCTGGGCTCGTAATGAGACGCCTTCCCCGCCTTAGGAATAAACACTACCGTGGCACTTCTCCACGAGCACGGAATGTAGCTAAGAGCCAGGCAGGCTGTATAGAGAAATGACTGACGTCTCCAGCGTTTTTATGAGTTGTGCGGAATAATCCCGTCTGGCCCGGCAGCCTTGAACGGTTCGAAGCTTCTAACCGCCCACCTAACCTTTTCCTCCGTGATGGGTATGTATACAGCCAGGTTTGTTGTAGGTGCTAAGGGTTCCTCATATTGCGAATTTAAACCCGTATATTTCGGTAACCATCCAATATTTGTACGCGACCTTCAGTGGTATTCTTTTTTTTCCATAGAAGATCAATTACACCAAATTTCATCCAAATCGAAGCGATGAAGTTTTTAGGTAGTGCGGTTGACGAATTTAGCCCCATGCTTAATCGGGAACGGTTTCGATTTGTATTAGATTTGGCATACATCTAGATAATATCCAACATTCTAAGACTTTGCAATTGGCTGTTGCTACTTGCTGTTTTGAGCTACATACATATGTATGAAACAAATATCTTTTCAGGCGGGGTTTCTTTGTTTTTAAGCTATTACCTCTTTCGGGTGAACTTTTGAATATAGGTGACACCTTAAATTACAATGTTTTTTAGTAGGAGGGTGACCTTGGGTTGCCACCTAATCCTTTTAAACATATTATCTCAGACGTTTTATATCATACCTGATCTGTTGTATGACTATGAATTGCGAACCCGGTTGAAAACAAACGAGCCGAACTTTGAAGTATTCAAGAAATATTAAGATTTTAATATGACCCTGTCTATCATCTAATTCCAATGGATAACATCACTTGCAAGTTTTTGAATTGTGCTGAAAAAGCGGCAAAAGGATGCTTTCAATTGGCGTCTCAGTTATCACTTAGGCGGAGTAGGTGGCAAGACTCATCACTGTCAATTTCATACCCACAAAAAGACCTGGTGATGCAACACGTGCTGTGTTCCACCTTTTATTTCGCACACTTGGCTAAGGGTTTGTGATTGAAGCGTAACACCCAAACGACGAGCACAAGTGTTTTTCATTTGAATACTTTCACTCATACATACAGAGAAATGCGTGAAAAACTAAAAACTTCAGTGAATTTTTGCTGATACACTTTTGTGTCTGCCACTACAAACTCAAACAACGGTATACAGTTAAGGGGTTTTGCCGCTTTTTGAGTTTGGCTTTCATGTTTTTTGCTGCTTATTGGACTAAATGACTTGTTAAGTGATTTGGCAACTTTCTTTGTGCTTTGTTGCCCTTGAGCGCTTCACTTCAATTGGCTCAAATGCACACGTGGCTTTTCAAGACACTTCAGCATTCGCATCATTTGCGTTTTGCAACTTAATTTTTGGCGCTCTTTGTGTACATATTTTATTATCGTTAGCACAAATACTTTTATCTTATTTGAAATTAATTTGTGAAATACCAATTTGTACATTTAAAAATAAATTTTGAAAAGGGAAATGTTATAAAAGTTTTCGTTAACGAAAGAACCAATTTATTTGCGAAAACAAACCATAAGAGCTTAAGTTAAATTAGGAAAAATTTAATTTACTACAACTAAATACATTTTTCTGCTTGCTTGAATATGTAATAAAAACTAGATGTTCGCTACTTTGCCTGCGAAACTTAAAAAAATCGATCATAAATACGCTTTTTTCAACATCTCTATTCCAGCGCCACCTAGCGGGTTTCTTTTTTGGAACAGAGATTTTAATATAAACTAGAGTTTGCCTTATTCTAATTTACTTAATTTTTTGAAGTCCCTTTCCTTTGATTTAACTATTTTTTCCTTTCATTTTCTATATTTTTCTTTCCTCAAATTTTTCTTCTGATTTTTTAATCTCTACACCAATAAGTAACGCCATCTTAATTTTTATTTTAATTTTTTAGTTCAAACAATTTTTTAATTTACTTTCCTAAGGTTCACCTTAAATTTTTTATGCATTTTCGTTTCTTTCCTTTCCCTTAATTTCCTTTTCTTTCCTTCCCTGGCATTTTTTCCCTTTCTTTCCTTCTCTTTACTCACTTTTCTATTCCTATATTTTATTTTCCTTTCCTTTCCTTTCCTTTCCTTTCCTTTCCTTTCCTTTCCTTTCCTTTCCTTTCCTTTCCTTTCCTTTCCTTTCCTTTCCTTTCCTTTCCTTTCCTTTCCTTTGCTTTCCTTTCCTTTCCTTTCCTTTCCTTTCCTTTCCTTTCCTTTCCTTTCTTTTCCTTTCCTTTCCTTTCCTTTCCTTTCCTTTCCTTTCCTTTCCTTTTCTTTCCTTTCTTTCCTTTCCTTTCCTTTCCTTGCCAAAAAATTGGCTTTGTGGATCTAGCTCGAAAACTAGAGGCTTTACAAAAATAACTATTTTCATTGTCGATGAGAAAATTGGTCATAAATAAACGGTAAGTGGAAATTTTTCTAGACATGCTAAAGTTTTCGGGAAAAATACTGAAAAGTCTGTACGTCGCATATATTTTCCAGAGAAAAATTTACATTCGCGATATCTCAGAACTGGTTGCTTTTAGGGAAAAATTTCCGGATCATATTTGTAGAGAGTTCTACTACTTAGTCTCAGGAAATTTTTCGAAAAAACTTACCTTTTTCGAGAAAAATCTTTAGAACCCCGAATATCTTTTTTAGCACACATGGGATCGATGTGGACTTTCATAGTTTTCTTTCTGACGACGAATCTGAGCTCTCTACCAAAATTTGGCTCTGTGGAAACAAATGTTTTTTTAAAATGTTTATTTTGACCGGATGCGATATTAATCGTGAATTTCTTTAACATTGTTGTTGGGAAATTTTATACCAGTTTTCAAATAAAGTTTTCGTTCATTAGAATATATATTTTTTTGTGGGTGGACGAGGCCCCGGGTCTATGCGGGGCCTATAGGCAGTTGCCTATTCTGCCTTAGGGTTATTGCGGCACTGAACAAAACACTCCATTTAGGTTTCGACGAATGTTAGTAGTGTGTGGATTAGAGCCAATGAAGGCCCATGATTTCCCCAATTAGCGTATGACGTCACGACTGCGCTGCTCAGTAGGCCATCTTGAATTTTTTTTAATCTCACCATCGGTAAAAGTAGAGTATGGTGGCAATTCTGCGGCAATTTATGACTTAGCAATGAGCTGATTCTGTCAAATCAGGCAAATTGATTCTAACCGTATCGCTTTTGGCACAATCTTCTCTACTTGATTCATGGAGCCAACATAATTGTAGGTGCGCATCACTGCTGTTTGTAGGACTGTTTCAGCTAGACAAATTTAATTTTGTCTAGACGTTGCTGCACTTAAATTACAGCAACCGTGCTATGCGTGCTTATGCAAAAAAATCTGAAGCTCGTCTAAGGAGTAGCGGGAACATCTAGCTATGTATATAAAAATTATTTGCAATAAATGTTCGCTAAATCAAAATTTTTCATTTATTTGCACTGCTTTTTCAACTTTCTACCACATAAACGCTATTTACATGCAACCATTCTCTCATTAAAAAGTAAATCGGCGCACACATATACATAAAATATCGATTTACCGCTACGATATGCCAATAAAGTCAAACTACTATCAATAGTTCGTAATGGTTTACATGATTGCACTGCAATTATAATGATTTGATTTTGACATGACCAACAAAACGCTCCCTTCAACCGCGCAATCTTTTCCTTATCGCTGAATGGCTGGCGGACATTTTTAGATACAAAAAATGGCACTGCATCAAATGCAATCATAACTTGTAGGTTGACAGATATGCTAAATTGGGAAAAGATGTTGAAATGTGCAATCAATATGTCTTACGTGTCTCCTAGGACAGTTAGTCATCGGCGTAGATCTATTTAATATCTGGAGCAGTATGATAAATGCCTGGTTGTATGTTTGTATGTATATTAAAAAAATACTACATGAAAAGTAAACGGGGACGGAGAATAATGATTGCTTTTTTCACTCAAGAATGATCCTTATTTTAAATTTTCAGAAGTATCTGTAGATAAGTTATGGAGGATAATAAGATTTATAGAAAGAAACTTCTTAGTTTAAAATTTCGAGCTGAAATGCCGCATGGTTCAAGATATATGACGCTCGTCAGTCTTGAGTAGAAAAGTCATTATTTTCGATCCCTGGTAGTACAAGATAGAAGCCCAAAATTTGCAGATATTTCTAAGAATGTTTGGCGATATTGATATGTCTACCATCTAATTTTTATTGAATTTATGGCTGCTACATATTATTTATTGAAATGAGAATAATCCTTTACTGTACATTTCATTGACATTAAACAGGGAATTGGTGACAGTTGACATATTTAATAAATAATAATTTATATCATCCCAAAATATATACAATATTCACATACATATATGGAGAAGAATGTAGGTAACTAATTACCCAAGAAATAAAAACCGCTAGTAGCATAGTACACGTGTTAGAAATTAACTTTTAAACTTTAGTATAATTATTCTTATTTCATCCCCTTAAAGCACAAGTGGCATAAGTCCGCCTCTTCTCGAAATGAGATATTCAAGGTTTTGTGCTGTCAACAAATAGGGGGTACCCTCGATTTCACAAGTTAGTTCTGGTAATTGTTCGGTTGCTATGGGAGCTAGGAGTTACTCCGTTACGTAACGCCAGTCCTAACTAAAAAAAAAACGAAAACTGGACCTATGCCACTTGTGCTTTTAACGGCTCATTTGTTAGGTTAGATAATGCTATCCATATTCATTATTCAAAAACAATTTAGATATGTGCCAATCCCGAAAACTGTTCCAAGGTCAATGGATATTGGTGGATATATAAGTACAAGAAAAACAAGAATTTTGTACTTAAATCAAGCCCAAATCAAGAATTTTGGTCACGAAAGTACGGTAATACCGAATATTCTTATACGAAGTACAAAATTCTTATATCAAGAATTTTTTCTTACTTCGAACATTCTTCTTTCAAGAATGATTTTGTCAGAATTTAAGAAAGCCCGGGGCTGTTTCAAGAACAATATATTCTTAGGGTTAGTTTGCTATTCTTAATTTGAAACCGAAAAAATCTTTTTTCAATCCCAATTATTTCTTAAACTAATACTAAAATTCTCAAAACAAGATTTAAGTTTAAGGGGTTGTGAGTTCGATTCTCGGTGAAGTCAATATAATTTTTTTTTATATAAAAAAAAAAATATTTTTTCAGAGTTCTTATATTGACTTCATTGAGAATCGAACTCAGGTCTCTCGGACGCTTAACCAGGGTGGTAACTATGCAATCGTTTACTTTTTCTTGCCACTTTCTAATTACATGTTTGTTCTAAATGACACGTTGCTTTTTGTTGCCTCCACCGGGAATCGAGCTCACACGCTTTGACTGCTGTACGGACATCTCTACCACGAGGCTATCGCGTATTTATGTTGGCTGCTGTCTCATTTCAGCTATGTTCTATTGTTATTTTGAGACAGGGTAGTATATTATCAAGAAAAAGTGTTCTTGCTTTAAGACCACAAAGTGTTTGATAATTTCGTTCATTACTTATCATCTGCATTACAAACCAATGCAATTCTCAGACAGTTTATGGAATTTTCTTAATATAAGTAAATTTTTCTAATTTATTGATTTGAGTATGTAACAGTTTTGTTTTAAGAACACTTTTTCTTAATTTAAGTACTTTATTAATATCTGAGGCTTTTTGAATCTTATTTATTAATTTGGGTATGTAATGGTTTTGTTTTAAGAATAAAATTCTTAATGTAAGTACTTTATTCTTATTTGAAGCTTTTTGCATCTCAATTTCAAAAACAAGAACGAAAAATTCTTGTTCTAAGAATATTTAAGTACGAAAAATTATTGAAATTTTAAGAATGGAAAAAGATAAATTTAATTCCGGTCGGACTTCATTTTAGATTTTTATTTTTCTCTGAGTGTATCTTCGTTGGTATATATACCTATATATATGGCCGAAATTATCTTTCTTTCATACCCATTGCATATCTTGAACAACATTAAAAAAAAAACCACACGAAGTGGCAACACCCAAGTAGATAGTCTTAGAATGAACCATACTTTCTATATGACAAATTTCATCGGAATCGCTTCACCCGTCCCGAGATATTGGTCCATATGCAAGGAATACATAAAATGGGGTTAGGTGGCAACACTTCCTGAAACAAATTTCATTGGAATACGACCCAAAATATCGTTCATTTGATATACATATTGGCATATCTTGCTAAATATTAAAATAAAACAATTGAGAAATTGGCAACCCTGAAGAGGTAACACCTAAGTCTTAGAATGCAGCATACTATCTTTTTACTTAGTTTGATCCACACCTCTTCAGCCGTTCCCGAGATATATCCGTTCCCTTTTTTCCATTTCCCTTGCGTTTTTCTGTCCTCTTTTTTCAATTTATTTTGTTTTACTTTTATTAGACTCTTCATAAAACATTGCATGGCCGCCCAAGAAATTAACTTCAAAAATTTGCAGCTGATATCAGCTGATAAAAATGCTAATAAAATTAAGTCTGAAAAGGAAGACAAAACTAATAAGTAGTATACCACAACCACGACAGTGATGGAAAACGAAACTACCACTGGCAACCTGGAGGCGGCAGGAACCAAGACCACGAACTGAACTAGTCCGGAGCCGTTCTAGCTACCCTGATGTAGACCGTTATAAAGACAGTACATAAATTAGGGGAAAAGTTGACCATAACTGTGGATGATAAAAAACGTAACTGTGATTGAGAATGTGTCCCTCACAGGCAATAGCTGTGACAGTGGGAGTCACAAAAGAATTAACTGTGCCTGTGATCATAAACGCGAGTAATACCGTCCAGTGACCATTAGCATAACCGTAACAGATACACAGCCATAAGCTGTGAACCCGGGAGTCACAAAGATATTTTCCAGGTTCTATCAAGCATAATGTACGAAATACTGAAGCCTATCACTACAGGCCCGACTGGTTTGAGCTCATTGCGGCTTTAGCCTTAGTAGGTAATTAACTACTAGACTTTTAGTATACGCCAGAAACTTGGAGTAGGTATTCGAGAGAAAGATTCTTCGATATTTGATAACCGTTAGAGCGTATCACCAAAAAAAAGTCGACCGTACCTCCCCTCATATGAAGTGGTTTTGAAAAACATTTAAAAAAAAATTGTATTTTTTTCTGGCAACCCTAGAAGTCGCCCAATTGCATTTTTCTTAATATCTTGGCATTTTTTGTCGGATTTTAAAGTGTGGTACCACAAAGAAACGCATGAGGCCAATGAACTTTCTTGAGAAAAAACCTCCTCTTTGAGACGAAAAAATTGATGTGTCAAACTTTAAAATCCGACAACAAATGCCAAAGATTGGAAGAAAAATGTATTTGGGCGACATCTAGGGTTGCCACAAAAAAAATATTTTTTTTAAATGTTTTTCAAAAACACTTTATATTATGGGAGGTACGGCCGACTTTTTTTTTGCCTGTAAGCCCGATACGCTTTAATAACCGTATGGTAAGGTTTATAATGACTTTATTAATATACTAAAATGATATTGAATGAAGTAAAAATATTGTGGGGAGTTTCAGTGGTCACACTAATTTGGGTGAAAACTTGTTCTGTGACCAAACGCCCTTTCCCTATGATTTATTGAAAATGGCTTTGGGGCTGTCATGATAATGTGAGTAATGATCTGGCTTGCCATATTGAAGATAGATATCAGGTTCAAATAACCAAAAAGATAAAATCATAAAAGACTGAAGGAAAAATATTCCACAACATGAAAATATTACTGCTATAAAGAGCTCCCCAGACAATTGAATAAAAAACTTGCTCAACAAAAACTCACTTTGTTCAATTAAAGCGTCAACAGACAAAGGATTGAATGAATATAGTTTACCAGATATTTGTTTAAGTAATGGTAGCAATCGTTTGAATTGATGCTTTAGGAAATCCGCTTGACCAAAGGACAGAAAATGCAATAAATCGGAAAGGCAACCAGTTTGCTGTAATAACAAAAAGTTATACTTGCATTAAAGGTAAATATGTATTCACCTACACTTTTTTATGTTGTACATTCACCTTTGCAAGCAATTCGTTGTAACTTCCATAGAATCACGTTTTTGAGATCTAACAAAAGGAGTCAATTTAGAAAAAAAAAGCAAAAGTATTTGTACAAATGGTTAGTCATTAGGCTGGGACAAGATATTTTTCCTTTGAAAATTATAATCGTTTATCATTGCTTGTTTAGACTTTCAAGGAGAGGAAGAAAATCCCTTCTTAAGTAACTCCCCGGTTTATTACATAAATCGCTTAAGTGACTAAAGTTTTCGTCCGCTATTTTCCATTTCTCACTTAATTTTCCCCTCTTAAGTACCTACTTGGTACTTAGATACATATTTTGAAGCTCACTTGTAGCACTATAAATCGGTATTTGATTTCACTAAGGCCCGCTTTTTCAGTGCAGGTTTAAACTTAGTTAAGCACCCACTTTGTATGGGATAAACTCTAGTCAACTTTGTCTGTGGTTTAAGCTTTCAACTCGATGTTCTAAGATTTGCACAGAAATCAGCAAAAACTGCAAATTTGTCTTAGTTTTTAACTTTTTTCTCAGACTCTGTAGAAAAATTCTGATTATGCAGTTTTGCAGCCAATAAAATTCGAATCTAACAAAGGGCAAATCTCAAGTAGCTCTGAAAGCGCGTTGAAAAAAAAAATGTGAAAAAGAAACGCGCTTTCAGAGCTACATTGAATGGGCTACAAAACTGCATAATCGGAATTTTTCCAAAGTTCAAAAATTAGGACAAAAGTTGCACATTTTTGCTGATTTCCGTGCAAATCTTAGAACATGGACTTAAATGGCATTCGTTAGATCTCAAACGATACTTTAATTTTAAATTAAATTCAAATTAATATAAAAGATCTTTAAGGTAAAAAACAACGTTTTCGGCGGTCCAAAATGTTTTGTCCAACACCGACAGAAAACTTAAACCAAGAAATTGAAAATGAAGAAAAGGTGACGAAAAAAAGTCTGAGAGAAATATCCATATATTATAAAATTTGCCAGTACTAAAACGTTTGTCCACACTCAGAGAAAAAATCACAGTTATATCAACAGTCCTCTACTGTTAATACCGAAAACTGTTGAATTGACGGAAATCTGGTCAAGTAATGTAGATTTACAGTGAATCCAACAGATTTAACAATCATTTAACAGCGAAGACACTCTCACAACAGATTTCTGCAGTTAATTCAACAGATTTAAGTTAATCCAGCAGATTTACCACTCTCACAACAGATTTCTGCAGGTAATTCAAAAGATTTAAGTTAATCCAGCAGATTTACCACTCTCACAACAGACTTCTGCAGTTAATCCAACAGACTTCTGCAGTTAATCCATCAGATTTAACAGTAATTCAAAAGCAAAGATACTCTCATTACTGTCATTGAACAAAGCTGCAATTCGACGCCATCAAACATAAGTACGCGATGGCCTGATGGTTAGCATCTCTGCAGTCAAAGCAGTCAAATCAGTGTGGCTCGATTCTCGGTGGGAGGCAACAAAGCAACGTGGGAAAGTGCCATTTCGAACAAAGCTGTAATTAGACGATGGGAAGCATAAGTAAGCGATGGCATAAAGAGTAGACACCTGGGTGGAGTGTTCATGAGCCCTGAGCTCCGACTCTCCGTGAATTCACAATATAAGAACTCTGAAAAAAAAAAAATTTTGTTTTTGTTTTGAAAAAAAAAAAAAAATATATATATATTGACTTCACCAAAAATCGAACTCGGAATATCTAAAACAACCAAATTTTCTGTTAAAACAACAGCTAAAACTGTTCACGAACGAACAGCATCTGTTGTTTCAACAGTTACATCGTTTGGATGTTTTTTTTTTTTAATGTGAAATCTGCTGTTTTAACCTGTAATCCAGTTCGTTCTACTATATTTTTTCTCTGTTCTTTGGGTGTGGACATTATACCCGAAGAGGTTAAAACTGCCATTCCATTTAGGATAGTTTTCATAAAAGTCTCCAACCTGATTAGCGCCCTTAATTGACCTTTTTTGTACGGTTAACTGTCAAATTAATCACCGATTAGTCTTTATCGGCTTTTATTTAAGCGGGCCTTAGACTGAAAAAATCAGCAGTATTGAGTCAGCGGGTTGAGAACTCAACTCTAATTAAGAACCCCAATTTAAAAAAAAAAAAAAAATTGGTCGAGTCTAATATAGTATATTATCTTCGTCCACCATAGACCATGAAGAAGACTTAGTTGTAAAGTAAACTGAGCGTTGAGCAAAGAAGTGTTAATAATAATTTAGTGTTGCATTGTTTGAGTGTGCATTGTTTCCGGTCACAAAAAAAAAAACAAGAAACAAAAAAACCTAAAACAAAAAGAATTAAAAGCGACCAATACTTAAACACTGTTTGGTTATACGCATAAAAGTGTTCAAGTGGTGACGCAGAGCCAGTGCCCGGTAAAGAAAGGTGGCAACATATTTGTATCAACCCTAAGTAATGCTGAAAAAAAATATAAAAAAATGTTGAAAATTTGTAGAAAAATAATGGACTATAAAAATTTAACAAAATATCTCACTATTATCGAGAAAGACAATGGTGGTAAATAATTATTGTAAAGGTAAAACAACATGAATGCTTATGGTATAGATTGTGTTTGTAAGTTATCGAAGGATGGTGCGTTGACCTGAATCAGCACATAGTAGACTTTGATGCGATAATGGAAGTGTGTATAAGTAAACGTACCTACTCGAGATGGGTCATGGACAAATTATTTACTACCAATCCGTGGTGTACAGGTATTGTGTCGCGCCTATCATACCGAAGGTTTCGGGTTCGCAACGACGAAAAAAATTAACAACAAAACTCGCTAGAAAAAAGTTTTTCTAACCGAGGTCATCTTCGAAAGATAGCTTATCTGCAAAAATTTTAGGTCATGGGAAAAATTCAAAGCAGCACACCTTAAGTTTAAGTGAAGCTCGGAGGTCTCATCGGAGGCTTACATTTATACACTTACTATTTATTCTTGGAAGTTCACAATAAATTTACAACATGTGTATGTAGCTCGTTAAAATAAATATACTTACCACTTAATGTAATATTGTAATTGGTTGCATCTTATGACTTACCTAAAAAGATAGAGAGGAGAGAGAGGGGGTTAAATAAACGAATTTTACGAAAAAATTAATAGGAATTGCTGAGGCAGGAGGTGAAATTACATATGAGACGCCTGTAACCCTAATGCGGTCTGCATTTCGCTCTTGACAAGTTAGCATTTTTATAAATAAAGTACCTGGGTAACCGATCTTGCTCGCTGCTATCAATTTAGCGCTAACTTACTTACTTAAATTACCCAAAAATATTCCCAAAATTATCCTAAAATGACTCCAAAATGATCCTAAAAATACAAATACAAACTTGTCCCAAAATAATCCAAAATTGAATCCAAAATGATCTCAAAATAGCCCCAAAATTATTCCAAAGTGACCCTTAATTGATCTCAAAACGATCCTAAAATAATCCAAATATTCTCCCAAAAATATAGAATACAAATACAATACGGTAAAATGGTAACCCTGGGCGGATACCCTACTTGAGAATATTTTAGTTGATATGTCGCCGAAAATACCTTTCATTTGATACCCGTATTTGTATATCTAATACAAATCGGTCAAGCGGTTCCCGAAATATTCCTGATATACAAATATACTGCGGTAAGGTGGCAACCCTACCATTTGATACCCTTTAGAGCAGTACAGCCTTAACCTGTTAACAGTATAGCCTATACACCTCCAATTTTATGTAATCGGCCTGCTGCTAATATCAGTACAACGTCGCACTGTTAGTAGTATAGCCTAAATGTAATGTAATGTACGGCTCCAATTTTATGTAATCGGCCTGTTGCTAACATCAGTACAACATCATACTGTTAGTAGTATAGCCTAAATATAGGCAACGCTTATATTTATTTTTGTCAAGTTATGTTGCTAACGCCGAACCTTTTAACATTGAAAAAAGTCCGTTACGAACTTTTTTAACATTAGCATTTTTTTTAATTTCACTCAGACCGCCAAGGCCTGCGATAAAATCTATGCAAAAGCTTAAAAAATTTGAGATAGGCGGTAACCCTGTAAACCGCCCAGGTGGCAACACCCTAGTGATTAGTCTTACTATCTATATCAAAATTTCATTCAAATCGGTCAATCTGTTTCCGACATAGTCTGGATATACAAATATACATAAGGTAAAATAAATAAAACGCGGTGAGGTGGTAGTCTTAGAATCAACCATACTATCTACACAGTGAAAAGAAAAGTCTAAATTTATTACCAATTTGGTGTTTATATATAACAACTCCGAAAAGTATTAAATTAATACCATTTTCCGTTTAATTGAGAGCAGGAGACCATTTGGACTAATTTAATTGCCAAAATTGAGAGAGAGAGAGCGATTTATTATTATTTTGGTGTTATTTTACAAACATTAGTCCACATTTAATTTCCAAACTTTTTCAGGTTCTTAAAATAATACTATTTGTTATTAAATTAAAAAAAAAGTAGTCTTTCATTTTTTACTGTGTATATTTAAAATTTCATCCAAATCGGTCAAACGGTTCCCGAGATAGTCCGGATATACAAATATTCAAGTTTAGCTCGTTTAAAGTTATAAGATACAACCCACACACAAATTTTTAAAAAGGTCCATTTTTTTTTTCTTTGCCGAAAAAGTTTAAAAGGCTTTCAATATTTGCTTAAAAGTCAATCACTAATTGACACATGCATACAACATATATTTTGTAAATTTTCAAGTCATTTATTCATGTCAGCAACTTGTCTATCAAAATTTTTAAAAAGATGTACAAACACTTGTCCACACGAAAGTTTTATTTAGGAGCGTACACACGATGCTATATGTACATTTTGTGTCCCTTTGTACACTGTCATATGCAAATAACTTTAGATGACTATATAAGTCAACAATGCTTAAGTGTTTTTCTAAGTTGATTGAATAGAAAACTTCCCATCTGACGTTACTAGAATATTGTACCGTCAGTTCTGCAAATGTCATATTCACAAGTAACTATGAACATATATAAAAAACAAATTAAAAAAAACTTAAATTAGAGAGATATAAACACACTGATCGGAACCCAACTCAAATTTGATACATTAATTTCCCATGTGTATATTAACCGCTCGATTCTGTGTTCTTTATAAATTTGTCAATATTGACAGGGTACTGACTTATAGCCGAAAAATATTGTTGAAGGAATAGGTATATAAGTTCGCACAAGTATTTGTCATATTTGGTTCGATCTTTATTGGGTGATTCCCGAAAGAGACATCATAGCAATTGAAAACGCGCATAAGTACATGCTGTGTATCGGAATATTTTTTGTCTTGTTCAGTACTTGTGTTTGTTTATAAGTTCTTAAGCAGATTCAAGAAAACGAAAATAAAGTAGAGTAGATACGACGACCGCCGTGGTGTAGCGGCAAAGTGTTCGGCCTTCTACACCAAGTCGTGACGGATCAATGCCCCTCGGCCTCCGTCTGTCCGTGTACGCGATAGCTTGAGATATTTGCATGAAATTATGTATACAGGTTATTTTCTGGCCAAGGTAGGTTGCTATTGAAAATGAGCGGAATCGGATGATAACCACGCCCCCTCTTTCAATATCTAAAATTTCGAAAATCACAAAACTTTACATATCTCGGTGGCTTAAATGGCTTAAATGATATAATTTTAAAAGTGAATCCCCTGGTCATTCTATTCCGATTTTTTGGTGCAATTTTAAAAGTGGGCGTGACACCGCGAAAGCAATAGATCGACTCGTTTTTTAAGCTGATTTCATGTTTCACATCTTCAGCTTTCCGTGAAAGTTACTTAAAAATCGATCGCAGGATTCCACGCCTAGTTTTTATGTGAAAATGCCCTTAAGACATCGAGAAATCCGAATCGAAAATCAGTTTGGTAAAATATACAAACCTTCGCGGTTTTTTGTACGATCCATTACCTCGTATCTGTAGTTTAGTATGCAACAGTTGAGAATTTCAGTTGGTTTTCTTCGTTTTCTGAAATATTCTTTTTTGTAGATACGAGATTAAGGCAGAAACGGGACGATATGTTCAGGAATTTTCAATTATCTCGATCAGCGCGCCACCTATCAGAACTTTGAATTTTACAAATTGTATTGTTTTCGAGTCCTCAACTACATATATGCTAAGTTTCTGGAGAAAAGTCGTACGGAGGAAATTAGTCAATAGCAAGATTCCCAATTTCAAAAGATTTTTCCAAATACATAGCTCGATCCGTGCGCCACCTATCGCATAGTCTTTACAAATTTCTTATCGTCTTTTTAAATTTAATTTTTTTAGCCCAGTCAAAGAAATATCTAACACAAGTGATAAGTGATAACTTTATTATACCATCTAAGATTTATAACGTGCCTTGTAAATCAAACAGCAAATATTTTATCATTTCCATTGCACTACTTTGTGCAAATTAGATGACTTTATATTAAATGTGCACCAGATGACGTGTATGGCATGTAGCCAATACGTTGAATAAACTATGTCAGCGCTGAGGTATTTAAGAACGTGCTTCGAAACTTCTTAGTTTTCTTTGAACACAATCTTAGCTTACTGAAGCAATTTAAACGAATTAAAATTGTAATATGAAATAAGGGTATTTTGTTTGTATACCTCTTATAAACATTAAAGGGATTACATACTAACTTTGGACTGATGCTTGAGTGTAACAGCATAAAAAGAGGTCGAAACTTGAATAAGGGTAACGACCCTGCAGCGAAAGCAACTAGTTGAAAACTGCTTTACAACTAGTTGGTGCACCGGGCGCAACTAGACAGTGTTTTTGTCTTTTTTCCATATAAGCAAACGGAATTGTTTGCGTGTTGATTTCCTACGAAATGGCAATTGTCAGATTTCGACCAGAACATGCCAGTCATCTACTAGTCATGATGTACTGGAATTATACTAGTTGTAAAATACTAGTTGTAAAATGAACTAGTCACATAGTAGTCCAAAAAAGCATTGAACCTGGAATGATATTTTCTGACTAGTATGGGACTAGTCAGAAAATATCCATTCCATATTATACAACTAAGTTTTTCTGGATGAAATCATACCAGTTAAAAAATACAAAATTCACAGATTCACAGATGCTTTTTCGTGATGGAGTAAATACAAATAGTCGTTGCTTTCTTAAGAATAAACGTGAATATAAGGCAAATGATAAAATAAAGGGTAAGTCATTAAAAATTCTGCTTGAAATCATACTAGTCCGGGTTCAATGCTTTTTGGACTACTATGTGACTAGTTGATTTTATGAAAATCACACTAGTCCAGGTTGAACTAGTATGGTACTGGAATTTTACAGCCAGATGTTTGCGTTTCTGAGAGCCTAACAGCCCGCCTTAAATAAGCGTGCTCAGCGTCAAATAGCTGTCAGAAATCCTCATGTCCATACAAATTGTATGAGCCTAACACAAACAGCGCGGCGTCAACGCTAAGAAATTGGAATTTTCAATTTTGACAGCGCGTTAGAAGGTGAAGTGAGAAATGGGGGAATGTAAGAAGAGATAATTTAGAGCAATTTTGCGCTTGCAATAAACAGGTGACCGCATGGCGACATACACCCGTGCATACATAATTTTTGTATGTATTTTGTTGCTGTACTTTGTGAACGTACTGTTAAAATTTCACTGAAAATAGGCAATATGTCCAAATTTGGGCAAAAACGTTTTATTCAGCTGTCTTATGCCGCGACCTTCTAGTTGGATTATAAGTATATCGCGTGTTGCCAGACGTCGGCGAAAAAAAAACGCTACGCCGAGCGTTGTATTAATGGTGTTTTTTTTTTACAAAAATTTACACCTTTCAGCAAACATATTGTTTATGGAAGGGGTGTATAAGAATACTTTTCAATGTTTAGATGTTCGAATTTTGCTACAAGTACTCCAGAAGCATTCACCCACACAAGTGTATGTCCTATAACCGAAAAAGGCGAGGTTTTTGTCAGTGAAAATTAAAAATATTTAGGTATTTTCAATACTACGGTCGTCAACGCAGCCAACTTAGCTATATAAAAAAATTAATTGATGCGAGTTGGATGTGTGAGCACACAGCTTTGTTCACCTTATCGACATCAAAGAGTGAGTGTTTTGGCATACCAAAAGCTTCTTTTTTTGTATGAATATTTTTATTGAAGTACATTGGTTCGTACTTGATTTATATCATTTTTAAGGTAAAATAATCAATTTTCAGTATATTCGTATATGTATACGTATATGTGCATTTAACAGCGAATTGATATATTTATGTATGTACACATATTAGGGTGTGAAACACTTGAAGTGCCATTTGTATTGTTTGCATATCATGTTTAAGTATTCCAGTTCGCGTGCTATTGAAAGCTGATAGTGTCAAAAATGGGAGATTAATTTCAGACATGAAGGCAAATGAAAATATGCCTAAGAAGCTTATGGAGGGAGTTTTCAATTATAATTTTATTTATTGCCATTCTATTGAAACATTAAATTGTCTTCGTTTTTATTCCAGTGCCATTAAAATGGCATTCACATTGGGAAATAATGAGTAGGTATTTCTCAAGAGAAATTAAAATTCGTATTCATCTATTTTGCTGCTTTGTTGTCTTTATATTTATCAATACCCAGCTGCTCATGTCGTACACAGGGTATTCTCATTTTTTACATACAATGAATGCCCTGCAAACATGGCATGAATGAAATTGGATAGGTTATATCATTGATGCGAAGTTGTGCTTATCAGTCTGATGAATTTAAATGCCGCGAGAAATCAGAACTTTTATAAGGTTAACACAACAGTTTAATGTTAAGGAGACCAATGGAAAATCTTCGATAGTTGGTGCGGTACATACACCTACAGTTTCCAGTTAGTTTCTAGAAAGGCTATGTTAAACAATCAAAAGAGAACAAATGAAGGCTTAGAACCAAAAGGATCTAAGTAACATCGACGTTGAATTGAGATAATTAATGTTAAAGTAAATTACTTATTGCAAATTCTGGGTAAATGCGTTTGAAATGATTCCTATCTAAATGATTGCAGGTTAGTCAACTAATTCAAAGGATGTTTACTGAAACTGGAAAATAACTGTAAATTTCCAAAAATTATTGCAATAAAATTTCGAACGTTCGTTGCCAAGAGAATATGTAGAATTTTTTCGAGTATACAGTTTTGTAGACCCTTTAATTTTATAATAATAAAGGGATAATTAAGTTCGAGGAAGTCTCGCTGATTTTTGGCAGTTTTTTTCTAGATCTTTCATGATTTGCTTTAATATCTATTTAAGTATCGTAATTAAGGAAAAATTTAAAGATTTCTTGTATTAAAAAGTCTTTAGGCATATATAGGTTAAAAATAGCGAAATTTTTTCTGAACTGCAACTGTACGTTGTATATTTTCTGTAAATACATAACATAATGTCACAATGCCTAAAAATAATTGCCTTCAAGGAAATTATCTAGGTAAGTACAAAGAAATCAAAAGAGTAAAGGTAAACAAAAATTTAGCAGCAATTCTACATAGTTTCCTATTTAAATATGAGCTAATATCTAATAAAAAAACTGTGAATTATATGTATGCCAAATTCGCGAAAATTTGCCGAATTTTCAACTTTTTTCTCAAGATTTTTAGAACTCATTTGAGTTAGCAGTTTTGAAGGCAGTAAATGAGTTAATCTTGGTTTTGTAAAAAATTTCCCTAATTTTTGGCAATTTTTTTCTTGCCTTATACCCCATGCCGGGTATTCGGGTTAGACCACTCAAATTTGGTGAGGGGTTGTATGAGATCGATCGCTACCACCTCCAAAAAATTTGGGATAACGAAAAAGGGGGCGTGGCACCTCCCATACAAACGGAATTTTTTATTGTCCGTATCTTTGGAATTATTTATGGTAGACCACTGAAATTTGGTGAGAGGCTGTATGAGATCGAGCCCTACCACCTTCATAGAAATTGGCGATAACGACAAAAGGGGGCGTGGCACCTCCCATACAAATGGAATTTTTCGTTGTCCGTATCTCTGGAAGTATTCGAGTTAGAACACCGGAATTTGGTGAAGGGTTGTACGAGATCGATCCCTACCACCTTCAAAAAAATTGGGGATAAAGAAAAAGAGGGCGTGGCACCGCCCATACGAATGTAATACTTCATGGTCCATATCTGTGGAAGTACTTACATATGTTAGACCACTCAAAAGTGGTAAGAGGTTAGATGAGTTGGATCCCTACCACCTCCAAAAAAAACTGGGGATAACGAAAAAGGGGTCGTGGCACCTCCCATAGTCCATATCTCTTGAAGTATTCACGTTAGACCACTGAAATTTGGTAAGGGGTTTTATGAGATCGATTCCCACCACTTCCGAAAAAAACTGGGGATAACAAAAATGGGGGCGTGGCACCTCCCATACGAATAAAATACTTCATAGTCCATATCTCTGGAAGTATTTAGGTTAGATCATTGAAATTTGGTAAGGGGTTACCACCTCCAAAAAAGCTGGGGATAATGAAAAAGGGGGCGTGGTTCCTCCTATACGAAGGAGATAGGTATATGGATTAAAATAGATATAGGGATCGGGTTAGAGGATCATGCAGGGAAATAAATTTGTGGCAGGACAACGTCTGCCAGGTCAGCTAGCATACACTATATTTTGGTTCGGAGGCCTTCATATATTGAAAATGTAAATAAATGAAGCAAAACCAACAGATATTTTCTATGCAGGATTTTAATTTGCACTCGTGGTTGTGTAATTCCTAAGACAAATGATTTTAAATTTGCAATAGTGATTAGCTGTCATTCGTCTGTCAGTTTAAAATGGAAATGAGATTTTTAATTAATTGCACAATTAATTATGACAAAATGTTGCTAGATTTCACAAAAGCAATTGCAAATCTTACACAAATACAACAACACGAATAAATGTCTTATGCATGTTTCTTCTACTTACTGGTAAATAATTCACTTTGTAGGCATGGGCAGAATGCATTCAAAATTTGAATGCAGAAAATGCTTCACTAACCACCTAAGGTTTAGAATTTTACTGGTAGTGAATAGTGCACATTTCTGTTATATTTTTCTCAATTTCAAAATCGACAGATCTACACCAGTTCAATCAACAGTTATTTCAACCAAAAATTCCTTTGAAATAACCAAAATTTGGTCAACTTCAGGATAGCAGTACGCGTATATTGATTTTACCAGTGCCATTTTTTTCTGTGTGGTAATGAGAAGTGCCCATCTCTGTTGTGTCTATGTATATGTACGATTGCTTTGCGCAATGCAAACATCTTGCAGTTTCAATGAGATTAAGGTTGCCTGACACAATTCTAATGTCGTTGTTTGCTATTGTACCCAAAGTTAGTTGTTGCTTTGTTAAGCTTGTACCTGGTGCACAGGTTTGTATGTAGTTAATATTGAGTGATTCGAAAATTTGGCTGACGATAACCAATTTCACTTCAAAATTCAATGCAAATTAATGTGAAAATTTGAAACGGATGCCGAGTTATTTCATTAGGAATGAAGCAGGCAATTCATTTCACAGAGTTTTACATAATAAGGTAAAATGGTATGAAGGCTTAAGCAGATCGAATACCATATACCACTGCAGTTATGTACATACATCTATATATATATATAAATGAAATGTTGTTCAGTCGTCACGCTAAAACTCGAAAACGGCTGAACCAAATCGTATACTTCCTTTCGGGAGTTTGTTTGTTATTAACACGCGCAGGTCATGTATTAAAATCAGAACAAAATATTAGGGGGGCGTGACTCCTCCCATGCACACTTTTTTCTTCAAGGTGAGTATCTCTAAAATGGTTTAAGGTAGGGACCTGGAAATTGGTACAGAGCTATAGGATAACAACACCATTCTCACCCATAAAACTGGGACTTAACCAAAAAGGGGGCATGGCATCTCACATGCAGCTATGCAGATAGATCCATTTCGGAAGCGGCCAAACTTCAACTCCTGATAAGCACTGGTACAAAATGATAACACTGTACAACAGCAAAAAAAAAACCCAGAGAGTTTCACATCGATTTATAAAGACATTTATTTCGGTTTCGGTTACGGTTTCGTTCCGGTTTCGGTTCCAAATAAAAAATTTAAAAACAAAAAAATTGTACTACTAAAAAGCTCAAGAATGTAGCTTCAAAATTTGTCTGAATTTTCATAACTTTTTTCCTGCGGTCATAATGGATTTTCTCCAAAATAAAATACAACAAAGTTTACAACAAAGTTTATTATTCACGATATGTATGAAAAAAATGTGAAGATTAACTATTTTTTCTATTAAAACAATATTAGAAAGGAAATTAAGTGAAATAAATCGTCAAAAACATTAATATGAGTAGTGCTTTCTGAGAAACGCCACTAAACATACTTTTTTTTTGGATCTGATTTTTTTTGACGGCTTCATTCAACTATAGTCTGAAGGTTTTGTCATGGGACGAAGTCTAAATTTGCATGATCCACTTAGGGGTAGTGTTCTACGACACATGTGTAAAGATTCACCATTTGAAAACATAAAAAGTTGGTGAAACTTGATTAAACATAGAACAGGGACACTCGCAGAAAGAAAAATCCTACAAATCTCAAAATGTGTCCGATGGATGATTTCAGTTTTTGCTCAGAATATCTTCTAATATGTCCAAAATATCTTGGTTATTTTGATTTTTCATAATAAGTTGTTTAAGCTCACCGTGACTACTTATCTCTTCACAAACCACCCTCTGAAGAGAAAACCTAGGGAGCGCTTACTGTACATCGTTATCAACTGGTACTCGCCTTGTTCACATTAACACGGCTATTAGTGACTATTCCAACGCCTTGACAAGCCGCAGTTAGTTAAGCAATTCTGCGCGGTATATTTAGTACACAGTAAAAAATGAAAGACTACTTTTTTTAAGTAAAATACCAAATAGAATTATTTTAAGACCCTGAAAAAGTTTGGAAATTAAATTTGGAATAATGTTTTTAAAATAATACTAAATCGCTCTCTCTCTCTCTCTCTCTCTCTCAATTTTGACAATTAAATTAGTCCAAATGGTTTTAAAATAATACCAAAATAATACTCTTTCTCGCAATTAAACGCAATTTTGTGTGAATTCTGTTAAAAATCTTTGTCATTTCGTTTCCTAAGTAAATCGTTGTGTTTTAATTGAAAATCAACGAAAAAGTTGTCATCTATGAAAATGTGTTTTTTGAGAAAAATTTACCTACGCGCTGCAGGAACCAGACAAGCCGACATATGTTTTGATGATACTGGAGTTACATCTCTTCAAGGACTTTTCTTTCCGGCATAGTGAGAGTCGAACTCACAACACTGTAGTGACTTGTATGCTAGAAGGTCTAGCACCTTAGGCCACTACCTAGCTTGAAGGTAAACCCTTCTCAGTGTCCATTTATGCATATATTTATACTGCCGGGAAGAAAAGTCCTTGAAGAGATGTAACTCCAGTATCATCGAAACGTATGTCGGCTTGTCTGGTTCCTGCAGCGCGTAGGTAAATTTTTCTCAAAAAACACATTTTCATACAATCCTGAAAATTGCTTGTAAATACCGTCGGTATTTACAGCAATAGACTACAAGTCAAAAGCAACAAAGAGTTGTCATCTATAGTTGTATGTCCATTCAGGATTTTTTCCTAAAATTAAATTTTTACACCATAATGCTCTTTTATGTAAATGGCTTTGTCTTTGTATTTGGTCATTACCATCGATATTAACCAGAACTTAATTCGTAAACATTATTTACGAAGTGTAGCGTACAACACGTGACTGTTTTAAAGTACTTTGTATGTTATTATACAACGTTCGGTGAGTTTAATATAAACGTAGTTAAATACATATAATTTAGATTTATAAATTACACAAGAAAACCAGATAAAATAAAGCGCCAACAATGCGGCACACTTTCAATGTTTACATTACATCATTGCTAGTTAATTTGAGTTTGCTTGTGGAATTATAAATCGTTACGTGCTGCAACTGCATACATACGAGTACATTTAAATGTATTGAATATATGTTTGTGCTAGAGATGTGGTGAATATTGCACATCGCCAGTGGCGGACCCTGGATTTTGGGAAGGGAGGTTTAATTTTTTTTAATTTCGAGAACATTTTTCGTTCGCAGTTTCTCAAAGCAGGCCTTTTTTCGCTCGGATATCGAAGTACCGCAAGAGGAAACCGAGGAGTCGGACGGGGAAGGCCTCGACGTCACGGTGGTAGCAGCCCATCCTGAGCGCAATATCTCTGAAGCCTCTGGCAGCAGGGCTCCCGCTATGCCAAATTGAGCAGTTGCTCTGAACTCTTCGTTGAGGGACAGCCTTCGTGACAGGGCAGACCTCGACGATATGGGAACGGCAGGGAAGTCTGATCGCTCTCATGTTGGTGGTGCTTCAGATAAACTTGCACAAATCTAAAGTAGCCTCGGCTGCTTTAAGTAGTCGTCTTTCTAAAGGCGACGTGGATGTGGTACTCATCCAAGAACCCTGTCTGTTGAAAAGTTTTCATGTTTTTTTTTTTTAATAGTAACGCACCATAAAACGAGTAAAAATGGAAGAGTATCAAGTTGCAAAAAAAAAAGTGGTGCATGTTTGATATATTTCTATATTTGCTTATAACTCTCACATCCAAAAATGATAAAATAAAACAAGGAAGGAAGTCTAAGTTCGGGTAAACCGAACATTAAATACCCAGCGGTTGTTTTCATTTGATATTTCAACCAAGAACTTTCATATATGGAACTCTATATCTATCTCGATTATTTTGTGCCGTTACCTACTAGCGCTATGTGAACAAAATTATAATACCCTTAAAATAGTACTATAGAAAAGCTACACAGTCGAAAAATGTTAATACACTTCAGAAATTTTGACCCTTTTTTGGTTAAGATTTTACTATATTTTTTGCTGTGAATTACTGTGAAAACTGTGACTTTCTGGATCCCGTATTGAGGTTTGAACCTGAAAATCACCCACCTGGATCCGCCCCTGCCAATCGCATTCCACAGTTATCGTATTAATTTCAGAATTCGCATTATGTAAATTTATGGAAATTTGCTATCTGACAATGGTACATATCAAGGTTGGAGGTTCTTCAGAGAAGACGGATGACGAGGTTAACACTAGGAAGGCTCTGAATATGCCGGACTCTTGGCCATAAAGGACTAAACAATAAATTTTAAAAGCTTTATTTTCAGAAAGTCCAGTCTATATTTTACTCATGAACCAAAGAGAGAAGATTGCGCCAAAAGCAATACCTTTAGAATGAATTTGCCTGTTTTGACAAAATCAACCGATTGCTACGTCATAAGTTTCCACAGAGTTGCCACAGAATTGCCACCATACTCTACTTTTACCGCTGTGATTTGAAAGCAACTTTGTTGTAGGGGCAACCATGGACAAATTCAAGATGGCCGACTGAGCAGCGCGCAATATTTGATTTCTCAAAGCGTCGAAAAAAAATTATTTTAAAAGTATCAACCCTTAGTATTAACTTTAAGAGGCCCGTAGTTGCTAGTTTAGACTTTTAAGGACGGATCACAGTTTTATTTTAAAACTGACAAATAAGGAAGAAATCAGCTGTCTATAAAAATATATAAAATTCAAATTATGTACCTATGTATGGACACACTTGGCTCCTAAACGAATAAGCCGTGGGAACCAAATTTTACACACGCACTGCATGTCTTCCGGGGATGGTCACAGGCTAACAAATATTTTGATATATAGGGGGCGGCCGCCGTGGTGTAGCGGTTAAGTGTTCGGCCTTCTACACCAAGTCGTGGCGGTTCGATGCCCGGCAAAAGTAACATCAAAATTATTTAGAAAAACGATTTTTCTAAACGGGGTCGCCCCTCGGCAGTAGTTTGGCAAACTCTCCGGGTGTATATCTGCCATGAGAAGCTTCTCAGCAAAAAATTCATTTGCTTTGCAAATGCCGTTCGGAGTCGGCAAAAAACTGTAGGTCCCGCCAACTTGTAGGAAAAGCTCAAAAAGCAACACACCACAAGTTGGAAAGAGAAGCTCGGCTAAAAATCTCGTTAGAGATTATGATAACCTGTTGGTATATCGCCGCCATTAGTTTTTTTTTTTTTTTTGTATAGGGGGCGTGGCATATAAAAGGAATTTTTCATTGTACGTATCTCTGCAAGTATTCGGGTTAGACCACTGAAATTTGGTGAAGGGTTATACGAGATCGATCCCTACCACCTCCAAAAAAATTGGGGATAACGAAAAAGGGGGCGTGTCACCGCCCATACGAATGAAATACTTCATAGTCCACTCAAACGTGGTAAGAGGTTAGATGAGATCGATCCCTAACACCTCCCATAAAAGTCGAGTTAACGAATAAGGAGGCATGGCACCTCCCATACTTCATAGTGCATATATCTGGAAGTATTTAGGTTATGCCACTAAAGTTTTGTGAAGAGTTATATAAGATCAATCCCTTCCACCTCCAAAAAAACTGGGGATTACAAAAAGGGGGTGTGGTTCCTCCTATACGAAAGAGATAGGAATATGGATTAAAATAGATATAGGGATCGGGGTAGAAATGACATGCAGGGAAATAAATTTGTGACAGGACAACGTCTGCCGGGTCAGCTAGTAATTTATAATAAGGAAATTAATAGTGTTTACGTAAGAGGAAGGAGCAACAAAAAGAAAAATTTGTCCATTGCCACCGTATTGAAAAGTAAGCGTGTACTTTCCTTTGGCACAGACAGTACGTGCATCCTTTACGTGCGTACGTACATATATTTCCACGCGCTTGATATTAAATTGCTCTTTAAGCTAAGCAACCCCAGCATCGTTATAACAATTTTATTTCTTTGCACTCGATAGTCCCGCGTCCACTTTTGGTGTCAAAGGATTACACAAATTTTTATTATAACCAAATAACACTGACAGTGTGCGTTTACTTTATACAGTAAAAATGTATTAAATTTTTCTAAAGTGCCGCTACAAAAAGGAATATTCACCCGAGCGTACAGCTAGTAAGTGTGAAAAGGGAAGAACGTAAATAGGTGTCAGGTTATAAAAGAAATATTTGCTGTTGCTGACACTATCAAGTTTTCTCATTTTTAATTTTCATTCAAGTACACTTTTGAAAAATTATGAATAAGTTTAATAAATGATTAGTTGTCCATGGTGGGAGAATAAAAGGCAAGTAAAAATGATTTTTAGAAAATAGATTGTGTGCACATGTAAATACTTAATGGTTCTGTTTACGTTTTTGAGCTTTTCTACGTAAGATTAATATTTTTTAAAAAGCTTATGTATGTTATACCGATATTAATTTTGCTAGGTACAAAAGCACTTTCCAAGGGTTGTTTAAGAAATTCCAGGCACCCATTAATTGAAAATCCCGTAGATGGGTTGTGCGCTGGGTTTGGGACCCGCCACGTAAAAACCACTTCCACTGAAAATCATAACAAAGTCTCGGATGAGAACTCTCTTTAATGTTGACGACCCGGCAAAACGAAAAAAGGATAATGAAATAGGAGCATGTACCTGGAGTGTCCGGACACTTTCAAGGGAAAGTACCGCTACCCGGCTGGTTGATGTCCTATTAATTAATGCAAAGGCTGACATCGCCGCCTTACAGGAAATGTGATGAACGGGGCAAGGCAAGACGACCATCGGACCTTCTGACGTCTACCATAGTGGTCAGATTGCCGTGTTCTTCAACATAACATTTATCTGTGGCTACACGCCGACTGCTTCTCTCGCTAGGCTATCCGTCTGCTTGTTTCCCTCGACACCTGTGTGGTCTGGAACCCATGCTAGCAACACGCTGTTATAAGTTCCTCGTTGGTTCAACCTTTCTACACACTCCCGAATAAGCGCTGATTTTATCTCGCATGATGAAATCATTCAGTAGGTCACTTTGTCGCACAGTTAAGAGATAAGAAGGTCTAATAATATCCAAGTTCTTCTTCAGTGAAAATTATTTAAACACTGCCACTCACTTTTATAGGAGAGACATACAACTCTTTAACTTCAGCATTAACTCAATTATTTTTTGATATATATATTATATGCGCTCATTTAGAGCTCTTATGGTTTGCTGGGAACTCTTTTCTAAGCAAAGAGACAAAAGTTTGGTCGTTTTTGAATTGCCAAAAGCCTTTATTATGGTGTTTGGTTGAGGTAAGCAGATATGTGTGCCTGCCATGTCACCTTCATTTTTAATTATAAATGCAAAGTATTGTTCGCAATACATAGGCACAAAAATATAAGTACATACACACATACAAGTGTGATAATAACTTTATTCATATAGAAATGTAACGCATCATAAGGCCTATTTCAGTGTAAGATGAAACTCAAGCATATGCTAATGTTACACGTATTGTAAGACATTTTTTTGTGTTACCTTGTAATGACTTTATATGCATATTCATTTAAATACATACATCCTATTTAGAAATAAGAGACAACATATTTTTGTATTTTGATTCGCCAAGGCAATGCATAATTTTGAAACAAGACAAAAATAATTATACTTGAAGTATAATTTTAGGCGCACAAGGTAGTTGCAAATGCAAAGTCAATCTCACACACACTTACATGTTTGTATGTGAATATTCGCCGTATGATAATTAGCTGCACTCTAATTAAGCTAATTTCATTGCCCACTGCAGCAATAAGTCAACAAATAAACGTTGGCGCGAACATACTTACACATATATGTGGATATATCCCACAGTGTACTGTGAAACTAATACATAGAGATATTAGTTTCAAAGTAGAAATTTCTGAACGAAATCGAAGCGATATCAAAAAGTCTGGGCTGGAGATTGAATACTAATTCAAAACACACTGAATAAAACGAGAATGGTTTGAGTAAGATACAGCCATCTTATGTATACGCACAGATAAAATTACAGGGTTACAAAAGTTATATACATATTTCACTATCAAAACCCAAGGGTCCTCGAAAAACTTGGTAATGGGCACATTAATGAAAAAAGTTAAGAAGATCTTTCTTGTAGAACGTTCAATTGCCTGTAAATTCCGGAGTACAAGTTGGCTGTACGATTTTTGGATGAGAAAATGTATTAATTTATAAAAGATTTTTGCGAAAATGAAAAACGCCGGCGAGCCATGCTTTCACATTAACATAAAAATAATCATATTTGGTCACTATACTAAATGCCGTTCCAAAAAAAAAAAAAAAAAACAATCGCAAAAGGTTCCTTTCCACTGTTACTATAGGACAATAAAAGAGGGAAAGTTAAAAGGAAGGGTAAGGGAAAATTTTCCTAGAAACGAAAAGTAAGAGGTGAAGAAGACGAGGAAGACTAGGAGTGAATAAAAGATATGCTAGGTATAAGCACTGAGATGGAAAAGAAAAAAAGAAAATCGATATTTTGTGGTATGTTTGGGCAGGAGATGTAGCGTCCGGAGAGGCATCAGTAATGAGAGGCGGTAGTAATTCTATTATTTACCACCGTTCGACTGTTATTTTGGGATAAACTCGCATGCAGTTTTTTTATTTTAGCGTTTCAAACAATTTGAAAACCAGTTTCTAAAACATTCCATTTTATAATTAACCGGTTTGACTGCTGGTATATCTTTATCATATTTCGTCAAGACTATAACTGAATAAATGTTTACATTTCATTCATTCATTCATTCATTTATTGACAATATTAGCACAATAAGATCCTGGTTGGTTTAAAACTTAAAACTTATAAAAGCATATAATATTTCAGGTACAGTGTTAAAAACTGAAACAATAATCATAAAGTGCACTTATTGTTATAAAGGTAAAGCAAAATTTTTTACAAAAATTATTGAAAATACTATAAGTAGCTAAACTCAATTTCTAGTTTGCATATTCCTTACCAAGGAAAGAAAAAATAACATTCTTAAAGTTGCCTTTACTCAAGCTATTGCGAACTGAATTGGGGATAGAGTTCCATATGCGAATAGCATTGACGAAGAAAAGTCTTGCAGAGTTTAGATAATTGTAGCTGGGCACGATCAAATCACTTATGCGAGCAGATCTGGAGAA
This sequence comes from Campiglossa producta, assembly GCA_964058755.1. Taxonomy (NCBI): domain Eukaryota; kingdom Metazoa; phylum Arthropoda; class Insecta; order Diptera; family Tephritidae; genus Campiglossa; species Campiglossa producta. Next base: position 34,784,526 of record CAXKVI010000002.1, on the reverse strand, counting down.
TATTAGTTTATTATATAGATATGTAGGCATCTTATCAGAAATCACACGATACAAAAAGATACAGCTTCTTGCCTTAAGATACTCAGATATTTCATAACCCAAGAGACTCGTTCTCCATGCAGATATATGATCATGCCTTGCTAAGCCGAAAACATACAGCGTTACATGATTAAAGGCAACATCAATTTTAAGTGCCGATTTAGAATCTAGTTTGCTGTATATACATTCCGAATAGCAGATAATTGGTAATATTAATTTTATACCAAGCCGCTTTCTTATTCCAAGTGGGGTGAAGGCCGCAGACATTCGTAGATTACGTAGCGTAGTCGAAATAGCTGACAAGTTGCTATTAAACTTGGCACAAAGTTCCGAAGCTTGTGAATGTGTTCCAGACATATACAGTTGGATATCATCTGCATAAGCATGCATTTGAGCATACCGACAGGTGCTAAAAATGTCATTAATAAAGAAAGAAAGAAAGAAAGTTGCGATCCCACCCTCACTCGTTGTGCTCTACCACCCAGGTAACGCCTCATGAGACTTAAAGCAGAGTCTCCAAATCCGAAATAAGACTTAAGCTTCTAGTATAACAACGCATGGTTAACAGAGTCATACGCTTTGGAGAAGTCGAGCAAACACAACATTGTCATTTTGTTACTATCATAGGGGACACGAATATCATCCAGGATATTAATTATAGCAGTTGTGCAACTATGCTTAGCTCCAAATCCAGACTGGAATGGGGAAAGTAGTTTAAACGTATCAATATGTGAATGAATCTGCTCAGATAACAAGGTCTCAAAGGTCTTCGACAGTGGAGGAAGAATGCTTATGGGACGATAATCACTCAGACAGCTGGCTGTCTTATTTTTAGCTATTGGAAGGACAGTTGCGATCTTCCACAAATCAGGAAAGCACGAAGTTGTGATGCAGTGGTTGATAATATGAGTCAGCGTTGGTAGTATCTGTGGAAGAATAATTTTTATAAATTTTATGGGAATTCCATCTGCTCCAATAGCATTTGAACGTATTTTATAAATGCATCTCACTACATCAAGCTCCGACACAGCGCAAATACAGTATTTAGGTCATCAGGGTCAAGCGAGCAATCTTGGTTGTCTTTAACATGGACACGAAGACTTTTCAAGTTACGCCACAATACATTATTAGGAAGTTCGGAATTCAACATTTTACGAAAGTATGCCCGCTTCACATGTTTTATAGTTTCCGTACCAACATTCCGTATATTCGTATACGTACGCCAGTTTATATCTGTTCGATTTCTTTTCCAAACTGCATAGGCTTTGTTACGTTTTCTAATTATATCACGAGCAGTTTTGTTGAACCATGGGCAAGATCGTGACTTTCCTAGGCCGGTGCGCATCGGCACATGGGCATTATAAAGAGATAGTAATACATTATTTAAGAAGTTTAGCTTATCATTCACCGATGGCAAGCTCCAGCAATAAGTCCAGTCAACACAAGATATATCACTGCTCAAGTTGTTAAAATTAATCCGGCGATAGTCAGGAAAACTAGTAGGAACAGTAACTGAACTATCATGGCCAAAAGTAATGTCAAGAGAACAGAAAATTAGATCACTAAAACATCTATTGGGATTATACACACATGGAAGAAGGACCTTGGACAGCGAATTGGACAACTCCACCAACAAGTACTCCGTTGTACCTTCCCCAGCATGGGATAATATTCTCGATTTTAGATTTTTGTTACAGTAAATAGCTACCCCTCCACCCTTTTTATCCAATCTATCATTCCGATATAGACAATAGCCTTCAATTTCAAAATGTGCGTCCATTATATCATGCCTGAACCATGTCTCCGATACACATGTAACATCCACGAGGACTGTTCAAATATTCTCCTAACATGATCCATTTTCTCGTTATTTAGGCTTCTAGAATTAAAATGTACGACATTGAAACCCTTCTGTCGACTGCACAAAATATTCACAAGTGCAAGACTATTATCGCCAATGCTGCTCATATCACCGTCCACCATCATTAGCATAGCATAAGTTAAAAGCAACTTTAAGATAACAAGAAAGTAATAAAATTGAAAATATGCAATAAATGAGTTTAACTACCTTTACAAAGACTATTTCCCTATATATACTTAGGACTAACTTAGCGAAACTGATGCAAGTCCTCTTCGCAGCATATATCAGTGGGCGAGCTGTCCGCAGTGCTGTCGCTTCTCACGTATACCACACCTCGAATAGTAAAAACCGACTTCAGCTTCCCATTTCGACGCAGTTTAATGGCTTCTTGTAGCAGATGTCTATTATCTTTAGACAGGCTTTCGTAAATATGGAAAAAACACTCACAACCAAGAGAGTGCAGGGGAAAAGCCGAATTAATTATTTTCCGATGATCACGAAAAGCTCGCAGGGTCCGGTTGCGGTCGAGGGGCGAGTGAAATTTTATAATAATAGCACTATTAGGATTAGAGTTTGAAGGTTTAGTGCGAAAAATGTCCCTTATTTGAGGAGGCATGAAGTCGATCGATTGACACACTAGGTTAAATATGCGTTTCAAGTTTTCACTTTCAATAAATGGGATGCCGAACGCAACCGCATCAGCGGAGATATCCGGCGCAGCACTCTTTTCCATTACACCAGCTATCATATTTTTCATCCAAGCCATTTCCTGTTCAAACTTCATTGCATTCGCTTCCAAAACAGTAATGCGGGATGACGACTCGGCAACCAAAGCTGTAAGCGCAGATACTTCTTCCTGCAGTCGCTTTGAAAGCTTATTTTCCACCTCCGTTAGTCTGTCTGCCTCACTTTCATTTAGAGGCCGCAATTGTTCCGTATGCTGCTGAACTTTTTCTTCGAGATCTTTAAGCTTCTCAAAAACAGCCGCAAGGGTGACACCCTCATCGAGCTTGGCCACTTTTGCAGTTGGGTTATCCTTACTTAGCAGGAGACATCGCAATTAAAAGGTACAGTTTTTAATTTTAGCGTTTCAAACAATTTGAAAACCAGTTTCTAAAACATTCCATTTTATAATTAACCGGTTTGACTGCTGGTATATTTTTATCATATTTCGTCAAGACTACCCCTCAAATATTCTAGGAGCGCTCATAATTTCAGAGTCCGAAATGAGTCCAAAATATGTTTAAAACATGACCCTCCGAAATGTGATCATATATGAGTCTTTTATGACTCCGATATGATGAAATTTATTAGTATCGGTACACAGGATAGTGTTCATTGAACAAAGCAGCTTTGGAAGAAATATTCACATTTTGTTTGTGAAAATTTTTGTATTTGAAATAAAAATTCGATTCATTCATCATTGTTTTAACCGTTCGAACTCTTCCAGCTGTAAACACATCACTCTGGACCTCTCTTTTAATATTGTTGGTGGACACCTTTATTAGAATCTGTTTAAGATATTTCCTGACCTCAGAGAAGTGTTTCTTGGTGGTTTTTTAAAGCATTTTTGCGTGTGTTTACGTAAGTATGTATATTTGCAAACCCTGGCTTATTGTACCACGTGTCAAGGACTTCCCCCACAAATATCTAGATTTTAGAAGGTAATGGACTTTCCCCAAATATGTAATGCCATGTACGCTTCCCCGTTTTCAGTTCCCCCCTTCAATGCCAAAAAGACGCCATTTATGTGCCTAAACAGTGCAGTATACGACTTTTGTAAAAGTCATAAATGCACCCGAAAAACTTCATAAAGGAGTCTTAAATGACTCCTATTTAGGCTCTATATGAGCCGTTTCTGAAGCCAATAAGAGTCATATATGACTCATATTCAGGCTCATATAATATGTGAAATCCAGCTCATATCGGACGACCATTGCAGGAAGGGAAATACATTCATTTCGGATTCATAAAAGAGCTCATAAAGAGCGTAAACGCTCCTATTTAGGACTCCTTTCTGACTCATTTATGACTCCGATTGTTTGCTGGGTATAACTGAATAAATGTTTACATTTACATACGAATATTTTGCTGACGATGGCGTAGACCGATTTCACACACAAATATAATTGTAATGAATGTGTGTGCATGTGTGCGTATATGGTGAGCCACCAATGCCAATAGCAATGCCACCGCGATCATTATTATCATACCACAAACACCACTAATGGATAACGAACGCCTGTGCTTAGCTTTTAAGTATGGATGGATGGGCATTGAGTGTGTTTAGGTGTCGAAATTAAGACAAATTTGGTTAACCTAAATTATCAATCAATGCGATTAATTTAATTAAGTACTGACACTACCAGTAAAAGGGCATGTATAAATCTTAAAATACACCTTTGTTCTTGTTGTTCTTGTAGCGAAGTGTAGCCCTGCCTAAATGTCAGACAGGGTCACCCCGAGTATATTGCTCTTGGAGGGGTCGACATAAGAAAACGGCTCGAGTCGTTTCGGCACGATGGGTACAGCACAAGTACTGGTACCGTTCTCGTAGTACCGGCAATACAAGAAACTAGCCGTGTAGGCCATGTAGGTCATTTAGCGTTACCCAGGGTGCACTAACGGGGAGGCGACCTGCTCTTATACCTGCAAATACCTTTAGCTAACTGAAATGCTTAAATGTTTTATATTATCTCTAAATAATGTGGTTGTAAAAACATAGATTTTTGTGGCTGCAATATTTTCTAGCAAAACTAAGAATTCACTTACAAAAAAATGTTTAGACGTTTATATTTACTTAATCGCAACTCTTGCGTCTGGGTCAAAAGTTCGTTGATCAGTAAAGCAAAGAAATATTTAGCAAAGATGGTTTTTTTTTTCTAATTTCCATTGAAAAATAGGATTGTAAAAAATAAAAACATTTTACGAAATAATTAATCAATAATTCATAAAATGTGACTGGCCCTCCACAACCTTCTTTTCGTCCACACCACCTTCATCTTTTTCATATGTTTTTCTCTTTTAATATTATTTTTCTAATTGTCATCCATATCCCTATCCCTCTATTAATCTCACTCACAAATTGATTTAAAATTACTCCCCTTTAAAGCACTCAATCAACACCTTTAATTTAGAACCATTTTCTACAAAAACCGTTTAGCTCCACTCCTGGTCCACGTGTTGATCAATATCTAGAAATCTTGGTCTTATATGAGAAAATACTAAAACATCTTCAATCACTTGCCACTACCTTTCATTTAATAATCATATCGCACTAATACCATCGAAGGCTTCTCCTGGTTGACATTTTTATCAATATCTCGAAAACGGGGTCTCATATTGGACTGAAAGCTACACCATTTTAAAACAATTATCACTACCTTTAATTTGATTCCCATATTGAACGAACACTTAATACGCCTACCCTGGCCCACATTTTGAGGAATATCTCCAAAACCTTTTCAAATGCCTTTATTTTTTTATCGTATAGCCATCTCGAGATGATACAAAATCTAGCTTCCAAATTTAATTTTAGTATGTCCCGCCGTTATCAAAATAAATGCTAGCATAGATGAAGCAAGGTCCAAATGAAACCTGGGGCCTTACCCTTTCGTTTGATACCAGTTTTCAGAGTTTTTGCGCAACCACATTTCGATCGATAACTCTTCTATCGATTAATATATCGCAATGAACCAAAGTCCAAATGAAAGCTGTGGTCTTTCTCTTTCGTTTGATACCAAATTTCTGCGAATATTCCAAAGTTTACGTAAAACTACATTCTAACCGATAGCTCTGTTATCGATAAATATATCGAAATTTCATAACGCCTGTTACGAAATTCTATGCTCCTATGAATTTGTCTGCAAAATTTCATAAAGATCGGGGCATTGGTTCAGACGTTAAAGAACCGCAAATACCCGCAGTCACTCACAAACTTCTTATCTAATCACTCAAAAACTTTCGTTTTATATATTCCCTGCAGCGAAACCTCAAACTAGTCAGAAAAATACTAGTCAGGAAATATCCATTCCATACTAGTATACAGCTAAATTTTTCTGGATGAAATCATACCAGTTAAAAAATACAAAATTCATTCGTTTCGTTTGCTTCTTTTTTCTCTTATAATTCACAGATGCTTTTTCGTGATAAGATAAATACAAATAGTCGCTGTTTTCTTAAGAATAAACATGAAAATAAAGGCAAATGATAAAATAAAGGGGAACTCATGAACATTTTGGTTGAAATCATACCAGTTTAGGTTCAATGTTTTTGGACTAGTATGGGGACTAGTTCAAATTATGGAAATCATACTAGTCCAGGTTGAACTAGTATGGGACTTGTATTTTACAACTAGTATAATTCTAGTATATCAAGACTAGTACATGACTGGTATGTTCTGGTCGAAATCTGACAATTGACATTTCGTAGGACATCAACACGTAAACAATACCAGTTGCTTATATGGAAAAAAGACAAAACACTGACTAGTTGGCCCAGTGCACCAACTAGTTGTAAAGTAGTTTTCAACTAGTTGCTTTCGCTGCAGGGTTAGTAAGATAAGATGACCGGAATCCATTTAAAAATTCCTTACAAACTTTACGTTATTAAAAGCTCATAAACTGGCATTGGAGCACTTCTACAATAAGAACTTTTGCAAGAAACCAGTATTTATAAGCGTTGATATCTTAATAAATAAATTAAATGTTAAAAGCTCTTTCTGCTTAAGCTAACAGCTTTAATTCTTGCTCTGCTAAGTAGTAAAATTTAAAAGCATAAAGCTTTCTATGAATAACCAGAGCTTTTAAACTTCATGGAATAAATATTTTGTGTTATCTGTTTAGTGAAAGCGCATATAACTTGAAGCTTTCGTAGATACTTTTCTATGCACTATTGCTATGTGCCACACAATATTGCAATCTAACAAAGCTTCCAGTGAGAGAATAATTTATAGAGCATATGGAATATGGCCTGCAAACTAGTAAACTCGTTGTCTTAAAAATTTAATGCGTACACAATCACTTTCCCGTCAAGAGCAATGTGGCATCTATAACAAGTCTTGCTGCGACTCATTTTAGCTCAGTAGGAGATAGCTGCCATTTGCGAATGCTAGCTGTTCGAGTAGAGTTCTGGTAGCGGCGTTTGCCAATGGTAAAAGCAAAAAAAAGGCGAAACACCAAATTTAGGTTAAGTCTGCGAAAATGAATAGCAAGTGCTAGGATGTGCAAATGATAGCTATACTTAAAACTATCAATTGCTACCTTGATAAGATTGGTCGAAAACGACTACTTAGTGATACAAAAAATATTTTGGTTTTGTTTTTACTCAATTCTTATAAGTGGGCGAGGAAATAATTATTTTAATCCTATAAATTCTTTATTGATAATAGTTGACTGACCTATAAAACAAACCGACGAAAGTATTTAGCTTATTCACTCGGTTTCATCCAAAACGGGTATAGAGAAGCTTTAGTCTTAATACTCTAGACTAAACGGATTAATAGCGGACACTAATTGGCTATCAGATTGAGCACACCACAATTTATGCAGATGTATTAGATAGAAGTACACACACAAATATGTATATAATATATACGAGTATGTACATAAATATCTTTATTGGGTAGTAGGAGTTCAAAGCATCGCATGCAAATAAAGAAAGGCACCTTGTAAGTGTACATATGTTTAGCAAATATAAACTATTTTTGTTTAATGCTGTAATATTTGTAGATATTGAGAGGTGGTTCTTAATTTTCTTTAATTAACTGAATGTACGTCGGTAACCAGGGTGTCATTATTGTTCTTTCACAAACTGTTGGATTTTTATGTTGATCAAGAATATTTTCCATGAGAGAAAAAAGTTACGTATACGTCATGGCGTTCTTTAATACACAAGGTTGTGCGCAATGCTTATCACGATGCATTTATATTTTTATTAAATGTCCAACGGCATTGTGCTCGTATTATTCGATTTGGTTTGCCTAATTTTATTCCATTATATCTTCCTTCCCCTTTCTCCTATGCTTACCTATCTATCTAACTTGTACTTAATTCCTCATGTTTAGGTAATGTTTAAAAAATAAAGTTGGCTTGGTATATGTACAACTATTTTGTTGATAATTGAAAAAGGTTTCTGAATCTCCAATATTTAAAACCGCTAAGATGGCATGACCCAATATAGGCGCGAATTACAAAGTTGTTCATTTTCTAATGATATCTGTATTCAAATTTCTAAATTTCTTCTTTTAACATTTGTCCTAAGGACATTGGGGTAAAGCTTTGATGGGCGAAGAACAAAATGTAACAATATAGTAAAATGTATTAACTTTTAAACACTTTTGAAATATATGAGAATAAAAAAAGTTAGGTTGAATGCAAGATTCTGAAAAAAAAAAAAAATAAAAAGTTTTTGGTTACTAAATCTCTTATAACATTTGCATTTTTTATGGTCCGAAAAATTACCAAATTTTCACAAAGAAATTGGCTATTGACTCAAAATGTCAAAACAGGAGAATATTCGATATTTTTAGAAAAAAAAAATTACAAAAAAGCGAACGAATTCCAAAAAAAAAAAACTGAAAATTTTTATAAAAAAAATGTTTGGTTGGTCATAACTCAATCATTTTACCGTGAATTTAAATAATTTTTGATTCGGTGTAAAGGGTATTATATCCTCTCAAAATGAGATGAAATAACATATAGAAATTGAGGTCGTAATGGCGGAGATATTGACAGATTAGTCATCCTCATTTTTTTAATGATCTCGAAAACTGAAAATTAAAAAATATGTCGAAAATTGTTCTACTTTTCAAACAAATGTTTACTTATTTGAAATCGGCAGAAAATTCATTCTACATAGGAATCATGTATCAAATGTCGAGGATATGAAAATTTTTGAAAATTCGTCCCATAGTTTTATTGGTAGGGGATGACATGACGTATGAGTAACATTTTTACATGTTACCAATAAATGTTAAAAAAAAAATTTGAAGGCAATGTTTAATTTTCTCTGGTTATTTTCCAAAATTTTTTAATTAAGTGCTTTCTAAAAAATTTTCTTAGCTTCAGCTCAGCTATGTAAATACATCTTCATGCTTCATATCATTACCTTAATTCACAAGGCCCTGATTGACACATTTTTCGAAAATGACCTTCTCACATATTTAAGTATTATATAGTAAAACACACAAATTTGTAGTGATTTTAAGGAGTTACTAGCAGTAATATGGAGATATACCAAATTTACAAAGCTATATTTGCATGCGTTCAATGTAAACAAATTTTTGTTTTTTGCTTCTACTGTAAAATTTTTTTTATGTCAGTTAGGGCCTTTGTGAATTAAGGTAACGTTATACTTAGTTACCTATAACCAGCATCGTTCGTCAAATTTTTTCGAAAGCACCCCAATAATCCCTTAACTTAATCTATCTAAGCTAGAGTTAAATGGTGGGCGGCGAGCAGTTTATTATTATTGTTGTTGCTATATTATATGGTTGAGGGAGTTGGCCGGGGTTGCCGGTTCGAGTCCCACCTCAACCAAAGTCTTTTTAATTTTATTTATTTTATTATTTTTATATTCCATCAAGTCTCATGGACTGTGTTTGGTTCTTTTTAATTATTGGTATGTACCATCAAGTCTAGTGGACTGTGTTTTGGTATTGACACTCTGTATGTATTAATTGGGGCGAGCACTTTGGCTCTGAGAATGCATCGTTGGCTATTCTCATTTCCTTAGAAAACCCCTCAAAATTGTTGGTGGTGAGCACTTGGGCTCTGAGGCATTGGCGACATTGGCTTACCTCATTTTACTTATGAAAAACCACCTGTGTTTTGTTACACCTTATATTTATTATTTGGTGGTGAGCACTTGGGCTCTGAGGCATTGGCGGCTATTGGCTTACCCCATTTTGCTTGCGAAAAACCACGTTTTGTGACTGCGACTATAAGCTATGTATTCCGAATATTCCATAAATTATCTGCGAATTACAATAATGTGTAATGCAGATGAAATAAACGAAACCATGTTATGTCGCTTAAACATACTCCCCGCCCTAGACGGCTTAGTCGTCTAGTAAAGAGCCATAGGTGCTGGTTTGATCCGGCTCGAAGGACCATATCTAAGCTGGAGTTAAATGGTGGGCGGCGAGCAGTTTATTATTATTGTTGTTGTGATATTATATGGTTGAGGGAGCTGACCGGGGTTGCCGGTTCGAATCCCACCTCAACCAAAGCCTTTTTAATTTTATTTATTTTATTATTTTTATATTCCATCAAGTCTCATGGACTGTGTTTGGTTCTTTTTAATTATTGGTATGTACCATCAAGTCTAGTGGACTGTGTTTTGGTATTGACACTCTGTATGTATTAATTGGGGCGAGCACTTTGGCTCTGAGAATGCATCGTTGGCTATTCTCACTTCCTTAGAAAACCCCTCAAAATTGTTGGTGGTGAGCACTTGCGCTCTGAGGCATTGGCGGCTATTGGCTTACCCCATTTTGCTTGTGAAAAACCACTTATGTTTTGTGACTGCGACTATAAGCTATGTATTCCGAATATTCCATAAATTATCTGCGAATTACAATAATGTGTAATGCAGATGAAATATACGAAACCATGCCATGTCGCTTAAACATAATCTTACTACTGAGTAGATAGTTTAGTAGGAGGCTATAATCAAAGTGAGAAGGTTTGTTTTGAAAACAGTTTTAAAACATTAGAACCTGGTTACAATTATTTCTTCTCATTTCCTCCATATTTATGGCCTAAAATTTGTTACACACAATTTTATTTTTATGGAATTTCGTGTAGCACTAAATTTTACATCTTCAATAATAAAACCTTTCAGGATATCTTGATTATGCCGAAATTGGCGGTACGTTCGCGCTAAACGTTCCGTTAAACCTTTATTAATAAGTGTCCTAACATTAAGGAAAAACATTGAGCAAATTTAATAATCTATCTTTTTCTTAAATTATTTAAGTTTATCAACTTTCCTTTGAAAGACTAATTTCTCTTTTAGTGACCACTATAAATCTTTTCATATGAGTTGTAATAGGCTAAGCCTATGCAACAGAAAAGTCAACACAGGTAACACATTAAACTTTAATTGGGCACAACGTGACACAAAATCAGCTGAAGTGAAAAGAAAGTAGAAAAGCGAAAAATTGCAAAGCTTAAGGAACTTCTTAGAACACTTTGAAACGTGTTAAAGTGGGGAAGACGGCGGAAGTTCTCTAGTAGGAAACACGAGTACATAACACCACACTTGTAAAGCAAGTTTTTCTACATCTGTCTGTGTGTGGAAATTGTTTCGCTATTTAATGTCAAAATATGTCAGAGTGCAACAACAATATGCAGCTTAACAGCAACCCCAAACACACACACACACACACACATACACACATGATATTGCAAGATTATTTTACGGCTTACAAGTTGCAACTTCAAATAATTTAACAGCCACGCCACATGGACTGGAGAGCAGAAGAAAGTAATAATAAAAGTGGCAGTTGTGACAGTCAACAACAACACAAACTGACACATATGTAATAGACTGGGCCAAAAAAAAAACGCGTGTAGCCAGTACATGTGAAAGAAGTTAACTTGTTAAGTTCAGAAATAACGAAATATGAATAAGATGTATTCGAGAATGGTTTAGATTCACAATATCTTACTTCCGGGAAGTGGACCAGGAAAACGATCCATTCGAAAATATCTTATATATGGTGCGTTTTCCTTAAAATTTGGTACATGGGTAGAATTAGGCCTATATTAACAGCGGCCAATACGAATGCGATATAGAGGAAGAGGGGCGTGGTAGAAGGAAAGAATACAATGAAGAGCAAACGGGAGGGAGATAGGAAAGAGAGTTGTACGAAGAAAGATAGGAAGACTAGGTGGCAAGCCTGCTTGAATTGCAAATACCTTTCACTTGATACTCATATAGGCATATCTTGCTCAATATTAAAAAAAAATATATAGGTGGCAACCCTTTGAACCGCCCCAAGTGGCAAACGCCATGTATATAGTCTTAGAATGAATCATACAACTAACAATGCCAAATTTAATACAAAACGGCAAAGCGGTTCCCGAGATATAAGGAAAAATAAATAAAATACGGTTTGGGGGCAACCCTGGCTAGCAACCCTGCTTTTATTTAATACCCATATTGGCATATATTGCTCAATATTTAAACAAAATTGAGATAGGTGGCAACCCTTAAAATGAATTATACTATCTATAATGCCAAATTTTATCCAAATCGGTTGAGCGGTTCCCGAGATATAAGAAAAAAGCCTACGTCTGAAAGTCGGCTACAATTTCTATTTTCGTTAATCGTCATCCATTTTCTCAAATTTTACTCTCAATCAAAACTTCATATCGCCGCCTAAGAAGTTAAAGTTAAAAATTCTTTTTTTTTTCAAAAATTATATTGATTTTCTTTTCAAGATATGTGAAAAAACATCGATTAAAGCTAAATACATAGTTATTCTTAAGGGAAATTGGCTGCTGGATCCCAATTCAATATCAGAATTCAACAACGGGCCCGAGGTTCGGCCATAACCTTGCAAAAAAGTCCAATATTATTTTGTGATGGTTTTGTTAGATTACACGGAGGGAAATCTATGGATGGAACATCCATAATTATTGATATCACATTAAATAAAAATTGATAATCCTGTCCCATCAATTTATATGGATGTTTCATCAATGCTTTTTTGATAAATCACTATTGAAATGGTATCCATATAAACTATTGATAAATTCTAAATAGTTTAAAAAAACAAAATTTTATATAATTTGACAACTGGTTTCAGTAAGATTCGAACCCTGCTCCTTTGCACGTTAGCCCGGTATTCTACCATTCGGCTACGGCATTTTATAAAATTTTTAGAAAAATGTTCAATCATAAGGAATTCAAAAAATTTTTAATTTAAAAAAATGCTCCAACAAGTTGTAATATTGTTAGGAAATCCATAGTAAAAATTGTTGAACTATTATGATTATGCGTCCGAGAAAAATTTACATTTCGTCAATATATATTAATGCGCTGTCTCTACCATTATTACTATGCAGTAAATATGGATATGGATATACCGACAATAGAAATTCATATCACGACCATATATATTGACGTGCCGTTCAAATATATTAACATTCTATCCATAAATATAGAAAATAGTATATCATATCGAAATGGTTGACATGTCATTTTACTTTTTATTGGAAGCAAACAATATTTGATAACTCGCTCATTCTGAATGAATATTGCATCAAACTCGTCGCTATCAATAGCGATATTGTCACAACATTCAATGCATTTCTCTCAGTGTAGAGAAGAACTGATACCTCTTCGGCTAATTCTAATCACGGATTTAGATGTAGCTCGCCAAAATACATGAAAATTAATGTATTGAGGTCACAGATCCGTAAACTTTTTTTTATTTATGGCTGCGCCATTTGAAGGCTGTAAAACTAAAGGGTCGAATACATAAAGCTTTGTTAACCTCGCCTGACATTTGCTACCTCAAAACTTTGCGTCCTGCTTCAGAGGTATGCTACAATGAACGCTGCGACGCTTCTCTTTTATACATTTGTTTTCGTTATTTATTTCTTTGTATTCAGAGTTTTTTGGTTATTATATTAATTTAATAGAGAAAAAATTAATTAATTATTATTTCCTTCAACTTTTTATTCTCCAATTAAAGCAAAGTCATCTACATGTGATTGTCAAAGCGAGCAAAGCAAGCAAAATTTGAGAGTTTGCCAAATTTTAACCTTGCTTCAACTTTGAGGTCTCCAATTTGCCATGCTTCGTTTAAATACGTATACTGAACTTTTCTGTCAAAGTCAAAGTTTGAGGTAAAGTCAAAATAAAGCTTTATGTAACTGACCCATAAACCTTCGCAGAGAAAGTATATATTAAGCAAAAGTGTGTTTGAACGTATATGAGAAATGTATATTTTTGGTTATAATATTCATCATATAATGATAATTAATCTTGTAGAATATCAATAAACAAAATTTAGTAAAAAAATTGGATTAAAAACACCAAAAAAATACGAAAATATGATTTTTTTAATTTAATGCTAAATAAGTGTTGAAAAGGTAACTTTAGAAAAAAGGATGTTTTACCTTTTTCTGTAGCCCACTCAATTTCCTTTAGGAATCTGTACCTATCTTTATTTTACATGGATATTTGCATTTTTGAGAATTTTTGAAAGAAAAAAAGTGAATTCGAAAAAACATGGCAATTTTTGAGGCTAGAATACTACAAAACGACTAGTCTGAGAAACTTTTGATCAATGCATCCCCCCATCCTTACATTTCGGGGACGCACCTGAAAATATACCACCAATACCTCAGTTTTTTTTCAATTTCCTTTCTATCGGTACATATTTCATTCAAATCGGTCAAACGATTCGCTCACAGGAGGTTCCTAAAGTTTTTCTTGTGGCGTATTTATATATACATAGAAAAGATATGAGGTAAAGTTTGTAAAATCGGAACTAGCGATGATAGACCTATAGGCTTTAATTAAAATTTTTTTTCACCTTTCTTAAAAAGCAAAGCAATATAATTTTTGAAAAAACGGAATTCTTTATTTTTGGTCCAGTCTAATATATATACATATTTGTGTAGTTGTTCTAGTGCAAATATGCGAACGCAAAAAAAGAATAACACGGATAACTTTTATCATAAATGATGTATGTTCATTAGACTGTCCCAAAAATGTAAGAAAAAAACTAAGGTTTGAAATTTGATATGCATACCCTCTATATCGGTGTGTTTTAGAATAAAAACATTTGTGCTAAGTTTTATTGTTCTAGCATAACGGCAAAACCCGTGCCGATTTTTAATTAAAGTTTTTGCTAGCAGCTTATACTAAGCTTCGAAAATTACATAATTTATACATTTGGCCCCTATTTAAAAGACTGTGTGTAACAAATCTCCACCTTCGAATTTTTCAAAGGATAACAGGATTCTTTGCGAGGATATTGAAAAAGAGTATACACGAGAAAAGGACATTGGAATTTCAAAAGTATTTTAGCATATTGCGTAAAAATATGTTTTCTAGCATAAATAATTGATTATCGACCGCCGTGGTGTAGCGGTAGTGTGCTCGGCCTACTACACCAAGTGACCTAGTATCGACTCCCGGTCAAACCACGACCCGGGCCATTTTCTTATATCGACCCGGCCAAGAGCAATACATTAGGGGTGACCTTGTCTGGCATTTAGGTAGTGCTACACCTCGCTACAACAACAACAACATCCTTTAAAGGATATCCTTAGCATCTGGTACAGAAAAAATACCAATTTACTAATTACAGAGTCCTTAAAGGGGTAAGGATTCAGCATTATTAACTGCAAGTCGGTACGGATTGCCGTGGCCCGAATTGCATAAAACTTTGCCAGGATAGGTTTTGATGCCTGATGATCAAAATTAGGGGGCATGCGTTCAAATAAAACAAATTTGAAATTTTGGGACAGTCTAATGTTCATATGTGTATTTCAAATATAAACCTCCGTCTGGAGTGTCGCACTATATCGTTGCACACCTCATCAAGTACTAAGCACTAAAACTACACACAATAGCAATAATGATAGCGCATAACGAGGGCAACCATGTGCACACATGTTTGAGAACGCCTCAAAATATGCAACGAGCCAAAAAGTGCATAAATCTATGAAAAAATATGGCACATATAAAGAAACTGTGGAGCTAAAAATTGTGGTTGCATGAAGTTGAGGCAATTGTCAACATTCTTGAAGCAATTCAACGAGATTCTGCAACCACTTACTACAATTTTTATGTTTTGATAACTTTCGCTGTTGAGATGAACAAGAGTAGGTAACGCTGGAAATTGCTTTAAAATGACCTTCCAGTTGAGCATAAATCTTGAAGAACTCAAAGAGTTTAGCACCAGAATTTAGCATAGCAAGGATATTCATATGAAGAGCTTATTTAACCCATACCCATACCATACCACAATCTCGAGCAGGGAGACTCGATACATTCTGGCCAGGAGGCTGCTGAATATCTCAATTTTTTGTTGGATTTCTAGTCTGGCACAGTTGTAGCTGTTAATTCTAGATTCCGAAATGGACCCCCGAATTTAGCGTGCGCCTTTCTATGCATGTTAATCACACAGTGTAAGATCGGTTTCCGAGTCAAGTATGAGTTTAGCTTGTCCATCGTACATACATAGCAATGAGGAGCATTCCATTGCTAGGCCACCTTTACATTCGCTACAGAAACTCTTCTCACTCTTGAAAAATTCGAGTATATTTCCGGTATTTCGCTAGAGTTTCCTTATCAACCAGAAGGTCACGTTCTTCACACTCACGTATTTCCATCTCGCTTTTTTAAACCAAGCATCTCTCTGCTGTGTTTTTCTCTCTGGTCTGTAAGTGACACAATGGACTCTTCACTGAGCAAAATGTATGCCCTTTAAGTACCTTACCATACCTGAAATTATATTTGGCTTGGTATCGAAAGAAGATGGGGTGAGCTTTTTGTAGTATAAACTTTTACAACGGCATGGATTTTATAAAAAAATTACGAAAAATGCGACAACAACCATTAGAATGTTGTGTGTTTATATTGTTGTTGGCCACACCCCTTACATACTTTTAGGCTCACTAATTTTTGCATACAAATTCCATAAATATGCGTTGGTGTTGGTACTCAACGAAATACCCAGCCAATCATGAATGATACAATCTAGTTTCTCAAACCAGTCGACAACATGTGTAAAGGTTATTAGAGTACAGCGAACAAAAAACTTGCAATCCGTTAATGAAAATATGCTCCTGCAGTGTTCTATTTAAATTTATTTTGCACCCTCGTAAAGAATTAAATGCGATAATCCCACGTATTTATGTCACAGGTGTATGACGAGCCTTTTATAGCTACACGGTAAAAAATTTGACCCTAAATTTTAAATTTTTTTGGACTAAATATATGACCAAACCAAATTTGATTTCAAATTCAATCTAGACGAGTTTTCAAGAAAATTGCCTAAATGAATCCTGTTTCAATTATAAACCAGAAATATCTTAAACATCAAACCCAAAAGTTTAAATTTTAGATCGAAAAGTTTTAATTTCCAAACCAAAAAGTTTTAATTTTAAACCGAAAAGTTTTAAGAATAAAATACAACCTAAGCAAATGTGGCGGCTGGCAGGTTTCGAACGAAAACGCTCAGGAGTCACAGTCGACTGCTCGACCGCTGAGCCATGCCGCACATACAGTTTTTGTAGGCAAAATTCAAGAACATTCAAACAAACCAAAAAAAAAAATTTAGACTGCTTTTTCTGTTAGATTTCAAATCGAAACCAAAAGAAATTGAAAATCTTTGTAGGTATTTGGACGGTTTGAAATATTGTACAAAAAAGTTTGAAAAATTGAATTAAACTTTATACGGGTTTAAAATTTAGGTTCATTTTTTAGCCGTGTAGGATATTTGTAAATAAAGAAATCATTTACTACCTTCCATAAAGTTTCATCCCATTATTACCCTTTCCAAAAGTATTCAAAATTCTATGCTCACGCACGCATCTACATACAAACATGAAAACAAACTAAAATTTGACTCAACAGAGTAAGTCGCATCCATTCATGCTCCTTTTTCCTAAGTATCGTTTTCCATTTTAAAATTCATTCACTGGCTTTTACTTTTGTGCATTTTTCATTCGAATGATTTATTGCATTTGCCTTATTAATGAAATTTTCATTGCCATTTTACTACGATGAAGAGAGTACAAGAGAATTGTGCTGGTGTGTCATAGTTGAATTGAAAATTGAAATGAAATTGAATGCCTCGAGTGTCAATAGTTTTTGAGTTCTTGTTAATATAGACATGCAAGCATACATACAGAGATATATAAATTGATGTAGGCGATTTGTACCGAATGCTACTGAAAGCTTTTACATGGATGGATTGTGCATGTAGTTAGTCCCAAAAAAAACTTGCCCTGCTGGAGCTTCTTGTCCATTCGCATAACATGACCCAGCCAGCGGAGCCTTTGGGCTTTAATCCGCTGAACTATAGTCAGGTCTGCGTAAAGCTCATACAGCTCATCGTTAAATTTCCTTCGATACTCGCCGTTGGCATCACGGGAAGGACCATAAATCTTCCGGAGAACTTTTCTCTCAAATACTCCAAGGGCCATCTCATCTTGACACTGTCCATGATTCTGAGCCGTACATCAGGACTGCTATGATGATGGACTTATAGAGCGTGATCTTTGTTTGTCGAGAGAGGACTTTACTTCTCAATTGCCTACTAAGTCCAAAGTAACACTTGTAGGCAAGTGTGATTCTCCGAAGGATTTCTAGACTGATATTATTTTCGGTGTTAATGTTTTTTCCCAAATAGACGAAGTCCCTTACAGTTTCAAATTTGTAGCTATGAATGGTGACTTGCCTGCCAAGGCGCAGGTGCGCCGATTCTTTCTTTGATGGCAGCAAATATTTCGATTTGTCCTCGTTGATCGCAAGACCCAAGGAAGGAAGCGAAAAACTTCCTTGTCCAGTCCAGAGAAGGCAGCGCTTATGGCGCGGTTCTTAAGGCCAATAATATCAATATCATCGGCTTACGCCAGCAATTGCACGCTCTTGTAATGGATTGTACCGTTGCGGCTTAGCTCAGCTGCTCGAATTATCTTCTCCAGCATCAGGTTGAGAGGTCGTTCCCGATTCTGATGGAGCTGCTGGTATTGCTAGACGTCATTTGGCAAAGCCGCATAAGCTTTGCAGGGAAGTCAAATTTAGACATGGCGGCATACAGGCAACTCCGTTAATCTGGTTTCTTGTTCTTTTATCAGGGGACAGCCAGGTGGCTTAGTGTATTTGTTTATGCTGGAACCTAGTACTACTGATGACCATATTGCGTACAGCGGCGAAGTCAATCAACCTAGTGCCGTTGGGTGATGTTATTTCGTGGAGACTAAATTTTCCAACTGAAGCACCAAATACTCCTTCCTTGCCTACCTTGGCATCTAAGTCGCCGAGCACAATTTTTCCTGCAGGGCGTTAATTTCTGCCTTTGCGTTTCAACCAGTCGGGTAGCGGTGCCATCCCTTGAAAGGGTCCGGACATTCCAGGTATATGCCCTAATATCCAAATCTTTATTCTTTATACGTTTTGCCGAGTCGTCAACATTAAAGAGGCTTCTCATCCGAGGCTTTTTATTTGTTTTCATTGGAGTTTTAGGTGGTGGGTCCCAAACCCAGCGCGCAACCCATTTCGGGGTTTTTGGAAAAGACTTATGATTGCTCATATAATTTTTATTGGGTAGTATAAATACTTTCCCATGCATAGATTTGTAAGAATGTAGGCGTTGGCTTTGAGTTGCATATTTATGTGTGTGTAGTAAGAACAAGCAGTCGTTTGGTGTTGATTGCATTTGAAAATTTCGAAAAATTCATTTCGCCTGTACGTAAGTTAAATAGAAAGGCATAACAGCAAACAAATCCACATTTTTTTTAATATTTACGAAAATTCGATTAGTCTAGGTAGAGGACAGATGAGAAGCAAAGGAGCATGCAAGTAACGCCAGTTTTGAACCCTTTACCCTTTGGTATGAGCTTGTCCCATGAAGGGACTAGTTGTACTATTTAAAGCATGAACGCGTACTCTGCTATAGTTAAAAAAAAGTTTTACACCACTTATCCCTAAATATAAGGACAAGTTGAGGCTTATTTATTTGTCACTGTAAACGAAAGGCATTAATTGCAATAAAATCTTTTTAGTGATAAATTTTACGACATTATAAGTCAAGTTTTAACTTTCTTACTTACCAGATAATAATCACATGTTTTTTTAAGAATCTTTAAAATTTACATACCTGAAAGTAAAAAAAAATTTTAAATAGTTAATATTCTATTGCAGAAAGAAATAGTGATTAATAATAAACATTAAAGAATGCATTTGAATTTTTAGTCTTTGAAAATTCCGTAACTTATATTTATATAAATTTAAGCTCAATACAGATAATTCTCAATCTTGATAAGTCCATATAAACCACCTTGGTCTGAATAATTATCTATCTATACACCCCTTATCATAATTATAGGAAACCTCGTTCTGACATGTTCTAAGCCCTTCTGAATTCTGAATTGAAAACGGTGAAAGTCTCCGTTCTAAGCGTTTACTCTGATTTTTTTTAATTAAAAAACTGTTTGGTAAATGTACAAAAACCCGAAAATGCCATTTTATAGCTCGTTCAATTCTAGTCTAACAACGTGTAAGTTTTAAGTGTCTCAAAAATCTCCTTTAATTGATAGAATTTTTTTGGGCTATGCTGCGCACTTTTCTCCATATATCCCAAAATCAAACTTTTTAGTTCTATGGAAAACCATTTATGATGCTCTGAAACAAAATTTTTTTTAATAAAATGCGCCCGCATAAAAAAGTTTGAATATTTTACCAACGCAATCCAAATAATGAGATGTATGATGCTGTTTTTGGCTATATTACGAGGGATAGGTTTGTGGAAAGCTATAATAAGTCAGCCAATTATTGACGGATTTGGACGATTTTAAAGGTATTTTCCAGACGTTGACATTTCTGCAAAATGATCCCCTTTTGGCCCAATGTTTTCACATTTCGAATATTAGCACATAAGTATACAGCCGGATATTACCTTTGATTTTTGCATAAATCTACATCGAATATTGGCTTCTTTCAATCCCTATAAGTATTATCATCAGCATCATACATCTCATTATTTGGATTACCTTTTGCAGTCCAACTTTTTTATCATCTCAGGTAACTTTTATTAAAATCTATTTTTTCATACTCCTTCTATATATGAAAAAAGTATATTTTTAGCGTTTTTTAGCTTGGTCCAGCTCCAGTAAATCTCAATATTTTTCCGAAATATTTTGACCAAGGCCTTAAAATACACTGAACTTTATAATTCCGATTCCATTTTTTTTTTCATGGAACGTCATCGCTCGCTTTCCAGAAGCATGAATGTGCCAAAACTAAAATTTTGGGAAACCGTCTCTGAAAACTTATTACTCTCGCAAAATTTGAAATAAATATGTTTTTGCAAGTTATATTCTCAATATACTTTTTCCACTGATATAGTTTTATGTTATTATTCCTTCAATTATTCGAGATGTGGCACATTCACAAAACGAAATTTTAAAAAATTTACTTTCTAATATTCTCTTTCTGCTAGAGAGATGATGTACATATGTCAATTTTTTTAATTTTTCACAAATAAATTGGTTTTTATTTGAGAGTGGGCATAAAATTTTCAATATAAGAACAAAATTTTCAAAATTTTTTTTTTGTTTCTAACAGCTTAGCCTGTTTTTTTTTTTGTAATATAGCTGGCATTGCAACGCCAGTGAGTGACATAAAAACAAGAAAAAAAATACAGAAAAAATAAACAGCAAAGCGTAATTTAATATAGATATAAGGGGTCATGCATATATGACGTCACGCGATTTTTGGTAGTTTTTGACCCCCCCCTCCCCCCATGTCACACCCAGTCACAAACGCCAGACCTCCCCCCTCCCCCTCGAATGTCACATCACAACCTTAATAAATATAAATTCAATATTTATTTGACATAAAATCTGATACATATTTAGAATGTTTATATATTAATTATTAAATAATATTTGCCAATCGAAAGAATGAAAACGTGCTAAATTTGAAAACGTTCATGGACGTTGCACGCTAGAAAACATGCAAAAAATAACGTGACATCACGTAAGTGCTACTCCCCCCGTCCCCCCATGTCACATTTCGTCACAAATCGCAGACCCCTCCCCCCCTCAAAGAGCGTGACGTCATATATGCACGACCCCTAAGCTAATTCTGAAATAGCCCTAAAAAATCTCAAGTTTCCTGAAAGTTTAAGCTTTGGATCAACAAATGGTAGATATTTCCCGCTAGAAGGTGCTGCAGTCGATATATCTGTAAAATCCGTTTTACAACAAAATGTTTCAAATATTTCGTTTGTTTTTTTTTTTTTTTTTTTTCTAATACACAGATGCTTTTTCGTGTGTGGGTAAATACAAATAGTCGCTGCGTTTCTCAAGAAGCCAACATTTTCTATCGCGGATGTGCCCTTAAAGTTACTTCTTCCTTCGGGAAAAACTGTTCCTAGTATACGTGACGGCCATACGGTCTTTAGGCGACACTTCGGAAAGTGACTTATAAGTGTCGCCTGGGGGATAGAAAAAATTATAAAAAAAAATTTAAAAAATTCCATTTTATCAGGACTCGAACCTTGAACCCTACGCATGACAGGCGATCACGCTAGCTCTAGGCCAAGGCATTGTCTGATATTTACATACACGGTTAAAAATTTGAATATAAATTTTAAACTTTTTTGGACTACATATATGACCAAACCAAATTTTGATTCAAATTCAATCTAATCTAGTTTTCATGAAAATTGGCTAAATGAACCGGGTTTCAATTATAAACCAGAAATGTTTTAACAATTTTTTAAAGATAAAATAAATTGTTTGTCCGTTGGCGGGAACTCGAACCAAGACCCCCCCCATCATGCCCGTCTGCTCTACCACTGAGCTACAACGCACACATAAATGTTGTTGGCAAAATACAATCTTGAATAAGCTTTCAAAAATAAATTTGAATTTTCAAACCCAAAAGTTTAAACTTTAGACCGAAAAGTTTTAATTTTCAAACCAAAAAGTTTTAATTTTAAACCGAAAAGTTTTAAGAATAAAATAAAACTAAAAAAATATGGCAGCTGGCAGGATTCGAACGAAAACGCTCACGAGTCACAGCCGACACCTCTACCGCTGGGCTATGCCGCACATGAAGTTTTTGTGGGCAAAATTCAATTACATTCAAACAAACCAAAAAAAAAATTTAGATTGCTTTTTTATTTAGATTTTAAATCGAAACCAAAAGATATTGAAAATCTTTGTAGGTATTTGGACGGTTTGAAATATTGTACAAAAAAGTTTGAAAAATTGATTAAACTTTATACGGGTTTAAAATTTAGGTTCATTTTTTTAACCGTGTACTTATGCGATATGGAAGAGAAAACGTTCTTCAAAATGCTAGCAGGGAATAAATAAAATAAAATAAGGGGTAGATAAGTAAAAAAATAATTAGACTATTAACTTCTGGTCGAAATCATAATAGCCCCGGTGCAATGATTTTTGAACTAGTATGGGAACTACTATATGTTTGGAAAATTGACACCTCGTGCGACATCAACACGTAAAAAATACCAGTAGCTTATGTGGAAAAAAGACCAACAAGTGACTAGTATTACCTTCCATGTGCTTCACATCTCTTCGTATGTCTTTACGACTTCATTGTATGATCTTTATCTTTCTTTATATTTCAGCATAATTAAAAATCTTTCAATTTCAATATCAAATTCAATTCCTTTTTTTATTTTTGAAAATAGTTTTATATACTTGAGTATATTCACTTGTTGTAGGCTCAATCTTAAATACGTTTGCATTCGAGTACTTGTGCGTACATATACATTTTAATACATACTTTTCTCAATGACTTATTTCACTTTTGTATTTATTTATTTACTCTTGGTTCACAAGTGGCAGGTAACACTATGGTGCGACAAATTATATTTTTCACTTTCAAATTTTCTTTACGCTTGTTGAAGTGTTGCTACTGTTGGCTTTTACACAATAATAATTGTATTATTATTTTTTTTTTACTATTTATTTAGTTTGAAAAAGTCGGATTTTTCTTATACAACGTTTCGTTTTAAATTTTCGCACTTATAAAACTTTTCGATTTAAAATTTCTTCAAATTTTTCTTCATATTGGTCTTAAAATGCCAATTTCAGTTTATCTTGCATGTTATAAAATAGCTAAAAAGATTTCTAGAATTACGTAAATTTTCGTTCGACTCTATCCAGCACTAAAAGCAACAAACCCGGAGATATGAATATTTGCAAATTTTACGTCTATGGGAGATGCAACAATCTTTGGTCCAAAACTTTTTTTATATAGCCTACCATGGATTAAGGTAGTCACGGTTAGCGGTTAATGTTAAATTTCTTTTGTTTCCGTCTTGAAAAGTTTTTTATTTATGGGGTGGGAGTGCCACGCCTCCTTGTTCAAAACTTTTTTGTATAGCCTACCATTAAATTAAATCGGTTCTATCCATCGGCTTTAACTGTTAGTCCAAATGTATAAATCTTTTAATTAGTACCTGGGTGACCGAGCTTGCTCGGTGCTATAAATTTAGCGCTAACTTTACTTTACATACCCAAAATGATCCCAAAATGATTCCAAAATATTCCCAAAATAATCCTAAAATGATCCCAAAAAGACCCTTAAATGTTCCCAAAATTATACGAAATTGAACCCAAAAATGATCCGAAAATGATCCCAAAATTACCCCAAAATAACCCTAAAATGATCCGAAAATTATCCAAAAATGATTCTCAAATGACCCCGAAGACACCCTTAAACGTACCCTAAAATGGTCCTAAAATTATCCAAAAACGTTCCCAAAATAATCCTAAAATAATTCCAAAACGACCCCAAATTTACCCTCAAGTGTAACCAAAATGATCCAAAATTGAACCTAAAATGATCTCAAAATTTCCCCAAAATTATTCCAAAGTGACCCCTAAATGAGTGTAATAGGGTGTGGCTGCTGTGCGACCTTGCCCAATCCCGACTGCTGCGTCCTCGTTAGTACACTCTGGGCAACGTGAGCTATCTAGGCTCGCGGCAGAAAGAGAGGGAGCCCCGGTGGGGCCACTCTGACATACTTAGTTTAAGGGTTCGCCGAGGACTTTTCCGCAGCGTCTGTTCACCATGAGGTGCGGCTGCAAGCGGGAGTCTGTCTTGAAGCAAGCGGCTCGCTATATAAATGTGTAAATAGTGTGCTAGGCTTGGAACCCGCCACGTAAAAAACTTAATTCCAATGAATACTAATGTACCAAAGCCTCGGATGAGAACCCCCTTTAATGTTGACGACCCGGCAAAACGAATAAGGAATAATGATTTGGATATTAGGGCATGTACCGGGAATGTCCGGACCCTTTCAAGGGACGGTACCTCTGCCCGACTGGTTGATGTCCTCGTAGGCGCAAAGGCCGACATCACCGCCCTGCAGGAAATGCGATGGACGGGGCAAGGAAAGAGGACCATCGGTCCTTGTGAAGTATACTATAGTGGCCAGGCACGCGGCAAAGCGCGTGGTGTAGGATTCGTGATGGGGAAGAGACTTCGCCGCCAAGTATTAGCGTTCATTCCTGTGGACGAGCGTCTCGCTGCGATCCGCATCAAGACGAGGTTTTTCAACATAACATATATCTGCGACTATGCGCCGACTGAGGAGGCGGACGACGCAGAGAAGGACTCCTTCTACGATAAACTTGAACAGACTTATGATCGCTGCCCCCAGCATGATATCAAAATCGTGCTCGGCGAATTTAATGCCAAGGTAGGCAAGGAAGGAGTCTTTGGTTCTACAGTTGGAAAATTCAGTCTCCACGATATAACATCACCCAACGGCACTAGGTTGATTGACTTCGCCGCTGCTCGCAATATGGTCATCAGTAGTACCAGGTTCCAGCATAAGCGAATACACCAAGCCACATGGCTTTCCCCTGATCAAAGAACTAGAAACCAGATTGATCATGTCATGATCGATGGCAGACACAGCTCCACCGTTCTGGACGTGCGTACCCTACGTGGTCCCAATATCTACTCGGACCATTATCTTGTTGCAGCCAAGATACGCACACGCCTCTGTGCAGCGAAGAAAGTGCGCACAGTAATGGAAGGAAAGTTTGACGTCGAGAAGCTGCGCATCACACAGGCAGCTGATAATTTCTCCACTCGACTCTCACACCTGCTATCAGAGGGCAATCCTCGACCTAACGATGTAACCGAGCAATGGAAGCATACCTCTCACTCATTGTGACCGCCGCTGAGGCCACCATAGGGTTTCAGCGAGCCCGCAAGAACAACTGGTACGATGAGGAATGTAACACTGCCTCGGACAAAAAGGACGCTGCATACAGGGAGACGTTGCGAACGGGCGCAACCCGCAGTGTATGGCAACGCTATAGTTAGGCGAGGAAGGAAGAGATTCGTCTTTTTAGAAAAAAGAAACGTGAAGCCGAAAGGCGTGAGTGTAAGGAGCTTGATATGCTGGCTGACAGGAATGATGCCCGAAAATTCTATGAAAAGAACCGACGGATGACGGAAGGTTTAAAGACCGGGGCAAGTTCCTGTAAGGACAACAACGGCGACCTGATAACCGACGTACAGAATGTACTTAAATTATGGGGGGAACACTTCTCCTCACTGCTAAATTGCGAGGGAGACGTCGAACCCGATACCCCAATCCCTGACGATGGAAAAGTCGTCCCACCACCTGAAACCAAACGAGGCTTCAGACAGGGCGACTCCCTTTCGTGCGATTTCTTTAACCTGATGCTGGAGAAGATAATTCGAGCAGCAGAGCTAAACCGCAATGGCACAATCTTTTACAAGAGCGTGCAATTGATATTATTGGCCTTAACAGCGGCGCCGTAAGCGCTGCTTTCTCTGGGTTGGATAAGGGAGCGAAAAAAGTGGGTCTTTCATTTGATACCCATAATGTCATATCTCACTCCTTAATTTAAAAAAATTGTACAGCCCCAAGTGGCGACCCCCAAGTGGATAGTCTTAGAATCAATCATACTATCTATATTGGTCAAGCGGTTTCAGAGATAGTCTGGATATACAAATATACAAGTTTAGCTCGTTTAAAGTTATAAGATTAACATCTATGGGAGGTGCCAGGACCATTATTCAAAAAAGCCTATCCCAGCCTACCAATGATTCCTCCCAACAGCTTAGACTGTAAGTGCAAATATATAAATCTTGAAAATGGTTACTTTTATGGGAGATGCCACGCCTTCTTCTCATCCAATCAAGAGACCTGATGGGTTATTTTATGCTGGAACTTAGCTCTACAGTTGACCGTATTTCGAGTCGCAACGTACTCAATCAACCTAGACCAATTATGAGAATGACTTTGACCTCATTTATCAAGCTGAGTGCTTCAGAGCGACCTTACTCCTTCTCTTTCTACCGGAACCCGAAATTGACAAATGTGGAAGGAATAGTTCCAAGAGTTTGGTATTAAAACAATTATTTCTCCTTTAACAGATAGATAGATTTTTCCCCCAAGAACTAGCGTTAGATACAAAATCTCTCAGCACCGTATGTTCTACGTCATTTTTTGACACTAAATTAGCCGGAAAATATCTTTCAAACCACATCCCATACATTGAATATGACTTCTACACAACCATCCTCATTGTCAACCCAGTTTCCATATCCTATTAGTAGGTATTGTTAATGTTTTTATTATCTATGTATGCTTGTGTATCCTTGAACTACATATATGAAGTGTTTCACAAGCATCACCAAGTAAGTAAATTGATGGTATCTGCTTGAAAAGCCAATAAATATGTAAAGCTTAATGTGCACATGCGTACTACATATTATTAATACATGAAAATTATCATTGAAGATGTGCGTGACTCTCTGCATGAAGGTTAAGTAATGCAACGTAATTGAAAGAACACGCTCACAAAATAAAATTAATATGTTTACTTCTTTATGGTTTTCAATTTCGCATTTGTTTTGGCATTTGCAAAACATCTTGTAATTTTGTGATTTCCTACCATAAGCAGCCATGCACGCTCTTGGTTAACAGCCCAGTGGTGTGTAGCCCAGTGGTGTGGAACTCAAAAATAATACCAGTTTACGTCTGAAAATCGATAGTATTTTTGGCTGGACTGCTCGAATGCTTTTGACTTAGTCAGGCGATCCTAAAACCAATTTTCAAAAACCCACATACCTAAAAGGTACATAACGGACTCCTACTTCTAATATCCTTAGCTCTCGATGCCAACGACACAAGTTGGCTCGCAGATGACGGAAGTTGTTATGTATTAAAGACCTACACTGCCGTCTTTAGCAAGAAGGCACTGAAATCATTTTACTGCCTTTTAGAAATCTTGGTACCATTATTTTATTTAAATGTCTTACAATCCACTGATTATATAATTAACCGGCTTACAAACCAATAAAGCAGTAAACGAATATTTATTTGTTTTTTTGGATTTACAAAGCAGAAAGGCAGTTCGCTGATCCTTTAGGGCCCCAGGGATAATTTTCGAACATATGTATTTAGATGCAAATTGTTCTTCATGAAGCCATTTAATATCTCAATATTCATTTAAGTCTATTATGCAGCCAAATAGCTAGTTATTTAGTTCGAACACACCCAAACTTCAACTTCAGTTTTCTCGATAATAAGTTTTCATAACAGTACCTGGGTGACCGTGCTTGTTCGGTGCTATTAATTTAGCCAAATTGATCCCACAATGACCCAAAAATAATCCCAACATATTCCTAAAATGATCCCAAATATACCCACAAATGTTTCGAAATGATCCGAAATTGAACCCAAAACGACCCAAAAATGATCCCAAAATAATCTTAAAATGACCCCAAAAAGACCCTAAAATGATCCCAAAACGATCTAAAAATTATTCCCAAATGGCCCCAAAAGCACCCTCAAACGTACCCAAAAGGATCCGAAAATTACCCCAAAATTCTCCAAAAATAATCCCAAAATAATCCTAAAATGATCCCAAAACGACCCCAAAAACCCTCAAATGTTCCCAAAATGACCCAAAAATTATCCCAAAATGATCGAAAAAGTATCCCAAAATTACTCCAAAATGATCCAAAAATTACCCCAAAATTGTCCCAAATTAATCCGAAATTCAACCCAAAATGATATAAAAATAGCCCTACAATGATCCCGAAGTGACCCCTAAATGATCTCAAAATGATTCCAAAATAATTCAAATATGATCCCAAAAATATACTTACAATACAAATACAATATGGTGAAATTGTAACCCCGGGCGGCAACCCTATTTGAAAATATTTTAGTTGGTATGCCGGCGAAAACACCTTTCATTTGATACCCATATTGGCATATCCAGCTCCATAATTTTAAAAAAAATTTATTGGCGGCAACCCTGTACACCCCCCAGGTGGCAACCCATAGGTGGATAGTCTTAGAATCAATCATACTATATATATGCCAAATTTCATCCAAATCGGTCAAGCGGTTCCCGAAATAGTCCGGATATACAAATAAACTGCCGTAAGGTGGCAACCCTAGGTGGCAACCCTACTTGAAATAGCATGTCGCTGAAAATACCTTTCATTGAAACGAAATTTGAATCTCCTTAATGGTCATAAAAAAGAAACTCCGGAATAGAAGGTTTTCCTATAGATACAAGAATTTTACAGCATAGGACTGAAAGAACTTCCTAGCAGAAGATCGACGTCGTTATATTGAGGAGCAAATTAGCACTAACTAGCTTAGTAAGCCATATAGTTGAATTAAATCATAACGTCACCAACCATCACACAAAGTGCAAGTGAATGCGAAGTCACACATGGTGCTAAAATATTTAAACCACAACACAAGTCGCATTGTTTCAGTTATGGTCTGTATTTGATTTTAGCCAATAATGTCAAAGGAATTATGATGTTGTTAATGTTTGTGTAGAAATGGCCTTGTCATATTGCTGCAGCACTTCAGTTTTATTTTAATGCGCCATGCAGATGCTAAGATGTTACATACATGGCATTTTTCGGTATTCATAAATATATTATGTAATCTACACACGAACCCAGCGGCATCGCTGGCTAGCACAAGTATTGCGAATGAACGAAGACACTTCGGCCCAGAAGATATTCGTATCGGCACCCGCCGGTGGAAGTAGACGAAAAGGGAGACCACCATTCCGATGGCAGGACCAAGTGGAGGTAGATCTAATAACACATGGTGTCTCCAATTGGCGCCAGTTGGCTCAACACAGAGCCGATTGGCGTAACAAGCTGGACGGCCAAAATCGCCTAGGCGGGTAAAGGCTATTTTAAGTTTAAGTAAGTCTACACAAGAAAAGTTAATATACTAAGGAAAAAACGGCTAGACGTTGTTGTTGTTCTGTATTTTGATATCATGCCGCATTAGCGCTGAAGCTATTTTTATACCCAGCGTACTAGTACTAGTACAAGGGTATATTAATTTTGTTCACATAACGGTAGTTTGTAACGGCACAAAATAATCGAGATAGATATAGAGTTCCTTATATGAAAGTTCTTAGTTTGAAAAGAGGATTTCATTCTGGCATGTCCGTCCGTCTCTCCGTCCGACCGTCTGTGTACACGATAACTTGAGTAAAATTGAGATATTTGCATAAAATTTTATATACAGGTTACTCTTTGGCCAAGGTAGGTTGCTATTGAAAATGGGCTAAATCGGATGATAACCACGCCCACTTTTTCGATATCGAAAATTTCGAAAATCACACAAATTGACATATCTCGGTAAATGAAATGGCTAAAATGATGTTATTTTATAGGTGAATCCAACCGACCATCCTCTTATGATTTTAATGAAAAATTTTTATAGTGAGCGTGGCACCGCCCACTAAGGTGTGGAATTTTTGAAAATTTGACTGGTCGTAACTTTTAAACTGATTAAGACAGAACGATGAAATTTGGCACAAGGCATACTAGTATCGTTGGGAGTATATCTGATGAAATTGGATAAAATGGCCCTCCAACCATGCCCACTTATCGAAATCGAAAATCATATAAATTGAAATAATTCGGTAACGGAAATTAGGTAAATCCTCCTAGGGCCTAATGATTGTTATCCCGATCTAAAAATTACCGCTGGGTATTGAATGTTCGGTTCACCCGAACTTAGACTTCCTTACTTGTTTTTTTTTAATAAGGTAACTTCTTACTCGGCGATTAAAAGTTTTTATGAAGAGTGAAATTTGAATGAAAAAATAGTGGCAACCGTGTTCGGACTTGAGCAAAGAATAGTCAATATCTCAGGAACTGCTGACGCGATTTAGATCCAATTATGATTGCTTCGTTCTGAGAATTTTTACTTGGGTGTTGCCACTTCATGCGGTTTACAGGGTTGCCACCTATCTAATTTTTTTATAAATATTGAGTAAGATGTGCCATTATGGGTATCAAATTAAAGGTACTTTCCGCCATATTGTAACTACGATATTTTCAGGCAGGATTGCAACCCAAAGTTGTCACTTAATTATTCCTTCATTTATATATTGTAAAAAATCTCGGGAAACCATTGACCTCGTGTAATGAATATGGACAGAATCTGTATATATAAGTTTCAAATAATGTATGTACCTATTTATGTGCGGACACACTTGGCTCCTAAACGTATAAACCGATCGTAACAAAATTCTACACATGCACTGGATATCTTTCAAGGATGCCCACAGCCAACAAAAATATTTGTATATATATAGGGAGCGCGGCACCTCCCATACAAATGAAATACTTCATAATCGGTATCTCTAGAAGTATTTAGGTTAAACCACTGAAATTTGGCAAGGGGTTATATGAGATCGATCCCTACTACGTCCAAAACAGTGTAGATAATTAAAAAGGAGGCGTGGCACCACCCATACGAACGAAATAATTATCTACCTTCTTCTGCTTCTATATCTATATCTATATGTACTTCTATTCTATAAATATAAAATTCTAACTCGATATTTTGTAAAAGCTAAACAGCCGATTCACTTAGCTCGACTTTTTTCATTCAAATTTTAAAATATCATAAGCCGCCCACAATAGGACACAAGGGACTTTTTTAATTAAATCCTGCTAGCATGCATTACAGCACCCGTCAGTTTTTTCATATTGCCTTTCATAATCTGATGATAGGGATAGGAATGAGGATAGAAATAGGGATAGGGATTAATATAGATATAGGGATCGGGTTAGAGAAACGTGGAGGAAATAAATTTGTGGCAGGCTAACGTCTGCCCTGTGAGCTAGTTATCTAAGTAAGTTTAAAACCTAACAAGTAGTAATAGTAAGAAAATCAGAATTATCTTCCAAATATGACAATTTCAAGTAGGGTAACCCCTGGAGTTGCCACCTGACCGCGTTTTATTTATTTTACCTTATGTATATTTGTTTATCCAGACTATCTCGGGGGAACCGTTTGACCGATTTGGATAAAATTTGGCATATAGATATTATGATTGATTCTTATACTATCCACTTGGGGGTGTACAGGGTTGCCACCTATCTCAATTTTTTAAATTATGGAGCGAGATATGCCAATATGGGTATCAAATGAAAGGTATTTTCGCCGACATAATATAATATTACTTAAATATTTTCAAGTAGGGTAGCCGGCCAGGCTTACCATATTTCGATTATTTTAGGATCATTTTGACATCATTTAGGAGTTACTTCGGAATAATTTTGAGGCTATTTTGAAATCATTTTAGGTACAATTTTGGATTAGTTTGGGACAATTTTGGGGTAATTTTCGGATTATTTTGGGATCATTTTGGTATCATTTTTGGAACTTTTTGGGATAATTTTTTGGGTCATTTTGGAAACATTTGAGGGTCGTTTTTTAGGATTGTTTAGGATTCTTTTAGGAACATTTTTGGATAATTTTGGGATCATTTTAGGGTACATTTAAGGGTGTTTTTGGGGTTATTTGGGAATCATTTTTGGATAATTTTATGATCATTTTGCGATCCTTCTCGGATCATTTTTGGGTCGTTTTGGGTTCAATTTCGTATCATTTTGGGAACATTTAGTGTTTTCTTTTTGAATCATTTTAGGATTATTTTGGGATTGTTTTTGGATCATTTTGGTATCATTTTGGGTAAGTAAAGTTAGAGCTAAATTGATGGCACCGCGCATATCCGTCACCCAGGTACTTTCCTTATTAATTACCATCATTTATGGGGTTAGACGTAAAAATAACGTACACCTTAATGTACACACAGAAATGTAAAATAATTAATTCGTTTTAGTAAATGAATATTTTCATTTGAATTTTGTTTTATTTAGATTAACATGACTACGCTATTAATAATCGAAGCTTTCATAAGGGCATATTCGTGCTGTGTGTGAATTTATTTCAACATACATATGTATGAATATGCTAGTAAATATTTTCGCTAGATAGAGAATGCAATATACAGTATAACTGTCCACAACAAATACGTTTCACTGTTACATTTGCAGTTTCATCATCCTTAGCAATTGCTGATTTTTGCATAAATTATGAGCACAACAAAATAAACGTTTACGCATACCAGCACAAGCACGTAAAACACTACCACATCGCATGCAATTGCACTATTACGAACGTTATACAGCCACCCACAACCATCTACACAAACACACACAGTCTCATAGCGTGTTTTTGCTCGTCTACGCCTACAACCACAATTCGTTTTTTTTTTTCAGGTAGATAAAGTTATATGGGCGAGCAAAGTAACCACAACACGCGGCGCCGCCAACCTGCAATAGCAACAAAGAGAAGAAACAACAACTTTAGTGTTGCAACTTTTGTACGAATTGTTTGTTTCTGTGCAGTGAAACGGCCATTGTACCCATATACGGATACTACTCGTACTATATCCGTTTGTGTGTGTGTATGAAAAGCATGGCGCCTGACAAAACAAAAAAGCTTCAACGTTGTGTCGGCTTAGCGAAAACAAATGTTGCAGGCGATGCTCTACTAATGTGGTCTCGTGTTTATTTTTTATGATTTAAATTTAAATATGTACACAATTGTATCATAGAGATGGTTTAGGCAGTGATTTTTTAGTAAGAAAGTCGAAAAAATCTCGAAATTTTAACATTCATGTGTTTTAAATAGCTTTTGACCAGGGATGGACAATATTTTATTTTTGAGTGACGAGTGATGAAAAAATAAAAAAATAAAAAGTTTTTCATTATTTTAAATATTTTTAGTGATGAGTGACCGGCTATTTTTGTTCACAAAAATTTTGAGTAATAACAATTTATTATTAAATATTTTATTCAAGAATCGCTTGAAATAAAAATAAATTGTTATTCATCACTTTGATTTTTTCGAATAAAAATACCCTGTCACTCATGACTCAAAATTTTTAATATTATTAATATTTTTTTATTTTTTATTTGAATAATTTTTTATTCAAAATGGACCAACCCTGATTTTGACTAATAATGAGGGAGCTTTCGTACTAAGCATACTTTTTTTCAAGAGATTGTTTGGAAAGAAATGGAGAAAAATTGAAGATGGCGTAAACTGAATTGAGCCCCTTAGAGCACAAGTGCACAGAGCCAAGAAATCCTCATAAAATGAGAAGAAGATTCTCTCTTTGAACAGCTTCGAGGCACAAAAAGAGGACACAAGTCAGAGACGAAGATATTTCCATAGAGATTTCATCTTAGTTTTGGGAGGTAAATCCTTTTAATTTTATTAAAAAGTATATCTTCTTCAAATGTGAACTTCGACGCTACCAAGTACACCCTGTGAGGAAAATCTCTAGTTTAGAGCTAGTTCGCTTCTAGTGCGT
This sequence comes from Campiglossa producta, assembly GCA_964058755.1. Lineage (NCBI taxonomy): Eukaryota > Metazoa > Arthropoda > Insecta > Diptera > Tephritidae > Campiglossa > Campiglossa producta. The sequence goes on along the minus strand of CAXKVI010000002.1, from coordinate 34,750,176 downwards.
TCCGAGCCAGTACTAGTTCGCGAACTATCTTTTTGCATGAAATCAACTGGCGAATTTAACATGGCGATGCCCTAGGCTGGACTAGTACAAAATTCGACAGTTTGGATCTAGCTCGTTTATTGGCACTATTTCTATAGTTCTGAATATAAATTAAAAACAAAAACTTAAATTCAAATACGAATCCAAATGCCTTTTAATGACTCCTCAAACGCTGGTTTCGAAATAGTGAAAATGTAACCACTAACGTAGTAGTTCTTATTGGTCACTTAAATCTAGTTCTGAACCAGAAATTTGTGTCACTAGTGCCTGAGTTCCCTGCAGGGATACGATGACATGGTAGAGTAGATTAGACTAGACATCTGGGTTGAGCGTTAATTTTTTTTTTTTTTAATTGGAAATATTAAAAAGGAAAGCTTCTTAATATTATGTGATTTCTCTTTGAAAACATTAATAAGATTTTCTCTAAACAATTTATGAAGCCCATCCTCTTAAAGAAAAGCGAGAGAGATATCTTCTTACTTTTGTTCTATATTATTAGGTGGTTTTCGCTCTGTGCACCTGCTTTCAGGAGCTTATCTAAAAAAACTGTTTTCGGTGGCAACCCTACCTGAAAATATCTTCGTTGGTACATATATGGCCGAAAATGCCTATTTTTTTATACCCATATTGGCATATTTTTCTCTATTTTTAATAAAAATCTGGGCAGGTGACAACCCTGTAAACGGCCCAAAGTGGCATCACACAGGTAGAAAGTCTTATAATGAAGCATACTATCTATACATATGCCTAATTTGATCCAAATCGTTTCAGCAGTTCCCGAGAGTTTATTTTTATTCATTATTCGAAAAAATTTTAGTATTTTTATTCAAAAAAATCAAAGTGTTGAATAACAATTTATTTTTATTTCAAGCGATTCTTCAATAAAATTCATTGTTATTGATCACTTTGATTTTTTTGAATAAAAATAGCCGGTCACTCATCACTCAAAATTTTTAAAACAATGAATAACTTTTTATTTTAATTTTTTCCTCACCCGTCACTCAAAAATAAAATATTGCCCATCCCTGGACCACATAATGATAAATTAAATGGCTGTCTTTTTCTCAAAATTCTCCGCTGTTTGCTGCTGTTTACTATTACGTTTTCATGCTTTTGCATACACAGACATACATACAAATATTCAAATATTAAAGAAAATGTTAAAAAGGAAACAAATTTTCACTGCATTCCGCTGATATTCACATTTAATAAACCATTTGATTTCGCACCACATTTTGTCTAATTAATTCTAAGCCTATTAAGCAGCCGAGGGAAGTAAAGTAGAAAAAAGTTACTTTGCACATATAATACAGTTTTTAAAAATTAGATTTTCGTTTTATTTTTCGAATGGGACACAGAAAATCGAATTTCTAGTCAAAAATGCTTTCTGGACAAAGAAATATCACTCTTGCCAACAAGTGCTGCTTCGGATAGAGTGGACAATTGAGAAGCGAATTCCTCTCTCGACGAACAAAGATAACGCTCTATAAGCCTCTCGTCATACCTGCCCTATTATACAGCACGGAATCATAGACATTGTCAAGAGAAGGTGAGAAGGCCCTTGGGGTATCTGAGTTATTCCAACGTCGAGTATCGAAGGAGACTCAACGATGAGCTGTACGAGCTTTAAGCAGATTTGACCATAGTGCCTACAACAAAATCCCAAAAGCTCCACTGCCTGAGTCATGTTATGCAAATAGGCAAAGAAACTCCAGCCAAGCAGGATTTTCTATCGACACCCGAATTCGCCGGCAGAGGGAGGAGAGAGCACGACTGAGATGGAAACAACTGGCCAAGGATCATTTGAACTCCCTTGGTGTCTTCAATTGGTATCAGTTGTCACTAAACAGAATATGCTTGCCAAAATAGCGTATAGCGTCAATAAATGATGATAAGGAACTGTCGAGCTGAGTTCGAACAATTTTCTTTTTGGGGCCCTACTCCTAAATCATCACAAATTTTGTGCACTAGCTATCAAGTTTCTTACAGGGCAGTAAACGAAAAGAAATGAATACGTGTTCACATCGTCGCTCCAAATGAAGCCTTGCTCGTTTTAGTTTGCGTGGAAGACGAGCACGGTTCGTTGTTTGCGTGAAAAACTAGCACACTTCGTTCTCTGCGTCTTAGTCTCTCATCAAACCAGTCCTGATGTACGGCTCGCAATCATGGACAGTGTACGCTGCGGTACTCCCTTGCGGTACTGCCCGACTGTCGTGGTAGCGATTTATGACCAGTGGAACCTTCTAGGCCATGTCATCCTTCCATCCATGAGGCAGGAGAAGATGGGTAATGAGAGGTGAAAGGCATAATATCCGTAGATCAACCATCGAGTTAGCACGTCATTACCTATGTGCATATTAGTCGCCTCTTACGACCGGTATGCCTACCTCGGGCATATTCTAAACCCCTATCCCGGAGGGGCTGAGAGAAAAGTTCTCATAGCCTAAACGGCTAGTATCTTGTATTGCCGGTTCTACGAGAACGGTACCAGTACTTGTGTTGTACCCATCGTGCCGAAACGACCAGGTCCGCTTTCTTATATCGACCCGGCCAAGAGCAATACACTCGGGGTGACCCTGTCTGACATTTATGCAGGGCTACACCTCGTTACAACAACAACAACAACAAGCAGAAAATGTACCGAAAAATATTTTTAAGAATATAATCGAAACCGTTCCGAACATAATTTTGAAGTATGAAATTGGAGCGGGATCGATACCGCAACTAACTTTTGAAATGAAAGAGAAAGTATAACGGAAAATATTTTTTAGTGTGGTACGGAAACCATACTGAACATAATTTTGAGTAATCGAAACCGAAACCAAATTTTAAGAAGAAGGAAACCGAAATATCAGGTTATCATAACCTCTAAAGAGATTTTTGCCGAGCTCCTCTTCCAACTTTTAGTGTGCTGCTTTGTTTTAACTCCTACAAGTTGGCGGTACCTTCAGTTTTTTGCCAACTCAGAACGGCACTTGCAAAGCGCATGAGTTTTTGTTGTTGCTTCTCATGGCAGAAATATACCCGGAGAGTTTGCCAAACTATTTTTCTATAAAATTTTTAATGTTGAGTTTTACCGGGCATTGATATGACACGACTTAACCGCCACACCACGGCGGCCGCCCGTAATTTTAATCAATGAAATCGGACCGGAATCGTAACCGAAACTAATTATTTAAATAAAACAGAAATTATACCGAGACATGTTCTTGAAAATGTAACCGAAACCGTTCCGAAACTAATTTTGAAGAATGAAATCGGCACAAAATCGGAACCTTAACAAAGTTTAAAAAAAAAAATCTAAGCCGAAAGTGTGCTGAAACTAAATTTTTTAAGAACAAAACCGCACCCGTACACAATTTTGAAGTAGATATGTAATAAGAACAAAAAAAAAAACAAAGTCTTCAAAATGAAAACGAAACATAATAGTTTTAGGGAATGATATCGGAACTGAAACTTATTTCAAATGAAACCCAAAGTGTGCCGAAAGGTTTTTTTAATAAAACTGAAAATATAACGAATCTTGATTCTAATAATGAAATCGAACACCTAACGATCATAAATTAGAAAGCTGAAATCGGAACGAAAACTAAAGAAAGGCTTTAGATATCAAACCGGAACAAAATAGAATATGGTTTTAACATAGAAACCGCGTGGTTGAAGAACGAAACAGCGGTTGATTATTTTGAAAGAAATCGAAACTAATTTTTTAGAATGAAACCGAAGCAGAATCTAATTCTAAAAATGAAACTAGAACTTTACCGAAACAATTAAAACTAATTAAAACCCAAACTAGTTTTCAAGAATTATGCCCGAGCGAACTCAATAATCCCGAAACTATTAAGAATATAAAAACGAGCTTGAAAAATGTCCATAACCTAAACTAGACTGTTTGCTAGGGAGACATTGATGTTAATTTTACTACAGATCTACACAATAGCAACAACAGTGCCAAAGCTAGTAAATTATCTACAGAAGTTAGTTAGAAAATTACTTTCCATCTCTGCCAAGCGCTATTGTCAAGCAAGGGTAGCTAGAATGCAATTATGTATATGTATGACAGGTTGTGAGAATGTGTGTTTGTGCGTATGCGGACAGCATCTCTCATACGAATGCAATAACAACAAGTAAGGCAGTCTAAGTTCGGGTAAAACGAAAATTAAATACCCAGCGGTGGTTTTCATATGATTTTCGAAATATCCCATTTCGGAAGTAAGCTTGGTTGGGAAGCGATTTCGTCCTAGTACATCAGTTATACTCACTTTTATGCCAGTATACTTTGTACCAATTTCATCGTTCTACCGTAATCAGTTTAAAAGTTATGACACGTGAAATATTCAAATATGCCTCCCTGAAAAGTGGGCGGTGCCACGCCTACTTTTAAAAATTTATCAAAAAATCATAATAGAATGACTAGGGGGTTCATCCTACCAAACTATATCATTTTATCCATTTCCCTTACCGAATTATGTCAATTTAGGTGATTTTCGATAACGAAAGTGGGTGTGGTTGGAGGGCGATTTTATCCAATTTCATCAGGTATACTCCCAACGATAATAGTGTGCTTTGTGCCAAATTCCATCATTCTAACGTAATCAGTTTTAAAGTTACGACCAGTAAAATTTTCAAAAATGCCACGCCCACTTTACAATTTTTTTGGAAAAATCATAAGACAATGACAAGAAGAATTCTCCTATAAAATTAATCTTTTTAGCCATTGCAGCTACCGAGATATGTCAATTTATGTGATTTTCGAAATTTTCGATATCGCAAAAGGGGGCGTGGTTATCATACGATTTAGCCCATTTACAATAGCAACCTACCTTGGCCAGAAAGTAACCTGTATACAAAATTTCATGCAAACATCTTAATTTTTACTCAAGTTATCAGGTACACGGACAGACCGACGGACATGGCTTAATGAACTCCTCTTTTCAACCTAAGAACCTTCATATAAGGAACTCTATATCTATCTCGATTATTTTGTGCCATTACATAGTACCGTTATGTGAACAAAATTATAATACCCTTGTACTAGTACCAGTACGCTGGGTATAAAAAACGATATTATAAAAAAAAAACATTAGTCTGCGGTAATGGGACACATACTCGTAAAACAACACGTTTTCTCGTTTGCGTTTTTATTTTCCACTTTTTATTTGCTTTTTGTTGCATACTATTAGGCGTACAAGCCCATTATTTAGTTCTATATTTCTTTGGGTCACTACGACGCGCCCATCGTACGTGTATTGCAAATTAAAGTAAAATTTGTTTTGCTTGATTAATAACTTTGTTGTGTTTGTATTATAAGCAAGGCTGCATTTGATGATGCTGTTAGCTTTTGTCTTTTGTAGAAAAGGCGCGCATTCTAGCATCCAGCATTAATTCGATGACACAAATTTGCTAAGCTAAACACAATGTGATGAGGCTGCAGCAAAACATACAAATATGTACATATAAACTCACACATACGCACGTACATCCGTATTTCACAGTGCTTTTTCACAATTTTGCATTATTTATTAATTCTTTTTTTTTCTCTTGCTGCACTTTTCAACATTTTCTTCTTTGGGTAAAAATTTGTTTTTTACACAATAAATTTGTGGCATATCTTTTATTAATTAATTGCGGAATTTTTCGATATTTACACTTCATTTTTTAGCAATACGAAATGTGCAAAAACAAAAGCACATCTTATGAAAAGTTTTAGTTAGTAGATACGCGAAAAAAATTCACGAATATTTACTAGTTAATATAAAATTTTAGTTACAAAATGACCGCATGAACGCTGATACCACACTAGGCCAAAAAGTCAGCGTGACAGGGTGACTGAGCACGAGAGAGAAGTAGAGGGAATGTGTGTGTGTGTGTTGGCTCGTTACATCCATTTGTTGCTGTCGCTTCTCTAGATGCGCGTTGGAGCTTTTGGAAATTTCACATGCTGCACGGGAAAGAAAGCTTTTAGAGCTGCATTTAAATTGAGTCTTTAAAAGTGAATGGGAAATATGTAAGACACACACATACATAGATTCATACGCTTAGAATGGTAAGCATGTGTGAAAGGAATGCTTTTGTTATCTTTTAAATATGTATGCATGTGTTGTATTGGGTCAGTTACACTTCCCACATAACCTAGCCTCACCTTAAGCTAACCAAGCTACCTGCAAATATTCCAATGAGCACCATTTCTCGGCGTCTGCGCAGTACTTCTGAAAGTGTACATTTTGACAAGCAAATAAGCTTTGAATGTATTAGCGGGTCAACTATGTTTTCCGTGTCCTCTCAAATTTTGTTTTACTTCCTCTATTTCCTTCCAGTTTGTTTCGGTGCATGCTTTCATATTTTCGATACAGTATTCTCCTTCTCTAGTTTCTCTGTGTATGTATGTACTATATCTGAAAGTTTTCCAAGTTCTTAGTGTCAAGCGAATTATATGTCACTGTAACAATGGAAGCCATAAGTCTTAGGCCCTCGTTACACCGGTCGTAATGCAAAGAACTACCGGGAATAAAATAAAAGAAAACAAAATAAAATACAAAGAATTAAAGTGAAAGTAAGATAATTTAAAATAAAATTAAATAAAACAACTATTCAAAGAAATAAATAAAACTAAAATAAGAAATTCAATAAAATAAAATATTTATATAATAAAATATTTTTATAAGATAAAAAATTCATAAAAACACAAGAAAAAAATAAAAAAGATAAAAATAAATAAAATAAAAAATAAAATAAAATAAAATAAAATAAAATAAAATAAAATAAAATAAAATAAAATAAAATAAAATAAAATAAAATAAAATAAAATAAAATAAAATAAAATAAAATAAAATAAAATAAAATAAAATAAAATAAAATAAAATAAAATAAAATAAAATAAAATAAAATAAAATAAAATAAAATAAAATAAAATAAAAAAAAATAAAAAAAAAAATAAAAAAAAAAATAAAATAAAATAAAATAAAATAATAAAATAAAATAAAATAAAAAAAAATAAAATTAAAAAAAAATGAAATAAAAAAAAAATAAAAAAAAATAAATTAAAATGAAATAAAATAATATAAAATAAAATAAAATAAAATAAAATAAAATAAAATAAAATAAAATAAAATAAAATAAAATAAAATAAAATAAAATAAAAATAAATAAAATAACATAAAATAAAATAAAATAAAATAAAATAAAATAAAATAAAATAAAATAAAATAAAATAAAATAAAATAAAATAAAATAAAATAAAATAAAATAAAATAAAATAAAATAAAATAAAATAAAATAAAATAAAATAAAATAAAATAAAATAAAATAAAATAAAATAAAATAAAATAAAATAAAATAAAATAAAATAAAATAAAATAAAATAAAATAAAATAAAATAAAATAAAATAAAATAAAATAAAATAAAATAAAATAAAATAAAATAAAATTAATTTAAATAAAAAAAAAAATAAAATTAAAAAAGAAGCAGTTATAAGAGAAAAAGAAAAGCAATTGTCCTCTTCTGCATCAGAACCATACCAATTGGTATACTAGTCAGCCTCTGCATCAGCATTATACCAGTTGATATACTAGTTCATACACAGCCAAATATTAGTATTTTAAAACCTTTATATTAAGTCGCTTTCTTGTTTGCACCACCTTTTTCATACAAAATTTCGGAATCTTGCAAAGTCTTTTCATCATCTTTGCAGCTCCTACAGCATCGTCGATAGGGCACACCTAGCCTTTCTGCGTGCCTACCAATAAGGCAGTACCCAGTTAGAACACATATTAATATGGAGATTTCTCTCCTTCTTAGGGCGTGAATACCTCTAGATCTTTTATGATCCCATTTCGGCCAGGTTTGTTTGGATGTCCGGCACCTTGGGGATTGTTGCCACCTTTCGTTGGCTTGCATATGCCGTTTGCCGAAGGAGTTGCTGAAGGAGTACACACTCCGTCAAGCCAACGAAAGGTGGCAACAATCCCCAGGGTGCCGGACATCCAAACAAACCTGGCCAAAATGGGATCATAAAAGATCTAGAGGGATCATAAAAGATCTGAATGCAGTTACTTCAACAAAAATTACCGTTCGAACAACCAAAATTTGGTTAACTTCAGGATAACAGCACGAGATTGTTGATTTTACCAGTGCCTTTTTTCTGCGTATATACACAAGAAATATAGCAGTTGACATACTAGATCATATATACATCAGCATCACATTTGTATTTACCCAAACACGAAAAAGCATCTGTGAATTACAAGAGAAAAAAAGAAGCAAACCAAAAATTTCACAAAATGTTTGCATAGTACCATGTCCTACAATAGATCGTACTAATGGTTGCGGTGTAATAAGGCCTTATAATAATAATGTAGTATGAAATGGAATTTTTCTAATTAGTATTTTTCTAAAATAGATTAAACTTTTTCTGACTACACCTTTTTCAGACTACACAATTTATATTCAGAAACTAGTATGATTTCGCCCAGCAAATTATAGTTGTATACTAGTATGTTTTCTGATTAGATTCGTTTAAGGGTAATCAGTAAAGAACTAGTATAAAAACATCCATAAAATGTATAGTAAACGAGCTAGGTGTCTGCTGAGTAGTTTGGAATTGATTAGTTTGGAGGTAGTCAGAAACTAACTAGTATGAATACACCACAAAATGCATAGTCAATGAACTACATTGTTTGCCGAGTAGTTTGGCATTGACTGGCTTAAAGGTAATCAGCAATGAACTGGTATGCATATGCCACAAAATGTTTAGTCAATGAACTAGTATGTTTGCTGATTAGCTCGGAATTTGACTGGAGGGATAGTCATAGTATATCATGCCTAGTAGAGGACTGCTATGTTCTGGTCCAAATCGGACAGTTGACATTTCGTAGGATATCAACACGTAAAAAATACCAGTTGCTTATATGGAAAAGAGACTAAACACTGACTAGTTGGGCACCCAATAGTTGTAAAGTAGTTTTTAAGTAGTTGCTTTCGCTGCAGCATAAATAACAAATGCTAACTAAATTGAATGATGGTATTAAAAAAAAAAAATTTGGAGCATTTTTATGTAAATATATTTTTCAAAATAAAGTCTTTCATTTTGTTACTACCCTCAGACATATCAAAATTTAGAAAGTAATACGTTCACATTTTAAGTCCTCTCTTTGTGCGGGCCACTGCTCTAAATAAAGAAATTCATTCATGTAGTACGTGTCGTATGAGTAATATTTTACAGTAAAACATTTTGTTGAAGTGGGAAAGTCTTTTTTTGTTGTCTGCAATCAGATTTACAACATTATTACATGGATTAATGGAACTAATTCAAATGTATTTACGTATGTTTATAATTGTATTAAGATTGGGGTGATTCATTTTTGATAATTTTTTTATTTAGGTGCTTAAGCAAAATATCAATGAAAATGTAGGGAGAAAATTCTCACCAATTTTATGCCCTTAGTATTAATTTCAAGTATGTACTTTAGGGTGATTCAAAAAAAAATGTCGACTTGGTCTTATCCCCTAAAAAGTTAGGTATTGATGAGAAAATAAGCCTTGTAAAAAATTAGCGCTCTAACTTAACCCTTAGGGGTGGCTATTTTTTTGCCCTTTCCCATACATTTTGTATGGGGAAAGTGGCATTTTTTCACAAAGTGAATTTTCTTTCAATTTTATAACTTTTTTCAAAATATTTTTACATACTCCTCAAGGCAAAGCTTTGAAGCGATTATCTTAAATATTCGAATAATTCATCATCATCATTTACGGGCGCTTAACCGCCTAAGCGATTTTGGCCGTCGACTATCAAAGCACGCCAGTCATTCCTTTTTAGCGACGCCAATTGGAAGCCCCAAGGGAGTTCAAGTCATCCTCCACCTGTTGTTTCCATCTCAGTCGAGGCCTCCCCCTTCCTCTTCTGCCGAATTCAGGTGACGATAGGAAAACCTTCTGTGCTGGAGCTTCTTTGTCATTCGCATAACATGACACAGCCAGCGGAGCCTTTGTGCTTTAATTCGCTGGAATATGGTCAGGTCTGCGTAAAGCTTGTACAGCTCATCGTAACATTTCCTTCGATACTCGATTTGGCATCTCGGGAAGGACCATAAATCTTCGGGAGAACTTTTCGCTCAAATACTCCAAGGGCCAACTCATCTTCTCTTGACATTGTCCATGAATGTGAGCCATACATCAGGACAAGATCACACCTATCTTTGTTCTTCGAGAGAGGACTTTACTTCTCAATTGCCTACTCAGTCCAAAGTAGCACTTGTTCGCAAGAGTGATTCTCCGTTGGATTTCTAGACTGATATTATTTTCGGTGTTAATACTGGTTCCCACATAGACGAAGTCCCTTACAGTTTCAAGTTTGTAACTATCAGCAGTGAAATGACTGGCAAGGCGCAGGTGCGCCGATTCTTTCTTTGATGACAGCAAATACTTCGTCTTGTCCTCGTTGACCGCAAGACCCAGTTTTTTCGCTTCCTTATCCAGTCCAGAGAAGGCAGCGCTTACGGCGCGGTTGTTAAGGCCAATAATATCAATATCATCGGCATACGCCAGCAATTGCACGCTCTTGTAATAGATTGTACTGTTGCGGTTTAGCTCTGCTGCTCGAATTATCTTCTCCATCATCAGGTTGAAGAAATCGGACAAAATCCTGTCTGAAGCCTCGTTTTGGTTTCAAATGGCTCAGAGAGGTCCTTCCAGATTCTGACGAAGCTGTTGGTATTGCTCAACGTCATTTGGCAAAGCCGTATAAGCTTTGCGGGGAAGTCAAATTCAGACATGGCGGCATACAGGCAACTCCTTTTTGCGCTGCCAAAGGCGGCTTTGAAATCGAAAAAGAGATGGTGTGTGTCGATTCTTTTATCATGGGTCTTCTCCAGGATTTGGCGTATGGTGAAAATCTGGTCGATGGTAGACTTACCAGGTCCAAAGCCACACTGATAAGGTCCAATCAGTTTGTCTACGATGGGCTTCAGTCTTTCACACAATACGCTAGAAAGAACCTTATATGCGATATTAAGAAGACTGATTCCGCGGTAGTTGGTGGGGTTAGCGGGATCTCTTTTCTTGTGGATTGGGCAGAGCACACTTAAATTCCAATCCGGAGGCATGTACTCATCTGACCATATTCTGCATAAGAGCTTTTGCATGCTTTTTTACCAGCTCTTCGCCTCTGTGTTTGCACAGCTCGGCGGGTAGTCCGTCTTTTCCAGGCGATTTGTTGTTCTTGAGCGAGGATATAGCTATCTCCACTTCATTATAGTCAGGTGGTGGGACGACTTTTCCATCGTCAGGGATTGGGGTATCGGGTTCGACTTCTCCCTCGCAGTTTAGCAGTCGAGGAGCACGATTTTGATATCATGCTGGGGGCAGCGATCATAAGTCTGTTGAAGTTTATCGTAGAAGGAGTCTTTCTCTGCGTCATCCGTCTCCTCAGTCGGCGCGATTTGCTGCATGTCTGGTCACTGTAGTATAAGTCACAAGGTCCGATGGTCGTCTTTCCTTGTCCCGTCCATCGCATTTCCTGTAGGGCGGTGATGTCGGCCGTTGCGATAGCGAGGATATCAACCAGTCGGGCAGCGGTACCTTCCTTGGAAAGGGTCCGGACATTCCAGGTACATGGCCTAATATCCTTCTCATTGTCCTAATTTCGTCGTCAACATTGAAGGGGGTACATCACGGCGCTCTCAAATTCCCTAGAACAAATTTGTCCAGTGCCAAACCCACGCGGTAAGCATAGACCACATTGGTGGACCTACGACCTGGACTCGCGCCGTAAAACCTACAGGATACAATTTAATAAGGCTAAAAGCCTCGACATTCAATGGATCGAATATAAAGCTAAACTTAGGGCCCAAAAAAAAGCTCTGAGACAGGCAAAGAGAACTTCGTGCAGGAATTTCTGCACTGGGGTCGAAAAGGTCGACGACACAGCGAGACCTAGACGAGTTCTCTCGAAAACTCAAACAGCCATAAGCTATAATAACTGACGGATCCTGGACCAGCACGGAAGGGGAAACCCTTGAGCTGCTCTTGAACATACATTTTCCGGGTAACTTGCATAATGCACCCTCAACACATGCAACAAACCTGTCAGTAAATATACCCACCACGGAGGAAAGGGTAAGGCGGGCAGTTAAGAGTTTTGGACCGTTTAAGGCTGCCGGACCGGACGGGACTATTCCCGGTCAACTCATTAACACGCTGGAGACATCAGCCAAATAGTTTTTTTTCCCAAAGCGGGGAAGGCCTCCCACTACGAGCCTAAGGACTACAGACACATCAGCCTCCCGTCTATTGCACTCAAAACCTTCGAGAGGATAATCAGCAACAACTGTCAACTCGGGAGATAGTGGCATATGCACACGACTTAGCCATTGCGGACAGGGGCGAATTCCCACAAACTCTGTGTGACTTGATGCAAGTAGTACTGCCTGAAGTTTCGCCATGGTCCTCTCGTTGCAGACTAAGGGTCTCATTATGTACGACGAACGATAGCTCAGACGAACGATTCGTTTGCTCACAATATCGGACCTGAACTTGGTTGATAAATCCAAATTCTTGGGCACAGTTCTGGACAGGAAGTAAAACTGGAAGGAGAATATCCTTCAGCGCCAGAAGAAGGCGTGTGTTGCACTATACACGTACAAAAGAGTCATTGGAAAAAAGTGGGGTCTCAGCCCCAAAATATGCAGATGGCAAGGCTACGAACCTGAATCTGTTAGGTAAAGTCCACAGATCTGGCATGATCTGTATTAGCGGCGCTTTAAGAATAACCCCCAACGAAGCTCTAGGCATTTTGCAATTCGATCTGGACGCGTACCGGGTATCAGCGGCAGCAGCTCTGCGTCTAAGGGACACGTCTGGCTGCGGCGCAAGCACAACTGGACACCCCATTATTTTCTCCCTCTGAGCACAGATCGATGTGCGGCCACAACAGTCGCAGACAGTTGCTTCAAAAAAACATTCCCAGCAGAGAGGATTGGGAAAGGGCGGATCGTTACCCCGCTACTAATGGCGGCATTTCTGTTTATACTGACGGCTCGAAGCTAGACGGCAGAGTTGGAGGAGGGATTTGTTCAAGGTATCTGGAACTTGAGCTCTCCTTCAGACCACCTGATCATTGCAGCGTCTTCCAGGCTGAAGTCTCAGCAATCTTGGATGCCGCGGCCTGGATAAGTAAACGCGCTATCGGCATATCGTTATTTTCAGAGACAGCCAAGCGGCCATCAAAGCTCTTGGCTCTTATTCGTTCAACTCTGAACTGACGCTCAACTCTTCAAGAGAGGGCCCAAGAGCACCGCGTGAAGTCACAGGTTCTTCGGCATAAAGAGCGCTTAGGTATGCCGTTTGCCACATGCAAGCTAATGCTGAAGGAGTACACACTCCATCAAGCCAACGAAGGATGGCAACAATCCCCAGGTTGCCGGATATCCAAACAAACCGTGCCAAAATGGGATCATAAAATTTCTAGAGGCATTCACGCCCTTAGAAGGAGAGAAATCTCCATATTAATAGGTATTCTAACTGGGCACTGCCTTATTGGTAGGAACACAGAAAGGCTAGGTGTGCCTTCATAAAGTCATCTAAGTGGTTCACGGAGGAGCAACGGTGTATGTTTAGGAGTGTCAGTCCCGGGATTCTGCTATGTGGATAATCCCAACAACTCAGGGATTTTCATTAACGGTCGTATAGAATTTACCAGTTCCTGTAAGACTTTTGTTTTAAATTTAAAACTTAATTGCACATTGTTGCTCGTATTCAACAAAACGAAATCTTGTGTTTGGTCTAACTAACTAGACTCAAGTAAAGTCAACACGAGAGTTTTTATTTCATTAGAAGACTTTTGTTTTAAATTCAAAACTTAAATACACATTGTTGCTCGTATACAACAAAACGAAATCTTGTGTTTGTTCAAACCGACTAGACTTAAGTACACTCAGCACGAGAGTTTTTATTTCATTAACGGTTGTATAGATTTACCAGTTCCTGGAAGACTTTTGTTTTAAATTTAAAACTTAAATACAAATTGTTGCTCGTATACAACAAAACGAAATCTTGTGTTTGTTCTAACTAAGTAGACTTAAGTAAAGTCAACACGAGAGTTTTTATTGCATTAACGGTCGTATAGATTTACCAGTTCCTGGAAGACTTTTGTTTTAAATTTAAAACTTAATTGCACATTGTTGCTCGTATACAACAAAACGAAATCTTGTGTTTGTTCTAACTAACTAGACTCAAGTAAAGTCAACACGAGAGCTTTTATTTCATTAACGATCGTATAGAATTTACCAGTTCCTGGAAGACTTTTGTTTTAAATTTAAAGCTTAAATACAAATTGTTGCTCGTATACAACAAAAAGAAATCTTGTGTTTGTTCTAACTAACTAGACTTAAGTAAACTTAACACGAGAGTTTTTATTTCAGTAACGGTGGCGGCCGCCGTGGTGTAGCGGTTAAGTGTTCGGCCTTCTACACCAAGTCGTGGCGGTTCGATGCCCGGCAAAAGTAACATCAAAAATTATTTAGAAAAACAATTTTTATAAACGGGGTCGCCCCTCGGCGACAGGCAAACTCTCCGGGTGTAAATTCATTGGCTTTGCAAGTGCCGTTCGGAGTCGGCAAAAAACTGTAGGTCCCGCCAACTTGTAGGAAAAACTCAAAAAGCAACACACTACACTCGGCAAAAATCTCATTAGAGGTTATGATAACCTGTTGGTATATCGCCGCCATTAGTTTTTTTTTTTTTTTACAGGTTACTTTTTGGCCAAGGTAGGTTGCTGTTGAAAATGTCGAAATCTGATGATAACCACGCCTCTTTTGTCGATATCGACAACTTCGAAAATCGCTTAAACTGATATAACTTGTCTAAAAATTAAGATATTTGCCTGAAATTTTGTATACAGGTTACTTTCTGGCCAAGGTAGGTTGCTATTAAAAATGGGCGAAATCGGATGATAACTACGCCCCCTTTTTTGATATCGAAAATTTCGATAATCACATAAGTTGACACATCTCGGTAGCTGAAATGGGTAAAATGATATAAATTTATAGGTGAATCCCCCTGGTCATTCTCTTAGGAGTTTTCCATAAATTTTTTTAAGTCGGCGTGGCACCGCCCACTTTTAAGGAAGGCATTTTTGCAAATTCGACTGGTCGTAACTTTTAAAGTGATTACGATAGAACGATGAAATATGGCACAAAGCATACTAGTATCGTTGGGAGTATACCTGATGAAATTGGAAGAAACCCAACCACGCCCACTTTCGATATCGAAAGCTTCGAAAGTCACCTAAATTGATATAATCGCTAACGGAAATAGCTAAAATGATATAGTTTGGTAGGATGAACCCACTAGTCATTCTATTACGATTTTTTGATAAATTTTTAAAATTAGGCGTGGCGCCGCCCTCTTTTCAGGGAGGCATATTTGAAAATTTCACGGGTCATAATTTTTGAACTGATTACGGTGGTTGTTGTTGTTGTTGTTGTTTTTGTAAACAGCAAAAATACTCCCCGAAGGTTTTGGGGAGGGATGCCGAAATTACGGCACAACGATGAAACTGGTACGAAGTCTACTAACATAATAAGGAGTATACCTGATGTAATTGGACGAAATCGTCTCCCAACCACACCCACTTCCGAAATGGAAAATTTCGAGAATCATATGAAAACTACCGCTGGGTATTTAATGTTCGGTTCACCCGAACTTAGACTTCCTTACTTGTTTTGTTATAGATATATTGTTAAATATGTAGTTGTTATTGTTGACAATAACTTTTCCAACGTATAAAACTCATTTTAAGTTGTGTCGCTCTTCACTAGCACTAAAAATGTCGAAACTAGTACTTGCAGTAACAGCGGTGCTCCTGTGCTTTCATAGCGCTCCAGCAGCCGAAAAAGTAGATTGGTGGGAATCAGCCACGCTCTATCATATATATCCAAGGTCGTTCCAGGATAGCAATGGTGATGGTATAGGTGATATAAATGGCATTACTGGACGTATGGATTATTTAAAAGAAATAGGTGTTACGGTTGCTTGGCTTTCACCTATCTTTAAGTCGCCTATGGTGGATATGGGTTATGATATTTCCAATTTTACTGATATTGATCCACTATTTGGAACCATGGCTGATTTCGATGCTATGCTTAAGAAAGCACACAAATTGCGTATAAAGATTATTTTAGATTTCGTACCGAATCATTCGAGTGATGAGTGTGAATGGTTTCAGAAATCGATACGTCGCGAAGAAGGCTATGATGATTTATATGTATGGGAAGATGGCAGAATCGATAAAGAATCTGGTAAACGTATACCACCAAATAATTGGGTGAGTTACTTAACTATTTTGTGCATACCTATTCTGATTTGTCTCAGTGTAAAATAATTGTTAAATATTTATATTGTAGAGAGGGCGTTTTTATGGTTCGGCGTGGGAATGGAATGACATACGTCAACAATACTATCTGCATTTGTTTTATCCGAAACAACCGGATTTTGATTTAACCAATCCCAAGGTAATCGAGCGTTTAACAGATGTAATGAAATTTTGGTTAGATCGTGGCGTAGATGGTTTTCGTGTTGATGCTGTGCCATTTTTTGTTGAAAAACGTTTTGAAAATGGCACATATCCGGACTATCCGCTTGACATGCCAACAGAGTTATATAACGACCCAGAAAAAAATGCGCCAGTACTGTTTTCGTTTCGTGAATTTTTAGATAAATATCAGCAAATAAATGGTGGAGACACAAGGTGGGTGAAAAAACGAATGTATAGATTTTACATATAGGTCCTTATTAATTCCGGTACGCCATGTTTACTAGGGCTATGATAGCAGAGTCTTATGAGGACACCGCAACTCTAAGCGGGTATATAGCCAATGGGACTCACAAAGGTGTCCACATGCCACTGAACCTCAACTTTGTTAAAGTAAATGACACGTTCAACGCAAAAACTTTTCAAGATTTAGCCAATTCATGGATGGATATTATATGGAAAAAGTACAAGGTAGTCAATTGGAGCACTAGTAATCATGACAACAAACGTGTGGCTACAATGAAGGGATATAACCTCGTAGATTTATTGACGATTGTATATCATGCCTTACCTGGTACATCTATCACCTACTACGTAAGGAGCTACATTCTGATTTATTTCAATTTCTAATTTTCAAACACCTTTTTCAGGGCGAGGAAATTGGCATGACCGATGGCGAAGTCGAATGCTTTAATGACGTGTGTGACTTCCGTCTTCCATATCGTACGCCGATGCAATGGGATACTTCAAAAAATGCCGGCTTTAGCATAGCTAACTCCACTTGGCTACCTGTTAATCCCAACTACTCGTTCCTCAATGTTCAGGCGCAACGTAAAAAAGACCTCAGCACTTTAAAACTTTTCATGGGTATGGTCAGATTAAAGAAAACTTCAGCTTTTAAAGCATTCAAAGAAGAGGGCGGCTTCGAACTTGGTGCCTTGAACGATCGTGTCTTTCATATTATGAGAACTGATAAGGTCAGTGAATATCGTGTCTTAGCTAATATTGGTAACCAGATCGAGCACATAGACGGTTTGACTAATAAAACTATGGAGTATGTTTTAATGAATTCTTACTCAACACACAAAAAGCGGTAAGTGAAAATTGCTTTTGTTGTAAAATGTGGTTGACTAAATTAATTTCATTCATTCTCTTTTCAGTGAGAAGGTTGATTTGAGCAAACGAATTTATTTATGGCCGTACGAAGCCGTTGTTTTGCATTGGACCGCCTGAACTCTTAGTATCTGTTGAAACAAAATTGTTATCTTTTGAATTTTTTAAAGTTGATTAAAATTGAAGAATGTCATTCATTAATACGCTAACATTCTCCGCATACAAACTTTCGCAACCCAATTCGTATATTATTTATAGATAGATCCCTACAAAAATTATATTGGAAACTTAGAATGGACTATTATGCTGTCTCGCCAAAAAAAACTTTGAAAATTATGCTTAGTTTATTTATTATTAAACAAAAAAGAGGTCTCCAAACTCTCCAGCTATTTTGTTATCTCCACATTCTGTATACCCGCACTATACATCACTCTTATAAAACTCCCAAAGCCACACCCATCCGCTCATTCCCTTACACACACACGTACATATCTATGCAATAATCCAGCAGCTGCCACTTGCTTTTATTTTTGTGCCAAAAAAAAAAAAAAATGTGCCAAATCATATCCTCTTCGGCATCTTAGCACCATTTGTAAGCTAAGAAATCCAGCTTTACTTCTGGCTTTACATATTTAACTTTTTGCCTATTGGTAAAGTTTATTTTTTTAACGATATAATTTTGTAAGAAAATTTCACAATGTTAAGATCGAAATTTAAATAACGTACGGACTTTAACTAAAGAACAATTTTAAATGACACTAATGCTGATTTCGTTGAACATGTTTACACCCTTGCACAGAACACTGTAAAAGTATGATAGAAGTTTACCCGTTCTACATGAACCTGCTATCGATAAAACGAACAAAAAACACTGCCCCGTTTGCTACGTTCTGTGCATGAATAAATAGGTTTCGCTCATCACCCATATTTAATTCTTATTGCAAAATCCAATTTATTTCAAATAAAATTTTCGTCAGCTGATTTTCAACCAGCTACCCTGTCAAAGCTTCTACCTTTTTTACGAAAACACATTTTTACTTTAGATTATTTGATGTTCTAAGCTTTTCTCGATTTTTTAAAAGTTGAATTCACTTATGAAATTTTTAGGGGGGAAAATATTGGAAAAGTATGTTTTCTAAGCAGAAAATATATTTTTCATACAGTTGAAGATTGGCCAGAAAAATATCCCCAATTGTCTCATTTAGAGCAAAGCTGTAATTAGAAGCTGACAAGTATGAGTAGTTGCTGGCGTCATGGTAGACACCTCGATTGTCAGAACTGATTTTTTTAGTTTTCCTTGCTTTAAAACATAAAAATTAAAAAAAAAATAACAACTTTTCAATTTTTGCCCTCGTCGAGAATCGAAGTCAGGTGTCCTGCAAGTAGTATACATTTATACCCATTCTGGTATAAAAAGGGTATAATTAGTCTCTTCATAGGACATGCTTGAACAAATGCGACCAATTTATTCCATCTAAAAGAGACTTAAAAAATAGTAGTCAAATATTCCTCTGCGATTAATCCCGGACTAATCGCATTTTTACATTAGTAACTCCACTTTTTTGTATGAAAAAACTTTTTCTACTTTGATAATTTGATGTGCTAAGCTTTTTCTATATATATTTTTTTTTCACGTATGAAATTTTTAGAGGAGTAAAATATTGGAAAAGTATATTTTCTAAGCAGAAAATGTATTTTTCAAAACTAAAAAGTGAAGTTAGTTATGTATATAGAATTAAAAATTTTGTTCGCAACACCAGAATTGTAATTTTCAAAAAATAGCTTTAGAAAAAACATTTAAATATACTGCGCCCCCTAATGTGTGGATTCTTTGCATGTTATTACTCAAATCAAATGTTTAAATTCCCAAACATCATATATATATATATATGTTTGCGTGAAGCAAGGAGAAAAAACGGTACCTTGCAAATTGCACAGTCATCGAAACTCGGACAAACACTCTCCTGCAAAAACTCTGCGCTTCGAAAACCACTCCCACCCTTTTTCGAGGTCATTACTCTCACATGAACGTATATAATTATACAGCGATCCAGGCAGCTGCCACTTGCCTTCATTTTTGTGCAAAAAAAAATACAAAGTGTACCAAATCATATAAATATCATTGCATCCTCACCATCTTCACACCATCATCATTCACATAATCACATAATTCAAGGTTTTTCGCAGAGCACTTCTATATGGGGTCGTGCATATATGACGTCACGCGATTTTTGATAACAAATCTCCGAATCAGATTCAGCATAAGGATTCCCTGTGTTCCAGAGCACTCGATCTACGATCGAAACTTCAAAATTTCGCATGTTCCTGAGCGTAGGAATTATTGCATCACTTACTTGCAATATAGGACTACTTATTTATGAAGTATTGACTATCTTCATATGTCCTGACATATTTCCGATTTTTAAATCGGAAATGTTTTGAAGTCTTAATGCAGCAAGTGTGGCCTGTTCTCATTGCACCTGTTATACCGACACAGACCAGCCGATGCAGCTTACTTAGTTTAGTTGCCGCTGTTCTTCGAGCAGTCTTAGGCCACCAGACTAGGGAAGCGTAGGTGACTATTGGTTTCACAACTGTGTTAAATGACCAAAACGGCATTTTGGGAGACATCCCCCATGTTTTGCCATAAAGTCTAGTGCAGGCGAAAAAGGCCCTCGTTGATTTATTCCAGGTGACGGTCTTATCCAATGTTACTCCTAGGTATTTTGCCTCCGTTGAAAAACTTATGTGGCTGCATCCTAGGGACGGCTCAAACAAGTACAGCTTTCTTCGCCGCGTGAAAGGCATCAACATTGTTTTGTTTGGTTAATAGATAGCCCTTTGTTAGCACACCATCCCTCAATGATGCACAGGGCTTGTTGCATGCTGTCAGATATTGTTTCGTCATGCATTCCTGTTACGCAGACAACCAAGTCATCTGCATGGCCCTGAACGTCCAAAGCCATTGCCCTTCAAAAGGTGAAGAAGTTCGTCTATGACAAGGGTTCAAAGTAGAGGAGAAAGTACACCTCCTTAAGGGCATCCTCTTGCGGCCACGATTGTGCCAGCATTCCCTCCTATCTCAAAGCTGATTTTTCTTTGTTTTAGTATGTATTGCTGCAGACTTAATTTTTATGTTAAGGTTTTACATCTTATTTCATTGCATAACCCTGTAAAATGTGAATAATTATAGGAAATAAAAATGCGTCTCTATTGCACTTGTTAATTTAATCAAATGCGTCTTCTTGGGAAAGAAATATACAGAAAATAGCGTTCTTTATTCCTTGCGCCTCCTCGCCACATCAAGATCTTTTTATTTCGTTGCTCTTCAATTGCCGCAAATATTCAATTTTACTAAACTTGGTGGCGGAAAAACTATGAGTGGCAGCTAAAGCCGCTTAACAGAGCCCCGGTCATGATAAAGTTAATCCGGTTAACAGAGTCCCGGTCACCAGCATATAATTAAAATTAGTAAAAACACGTATGGCGGATTTGTAAGGTAGATTGTGTTTGGGGATTGTAGGAAGTTTGATGGTGCGTGGGATTAAAGGTTAGAATTTGAGGCATAATATTATTCGACTTGCGCTGAGTTCATAGCGGTAAAGCCCTGTTATAGCGGTCATTTTTTTATATGGTTAATACTCGGTCACAAACAAATATGTAAGAGCAAGATAGCAAAAGTGGCGACGAAATAGATACCACAATGCTGAATCAGGGTGCACCGGGACATCAGCAAAAACAAACCTCGGCATTAGAAATGCAAATTAAAGCAATGGCACAGCAACTGAAAGAGCTTCAAAATTCTATCGCGAAACTTAGCACTTCAAACAATACTGCGGCAACAACATCGAACGTACAGGACCTTATCACCAGTGCACCGTCTTCAGTAAGTGGCGCAGAGGCAAGTGGTGCGTCGATCGTTGAAACCCTAGTAGACTTAAACCGCACCCTGGCTACTACCAGGTCAAATACAATCTAAATGTTATACAATCTGTGTAATAATATTGTTAGCCACTAGTGTAATCAGATTACTGCCACTAGATGTCACGTTAGGACTGAACGCACCCATCAATGTATTTGACAGCTGAGAATGAGTTCCCCCACTTGGACGTCAACCTACATTGTATCTACAGCAAAAATAATTTAATAAAAAAAAACGCACTACTAAGTCAATTAGAACAAAGCTGACTTTTATTCAATGATAAGTACCATGCATATTACATGGTGTCAGAAAAAAACGAAAAGCAATAAAACGTTTGTGGAGCGTATTTTCAATTAGTGAAGGATCGGAGTTTTGGAAAAAAAAGAAGAAGTACGGTACTGAGAAGAGGAACATATAAAAGGGCTGCGCCACGTTGCAAAAGAGCGTGCAAAACTAGCAATATTGGGAAAATCCGTGGATTGTGGGAGCATCAGTATGAGAAACGTGGATATGATCACATATTCATCATCCTAACTGGAGATATCTCAAATATTGGGTGATATTTCAGCGAAAAGCAAGCATTTAACGTTGAAACATGTCTAACGATCGGTTACCAAAGGAATTGGATTGTACAAATGTGGCAAAGAAGTGGAGAGCATGAAAAAATGAATTTTTGATGTACATGCGGGCAACTGGTAAAGCAACGGAAACTGAATCGACAAAACATACCAAACAATGGAGAAGATCCTTCGATTAATAACCCTGCAGTCAACTTAACTAGTTTTATACTAATCAAATACCAGTCAGCCAGGCGGCCTCAACTAGTTCGAGTTCTGTAATTTTTCCATATTAGCAACTGGTATTTTTAACACGGCGATGTCCTACGAGATGGCAATTGTCCTTCTCATCATCAGTACCATACCAATTGGCTGACTAGTCAGCCTCTGCATCAGGAATATACCAGTTAATATACTTGTTATTATACACATCAGTATCATACCATTTAAGATACTAGTTTGTATATACGTCAGGATCGTACCAGTTGAAAGAAAGTTCATATATGCATCAAAATCATACCAGTTGGCAGTCAAGTTCATATATACATCAGAATCATACCAATTGATAGACTAGTTAAAAAAAGCATCGGAATCATACCAGTTGACATAATAGTTCATATATGCGTCAGAATCATACCAGTTGATATAGTAGTCATTTATGCATCATAATCTTACCAGTTGACATACTAGTTCTTATATACATCACAATCCTACCGGCAGGACATGCTAATAATTATGCCCATTCAGATCGTCCCACTTGTCATACTAGTCCACGAATTTGACATTCATTCCAGTTGGTATACTAGTCGGTCTATGCACCAGTATCATAGTCAGCCTCTACATCAGCAATATCCCAGTTTATTCTTTAGAAAGCAGTGACTATTTGTATTTACCAAAACACGAAAAAGCATCTGTGAATTACAAGGTAAAAAAGAAGCAGTTACAAGAGAAAAAGAAAAGCAATTGTCCTCTTCTGCAACAGCACCATACCAATTGGCATACTAGTCAGCCTCTGCATCAGCATTATACCAGTTGATATACTAGTTCATACACAGCCAAAAATTAGTATTTTATAACCTTTATATTAAGTCGCTTTCTTGTTTGCACCACCTTTTTCATACAAAATTTCGTAATCTTGCAAAGACTTTTCGTCAACTTTGCAGCTCCTACAGCATCGTCGATAGGGCAAACCTAGCCTTTCTGCGTGCCTACCAATAAGGCAGTACCCAGTTAGAACACCTATTAATATGGAGATTTCTCTCCTTCTTAGGGCGTGAATGCCTCTAGAACTTTTATCCCTTTTCGGCCAGGTTTGTTTGGATGTCCGGCACCTTGGGGATTGTTGCCACCTTTCGTTGGCTTGCATATGCCGTTTGCCGAAGGAGTTGCTGAAGGAGTACACACTCCGTCAAGCCAACGAAAGGTGGCAACAATCCCCAGGGTGCCGGACATCCAAACAAACCTGGCCAAAATGGGATCATAAAAGATCCAGAGGGATCATAAAAGATCTGAATGCAGTTACTTCAACAAAAATTACCGTTCAAACAACCAAAATTTGGTCAACTTCAGGATAACAGCACGAGATTTTTGATTGTACCAGTGCCTTTTTTCTGTGTATATACACAAGAAATATAGCAGTTGACATACTAGATCATATATACATCAGCAGGTTTTTGCGCAGCGTCTGTTCACCATGAGGTGCGGCTGCAAGCGGGCGTCTGTCTTGAAGCAAGCGGCTCGCTATATAAATGTGTAAATATTTTCCAAAAACCCCGAAACGGGTTGTGCGCTGGGTTTGGGACCCGCCACGTAAAAAATTTAGTCCAATGAAAAATAAATTAAAGCCTCGGATGAGAACCCCCTTTAATGTTGACGACCCGGCAAAACGAATAAGGCATAATGATTTGGATATTAGGGCATGTACCGGGAATGTCCGGACCCTTTCAAGGGACGGTACCGCTGCCCGACTGGTTGATGTCCTCGTTAACGCAAAGGCTGACATCACCGCCCTGCAGGAAATGCGATGGACGGGACAAGGAAAGACGACCATCGGACCTTGTGACGTATACTACAGTGGCCAGACACGCGGCAAAGCGCGTGGTGTAGGATTCGTGGTGGGAAAGAGACTTCGCCGCCAAGTACTAGCGTTCACCCCCGTGGACGAGCGTCTCGCTGCGATCCGCATCAAAGCGAAATTTTTCAACATAACATTTATCTGCGCCTATGCGCCGACTGAGGAGACGGACGACGCAGAGAAGGACTCCTTCTACGATAAACTTGAACAGACTTATGATCGCTGCCCCCAACATGATATCAAAATCGTGCTCGGCGACTTTAATGCGAAGGTGGGCAAGGAAGGAGTCTTTGGTCCAACAGTTGGAAAATTTAGTCTCCATGATATAACATCCCCCAACGGCACTAGGTTGATTGATTTCGCTGCTGCTCGCAATATGGTCATCAGTAGTACCAGGTTCCAGCATAAACGAATACACCAAGCCACATGGCTGTCTCCTGATCAAAGAACAAGAAACCAGATTGATCATGTCATGATCGACGGCAGACATAGCTCCACCGTTCTGGACGTGCGTACCCTTCGTGGTCCCAATATCGACTCGGACCATTATCTTGTTGCAGCCAAGATACGCACACGCCTCTGTGTAGCAAAGAAAGTGCGCACAGTAACGGAAGGAAAGTTTGACGTCGAGAAGCTGCGCACGACACAGACAGCTGACAATTTCTCCACTCGACTCTCACACCTGCTATCGGAGAGCAATCCTCGACCTAACGATGCAACCGAGCAATGGAAGCATATCTCTCACTCATTACGTACCGCCGCTGAGGCCACTATAGGGTTCCAGCGAGCCCGCAAAAACAACTGGTACGATGAGGAATGCAGCACTGCCTCGGACAAAAAGGACGCTGCCTACAGGGAGACGTTGCGAACGGGCGCAACCCGCAGTGTATGGCAACGCTATCGTGAGGCAAAGAAGGAAGAGAGACGCCTTTTCAGAAAAAAGAAACGTGAGGCCGAAAGGCGTGAGTGTGAGGAGCTTGAGATGCTGGCTGACAGGAATGATGCCCGAAAATTCTATGAAAAGATCCGGCGGATGACGGAAGGTTTTAAGACCGGGGCAAGTTCCTGTAAGGACAATAATGGCGACCTGGTAACCGACGTACAGAGTGTACTTAAATTATGGAGGGAGCACTTCTCCTCACTGCTAAATTGCGAGGGAGACGTCGAACCCGATACCCCAATCCCTGACGATGGAAAAGTCGTCCCACCACCTGACTATGATGAAGTGAGGATAGCTATATCCCGGCTGAAAAGCAACAAAGCGCCTGGAAAAGACGGACTACCCGCCGAGCTGTTCAAACACGGAGGCGAAGAGCTGGTAAAAAGCATGCATCAGCTCTTATGCAGAATATGGTCAGACGAGTGCATGCCTCCAGATTGGAATTTAAGTGTGCTCTGCCCAATCCACAAGAAAGGCGATCCCGCTAACCGCACCAACTACCGCGGAATCAGCCTTCTTAATATCGCGTATAAGGTTCTTTCTAGCGTATTGTGTGAAAGACTGAAGCCCATCGTAGACAAGCTGATTGGACCTTATCAGTGTGGCTTTAGACCTGGTAAGTCTACCATCGACCAGATTTTCACGATACGCCAAATCCTGGAGAAGACCCATGATAAAAGAATCGACACACACCATCTCTTTGTCGATTTCAAAGCCGCTTTTGACAGCGCAAAAAGGAGTTGCCTGTATGCCGCCATGTCTGAATTTGACTTCCCTGCAAAGCTTATACGGCTTTGCCAAATGACGTTGAGCAATACTAACAGCTCCGTCAGAGTCGGGAAGGACCTCTCTGAGCCATTTGAAACCAAACGAGGCTTCAGACAGGGCGACTCCCTTTCGTGCGATTTCTTCAACCTGATGCTGGAGAAGATAATTCGAGCAGCAGAGCTAAACCGCAATGGTACAATCTTTTACAAGAGCGTGCAATTGCTGGCGTATGCCGATGATATTGATATCATTGGCCTTAACAACCGCGCCGTAAGCGCTGCCTTCTCTGGACTGGATAAAGAAGCGAAAAAAGTGGGTCTTGCGGTCAACGAGGACAAGACGAAGTATTTGCTGTCATCAAAGAAAGAATCGGCGCACCTGCGCCTTGGCAGCCACGTCACTGTTGATAGTTACAAATTTGAAACTGTGAGGGACTTCGTCTATTTGGGAACCAGCATTAACACCGAAAATAATATCAGTCTAGAAATCCAACGGAGAATCACTCTTGCGAACAAGTGCTACTTTGGACTGAGTAGGCAATTGAGAAGTAAAGTCCTCTCTCGAAGAACAAAGATCGCGCTCTATAAGTCTCTCATCATACCTGTCCTGATGTATGGCTCAGATTCATGGACAATGTCAAGAGAAGATGAGATGGCCCTTGGAGTATTTGAGAGAAAAGTTCTCCGGAAGATTTATGGTCCTTCCCGTGATGCCGACGGCGAGTATCGAAGGAGATTTAACGATGAGCTGTACGAGCTTTACGCAGATCTGACCATAGTCCAGCGAATTAAAGCCCAAAGGCTCCGCTGGCTGGGTCACGTCATGCGAATGGACAAAGAAGCTCCAGCCCAGAAGGTTTTCCAATCGTCACCCGAATTCGGCAGCAGAGGAAGGGGGAGGCCTCGACTGAGATGGAAACAACAGGTGGAGGATGACTTGAACTCCCTTGGGGTTTCCAATTGGCGTCAGTTATCGCTAAAAAGGAATGACTGGCGCGCTTTGATAGGCGACGGCCAAAATCGCTTAGGCGGTTAAGCGCCAATAAATGATGAATGATGATGATATACATCAGCATCATATTTGTATTTACCCAAACACCAAAAAGCATCTGTGAATTACAAGAGAAAAAAAGAAGCAAACCAAAAATTTCACAAAATGTTTGCATAGTACCATGTCCTACAATAGATCGTACTAATGGTTGCGGTGTAATAAGGCCTTATAATAATAATGTAGTATGAAATGGAATTTTTCTAATTAGTATTTATCTAAAATAGATTAAACTTTTTCTGACTACACCTTTTTCAGACTACACAATTTATATTCAGAAAATTACAATTGATATTCAGAAAACTTTCTGAATATAAACTGAAAAAGTTGTAGTACGATTTCAACCCGAGATTCATACATACTTGCATACTAGTACGAACCAGGATTTTTCTGACTAGTATGATTTCGCCCAGCAAATTAAAGTTGTATACTAGTATGTTTTCTGATTAGATTCATTTAAGGGTAATCAGCAAAGAACTAGTATAAAACCATACATAAAATGTATAGTAAACGTGCTAGGTGTCTGCTGAGTAGTTTGGAATTGATTAGTTTGAAGGTAGTCAGAAATTAACGAATATACCTCAAAATGTTTAGTCGAAGAACTATAATGTTGCTGAGTAGTTTGGCATCGACTCGTTTAAAGCTAATCAGAAATGAACTAGTCTGAATACACCACAAAATGTACAGTCAATGAACTACATTGTTTGCCGAGTAGTTTGGCATTGACTGGCTTCTTAAAGGTAATCAGAAATGGACTAGTATGAATACACCACAAAATGTATAGTCAATGAACTAGAATTTTTGCTGAGTAGTTTGGCATTGACTGGTTTTAAAACTAATCAACCATAAACTGGTATGCATATGCCACAAAATTTTTAGTCAATGAACTAGTATGTTTGCTGAGTAGTTCGGAATTTGACTGCAGGAATTTAAATTACAATAAGTATCACTGGCAGATTATTTCGGATCTTAAAGTCCTGACAATTCTATCCATGTCACTTTTGTGAATGGGACTGTCGTGCCAAAAATCATTATATATGTAAAGATTGGCCATCGAGACAGTTTTTCCAACTAGGCAGGAAAAACTTTCTCAACGTTCCATTAGTAAAGGCTAACGACATCATTTTATCGCCACTGCATTTGAAACTGGTCTATATGAAACAATTTGTCAAAAGACTTCACAAAGACAGTGAAGCCTTCCTACATCTGAAATTTGTTTTCCCTAAATTGAGCGATGCCAAGATTAAAGAAGGTACTTATAAAGATTCTCCTCCCTTTACTATTTCAAAAAAAGTATTATCCAAATGTATTTATTACGATAATGAATTGCAGGCCTTTTCGTTGGACCACAAATTCGTAAGCTTATGGTAGATGATGTTTTCGTTGAAAAATTGAACCAAGTGGAGAAAAGAGCATGGCTTAGTTTTATTTCTTTATGTAAAAACTTTCTTGGAAACGTGAGAAGTGCTAACTATGTTGAGGTGGTCCATGAATTTTTGGAAGCATATGGAGAAATGGGATGCAACATGTCTATAAAAACTCATTTTTTGCACTCCCATTTGGAATTTTTCCCAGACAATCTCGGGCAATTTAGCGACGAATAAGGAGTACGTTTTCATCAAGAGATATTGACGATTATAAAACGGTTTGCAGGAAAGAACCAAGTGAGGATGTTAGCTAATTACTGCTGGTCACTTATACGTGAAATTGATGATTCGTCATTTAAACGAAAAAGATCAAGCAAACATTTCTAACTCGAACCTATTTTGAAAAAGTTAAAATTTTTCTGTATACAAAGAACAATGGAATCAATAAAAATAATATAAAGAGTTTTACCGCTGCAATTCTTGTTTTCGAAAAAACGTTGTAACTTCGTCAATTTTTAAAATTTTTCAAAAATGTTTCTAGTTTTACTGAGAATTAATAGTAGAACAATAATATTATTTTACAATAATATTTATTTTAACTCAAGCATGTTTTTCGAATTGTACCAAAAAAATGGCGTGAAACTCGAAAAAACGAAGAAATTTACGAAAATTTCAGATTTAGGTGCAAAAATTTCTTCTTATACCTTATAAAATAACAAACTGCTGTTTATATATTAAGAATACCATTATTTAACTTTACAAAACTGTTGGAAAAATTAAAATCGGTTCAAAAATAGCCCATCTAGGAATTTTTATGTGCCGACAAACATGGAAAAACGGTTTTTTAGCGCCAATTCAACAGGTTGTATTGAATAACCTTCTTGCTTGACATCTTAATTTCTAATCTTGGCTTGCGTCATAATGACGCAATAAATCTTCCGGAGAACGTTTCTCTCAAATACTCCAAGGGCCATCTCATCTTCTCTTGACACTGTCCATGAATCTGAGCCATACATCAGGACAAGATCACACCTATCTTTGTTCTTCGAGAGAGGACTTTACTTCTCAATTGCCTACTCAGTCCAAAGTAACACTTGTTGGCAAGGGTGATTCTCCGTTGGATTTCTAGACTGATATTATTTTCGGTGTTAATGCTGGTTCCCAAATAGACGAAGTCTCGCACCGTTTCAAACTTGTAGCAATCAACGGTGACTTGGCTGCCAAGGCGCAGGTGCGCCGATTCTTTCTTTGATGATAGCAGAAACTTCGTCTTGTCCTCGTTCACCGCAAGACCCACTTTTTTCGCTTCCTTATCCAACCCAGAGAGAGCAGCGCTTACGGCGCGGCTGTTAAGGCCAATGATGTCAATATCATCGGCATATGCCAGCAATTGCACGCTCTTGTAAAAGATTGTACCATTGCGGTTTAGCTCTGCTGCTCGAATTATCTTCTCCAGCATCAGGTTAAAGAAATCGCACGAAAGGGAGTCGCCCTGTCTGAAGCCTCGTTTGGTTTCAAATGGCTCAGAGAGGTCCTTACCGATTCTGACTGAGCTGTTGGTTTTGCTCAGCGTCATTTGGCAAAGCCGTATAAGCTTTGCAGGGAAGTTCAATTGAGACATGGCGGCATACAGGCAACTCCTTTTTGCGCTGTCAAAAGCGCCTTTAAAATCGACAAAGAGATGGTGAGTGTCGATTTTTTTATCATGGGTCTTCTCCAGGATTTGGCGTATAGTGAAAATCTGGTCGATGGTAGACTTACCAGGTCTAAAGCCACACTGGTAAGGCCCAATCAGTTTGTCTACGATGGGCTTCAGCCTTTCACACAACACGCTAGAAAGAACCTTATATGCGATATTAAGAAGACTGATTCTGCGGTAGTTGCTGGGGTTAGCGGGATCGCCTTTCTTGTGGATTGGGCAGAGCACACATAAATTCCAATCTGGAGGCATGCACTCATCTGACCATATTCTGCATAAGAGCTGATGCATGCTTTTTACCAGTTTTTCGCCTCCGTGTTTGAACAGCTCGACGGGTAGTCCTTCTTTCCCAGGTGATTTGTTGATTTTGAGCCGGGATATAGCTATCCTCACTTCATCATCGTCTCCCTCAGAATTTAGCAGTGAGGAGAAGTGCTCCCTCCATAATTTAAGTACATTCTGTACGTCGGTTACCAGGTCGCCGTTATTGTCCTTACAGGAACTTGCCTCGATCTTTAAACCTTCCGCCATCCGCCGGATCTTTTCATGGAATTTTCGGGCATCATTCCTGTCAGCCAGCATCTCAAACTCCTCACACTCATGCCTTTCAGCTTCACGTTTCTTTTTTCTGAAAAGGCGCCTCTCTTCCTTCCTCGCCTCACTATAGCGTTGCCACACACTGCGGGTTGCGCCCGTTCGCAACGTCTCCCTGTATGCAGCGTCCTTTTTGTCCGAGGCAGTGCTACATTCCTCATCGTACCAGTTGTTCTTGCGGGCTGAAACCCTATAGTGGCCTCAGAGGCGGTACGCAATGAGTGAGAGATATGCTTCCATTGCTCGGTTACATCGTTAGGTCGAGGATTGCCCTCTGATAGCAGGTGTAAGAGTCGAGTGGAGAAATTATCAGCTGTCTGTGTCATGCGCAGCTTCTCGACGTCAAACTTTCCTTCCGTTACTGTTCGCACTTTCTTCGCTGCACAGAGGCGTGTGCGTATCTTGGCTGCAACAAGATAATGGTCCGAGTCGATATTGGGACCACGTAGGGTACGCACGTCTAGAACGGTGGAGCTGTGTCTGCCGTCGATCATGACATGATCAATCTGGTTTCTAGTTCTTTGATCAGGGGAAAGCCATGTGGCTTGGTGTATTCGCTTATGCTGGAACCTGGTACTACTGATGACCATATTGCGAGCAGCGGCAAAGTCAATCAACCTAGTGCCGTTGGGGGATGTTATATCGTGGAGACTGAATTTTCCAACTGTAGGACCAAAGACTCCTTCCTTGCCTACTTTGGCATTAAAGTCGCCGAGCACGATTTTGATATCATGCTGGGGGCAGCGATCATAAGTCTGTTCAAGTTTATCGTAGGAGTCCTTCTCTGCGTCGTCCGTCTCCTCAGTCGGCGCATAGGCGCAGATATATGTTATGTTGAAAAACCTCGCCTTGATGCGGATCGCAGCGAGACGCTCATCCACAGGAGTGAACGCTAATACTTGGCGGCGAAGTCTCTTCCCCACCACGAATCCTACACCACGCGCTTTGCCGCGTGCCTGGCCACTATACTATACGTCACAAGGACCGATGGTCGTCTTTCCTTGCCCCGTCCATCGCGTTTTCCTGCAGGGCGGTGATGTCGGCCTTTGCGCCTACGAGGACATCAACCAGTCGGGCAGCGGTGCCGTCCCTTGAAAGGGTCCGGACATTCCCGGTACATGCCCTAATATCCAAATCATTATTCCTTATTCGTTTTTCCGGGTCGTCAACATTAAAGGGGGTTCTCATCCGAGGCTTTGGTACATTAGTTTTCATTCTAATTAAGTTTTTTACGTGGCGGGTCCCAAACCCAGCGCACAACCCGTTTTGGGGTTTTTGGAAAATATTTACTCATTTATATAGCGAGCCGCTTGCTTCAAGACAGACGCCCGCTTGCAGCCGCACCTCATGGTGAACAGACGCTGCGCAAAAGACCTCGGTGAGCCCTTAAACCAAGCATGTCAGAGTGGCCCCACCGGGGCTCCCTCTCTTTCTGCCGTGAGCCTAGATAGCTCACGTTGCAAGGTCGCACAGCAGCCACACCCCATTACATTACATTGACATCTTAATTGTGCAAGCTTTTTGTTCCACCAACGCACATCCCATTGTACACGTTTTTTAGTCTCGGGACAACTCTCACTAAAAGCGTTATAATATCTGACTGAAATTGTTCAGCTTCTACCTCAATCTCACGCACCTTAGTTATCTGGACATAAAGGACTTGATGGTCTCCATAAAGTCATCTAAGTGGTTCGAAGAGGAGTATCGGTATCGTGTAGGAGTGTCAGTCCCGGGATTCTGCTATGTGGGGATTCCCAACAACTCAGGGATTTTCATTAACGGTGTAACGTAGCGTTACAATTGTACGACCACCACTTTTAACCAACTAAATGACGCCTAAAAGCATGTCATAAAAGCTCGCCACTTGAATCAGCTGATCCATAGCAACAGCTGATACATAGCAATAATGGCGTGGCGATCACCAGCAACCAATACAAATGTTTCAACAACACACAATGTCAAGCGGTGTAATTCTCCACAGCTATATAGCCGCCCGGTATATAAAGGAGTTTTTGTGGAAAATAAAATCATTCACTCTAGGTGAGTCAGCGGCAGTCGTTGCCTTTTGGGCTTTCTCGCTCCGCTGGTTACCCAAGTGGAACAGTCGTGCCGCTTCGGTGGCGTATTGACGCTCCACTTGGCTCTGGCCCTGGCTGTGGGACGGGGAGCAGTTGTTCTTTGAGCACGGTGCGCCCCCTCGACCTGCAAGCCATCCCAAATCGCATAGAGCTGGAACACCGCCGCCCCTCTCTCGTGACACCAACCTATGAGGCGTGCGAAATCGTGCGGGGTACGCTGGGTTCCAGCAAGGGGCCAGCACTCTGTAGGATTCTTCCTTTTTGGTTGGGTGAGCCGGTGGAGTCGTTGCCTTTATGGCTTTCTCGTTCCATCGACTAGGTAAGGGGAAATATCGTGCTGCTCCGGCGGCGTACCGATTTCCACTTAGCTCTGGCTCTGGAGTAGACCGATGGGAGGCCAGGGGGATAGTGCTGTGCCTTTAGGGTGCACCCCTCTCCTTCTTTGTCCCTCTGATCGGCCAGCGAGTCCTAGCTGGTACAACTCTGCCCTCCATACACCCACCTATTTACAGCGTGCGACTATGGAGGCAGTGGTGTACAGCCACCGAGCCAGCCTCCTAATTGATTCACTCTAGTCTCATTCTAGGATACCCCGTCTTTCATTACCGTCCCTGGAGGAGTACCACCATCAACCAGCAGAATCGAACAGGTAAACCCTCCGCCTATTGACCCGCTCCGTCATATCCGCCCAATAGTCTCCCGCCGAATACTGCTGCTCCGATACTGGTACGCCCTCCGCCGCGTTACTTCCGCTGTCCAACTGGGTCATTCCGCCGCTAGCTTGTTGTTACGTCGCCCCCCTTATCTCAGCTCAGCTGCTCGCCACCTGTTGCTATTATCCGGCCGCCACGCTCCGCCGCTAGATTATTGTGACGCCGTTCTTTATCACAGCACAGCTGTTCGCCATCTGTTGCTGCTCTCCGGTCACTACGACCGACTTATCACTGCCGGAGAGAATATTCCATACCGACCGCTCTCCATTAGTCCGTCCGTTCCTACACGTGAAGCTGCTTCTTCTCGACGCCTTAAGGCCGTGTGTGTGTTCGATTTTAATACACAAATAGCGTGTTATTATTTAGTAGGGGTTAGTGGGACCTCTGTTGACCTTGGACAGACTGAGTTTACCTCAGTCTTCGACAAAACCCACCTAATTTCATAGAATTCCCCAGTTCCTGGAAGACTTTAGTTTTAAATTTAACACTTAAATGCGCATTCTTGCTCGTAAACAACAAAAGAAAAATCTTTTTCTTCTTCTTTTATAGCTTAAGCAGTGTAAACAATCAATAGTAAATATTTAGCACCGTTCATTTGTTAGAACCGTCACTTATTTTATAAGGTATGAAACTAATACCGATCGACAGTCCTCCCCGAATCTAGAAAGAATGTGAAAATTTCAAAGCTGTAACAACAAAAGGAAATCTTGTGATTGTTCTAACTAACTAGATTCGAGTAAACTCAGTTTTTTATTTCATTAGAATTCACCAGTTCCTGGAAGACTTTTGTTTTAAATTTAGCACTTAAATTCGCATTGTTGATCGCAAACAACAAAAGAAAATCTTTTTCTTCTTCTTCTATAGCTTAAGCAGTGTAAACAATCAATAGTAAATATTTAAACAGTTGGTGGCGCTTAGCACCGTTCATTTGCTAGAACCGTCACTTTTTTTATACGGTATGAAACCAAAACCGAACGACAGTCCTCCCCGAATCTAGAAAGGTTGTGAAAATTTCAAAGCTGTTCCCATGACAAGGTCCTAGGAATCGGGGGTCAAATTCGCAAAAAAATTAATTTCACTTATTTTATAATGGATGATTTTTACATATTTGACGTAGATTACCACCCCGCGTCAGTTTCATGTATTATTAGACCTGTAAAAGGCTGAAGTTTTTACCATGGGATGATGTCTGGAAATGCTTGATTCTACTTAAAGGTAGCATTTTACGACAAATGTGTGAAGATATGTTATTCAAAAGATGGAGCCTTGTCATTGGTACGGGCCTAACAATACTAGAAGCTGGCTCGGGGTGGTAATCTACGTCAAATATGTGAAAATCATCCATTATAAAATAAGTTAAGTTAGGGACATTTTTTGGCGACTTTGAACCCCGATTCCTAGGCTCTTGTCATAGGTACAGCTTTGAAATTTTCACATTCTTTCTAGATTCGGGGAGGACTATCGATCGGTATTGGTTTCATCCATTATAAAATAAGTGACGATTTTAGGCTCTGGGATCTTGGTCTATGTTGTTGTTTTGTCGAAACGAAAATTTACCAAAAAGAAGTAAGGAAGTCTAACTTCGCATGAAACCGAGCGTTATCTACTACCTAATGTAACAAACAAATTCGTTTGTGTGTACTTAGTTAGGTTCGAGGATGGTTTAGAATCACAATCCGGGCCAATGGATGCAGTGACCGTGGTATCTGCCATACAAATTAATTTTTTCCTACTGCATACATATATCTGGGCTTTTGGGAGCACGCAGCTTGGGTGTCTTATCACCAGTCAACCATAACAGCATCCTAACAGCACAAACCTCGAAGGTGATACCGGGAGGCAAACGTGAGTACGTAAAGTATACCTCCCTAAAAAAGCTATTAGCAAAATGCAATTAAAGCAATTTTTTTGTCCCAAACAAAAGCATCACCAAAATCTACTTGTTTTCATGTTTTTGGACAAAATATGCACTGGAAAGAGGGTAATAGGTTAGGTTAGGTTCAAGTGGCTGCCGCAGAGGCAAACTTAGGCCAGTTTTGAAAGGCCCGTTGTGATACCACCAACACAAGGAAAGTCAGACCCGGCCATATGGAAAATCCCTGAGTAGTTGGGATTTTCCACATAGCAGAATCCCGGGACTGACACTCCTAGATGACTTTATGAAAGCCATCAAGTCCTTTATGTCCAGTTCCGCGATCTGGCTTAAGCTATCCAGGAAGGGAACTTCCAAAAAGCGCGTTCTCGCGCCGCTTAAAGCCATGCAGTTGCAGATGAGGTGCTTCGCCGTTTCCTCTTCCTCATCATCTTTGCAGCTCCTACAGCATCGTCCTTAAACCGCTTAGGCAATGACGGCCATTTCGCTTTTACTTATTGCCTTTTACGGGGCTTTCAAACCCAGTACGAATCTGCGTGCTGAAGCAATTGTTTTTTTTTTTTTTTTTTTTTTTTTTTGAATTTGGAAGTAATTTTTAATGAAACATTGAAGCCAGCTTCTGGCTGGTGTTACCATCATTGTATACCTTAATAATAGGGATAAACAATGGTTACCATACGCTATAAATGCCAAACTTACGATAAAACGAAAATGAAATTTAACGTGCAAAGCGCTCTACTGAAAAATTATTGGCGCATATTTTAAAGGCGAAAAAAAGAATTCAATAGTGGTAGGTGCTGTAATTTTTTTTATTTGCTAGGCACTATAAAACATAAAAAAGATTTTTAAGGTTTCTTAGCTTCTGCAATGTACCTAAATGGGAAATAGTGCGAATAAAACGTTTCCCTTGGATTAGAAAAGCTTAACAAATCTGCAAACAAGAACGTGCCTATTAGCGGAACCTAAAAGTTTAAGTTTTTCCCCTTCTGCAAAAGTCGATAAATACCCTGAACTCTTCTTTGTCTGAAATGTTCTCTGGCAGCAGTATGTGCTTTCGTTGGGGTTGTAAAGACTGGGGCTTGCCTCGATTGATATACTTAGGCACGCCACTGCATGGAATGTAGTTGAGAGCCAGGCAGGCTGTATAGAGAAATACTAGCCATTTGGCTGATGTCTCCATCGTGTTAATGAGTTGCGCGGGATAATTCCGTCCGGTCCGGCAGCCTTAAACGGATCAAAGCTCTTAACTGCCCGCCTTACCCTTGCGGTACTTCGATTTCCGAGTCTCCCGGAGCAGCCGCGATGGCAGCGCGCTGTGCATCGCCACGGTATACGTGGATGACTATCTGGTCTACAGTGTAGTGCACTAGCCCATTACACCTTTTAAGGGAAGACCACTTGTCTGTCAGGCCCTACCGCATCCCCGACCAGAGTGACACTCAAGTCCTGCGTCGGGAGGGACGGATTCATAAACCGCAGCATGGTGAGAATTCTCTCAGGCTCTGCAGGTGATACTATAGTAGTAAAACTATACCATGTACAAGAAACTGTAAAGAAGTGTTCCATGGAAAATCACTTCACATACAAACGATAAAAGAAAATTGTTTTTACTTATGTGACCATTGCCGAAGTTATCAAAAAAAAAAAAAAAAAAAAAGTAAGGAAAGCTGTATTCGAAGGCTATATACCTTTCATGAATAAGCGTCACGATTTTCACTCTTCGATCAACAGTACAGCCTGTGTGAATTTAACTTTAGCTCATACCGAAATTATCGGAACTATCGATTATATGGGGTGATGTGTTATATTGTTCCAATCTCATTGAGTTTTAACATCGACATTCCACATTCTAAAAGAGCAATAGTTACCAAATTTCACGTTCCTACCTATATAATTACAGGAGTTATCTACCAAAATCCGTTTATCGGAATAATCGATTGTATGGGGGCTATGTGAAATATTTATCCCATATTTAATGATTTTCAACATCAGCCAAATATCTGAAAAACTGAAGGACTACTTTGCGTTCAAACAGACAGACAGACAGACAGACGGACGTGGCTAAATCAACTCATCTCGTCATACTGATCATTTCGGTATACTTATTGATGGGTCCATCTCTTCTTCTCCTCATACTTACAAACATCGGACCAAAGTTATAATACCATTTCATCTTCATGAAAGGTATAATAAGCCAATCAGCCATTTATTAAAGTGGTTTTTGGTTGTTTTTTTTTTCGAAAAAGCGAATAATTATTTTTTTACCCATTCATGGCCACTAGTCAGCGAGTGAGATAAACCAGTCGATTTTCTGTCTTCCTCGCCTGGACTAAAGTGCTATTTTCCAAATGCTGGGGTCCCGGAACTATGAAATCATATCTCAAAGAAACGGGATCCCTAAAATTTAAGAAACTGACATCTAGTTTTTATTTGATGAATGAAATTGCAATTTTTTTGTTATAGATATATTGTTAAATATGTCGTTGTTATTGTTGACAATAACTTTTTTCCCACGTATAAAACTCATTCTATGTTTTGTCGCTCTTCAGTAGCACTAAAAATGTCGAGGCTAGTACTTGCAGTAACAGCGGTGCTCCTGTGCTTTCATAGCGCTCCAGCAGCCGAAAAAGTAGATTGGTGGGAATCAGCCACGCTCTATCATATATATCCAAGGTCGTTCCAGGATAGCAATGGTGATGGTATGGGTGATTTAAATGGCATTACTGCACGTCTGCCTTATTTAAAAAAAATAGGTGTTACGGTTGCTTGGCTTTCACCTATCTATAAATCGCCTATGGTGGATATGGGTTACGACATTTCCAATTTTACTGATATTGATCCACTATTTGGAACCCTGGCTGATTTCGATGCCATGCTTAAGAAAGCACACAAATTACGTTTAAAGATTATTTTAGATTTCGTACCGAATCATTCGAGTGATGAATGTGAATGGTTTCAGAAATCGATACGTCGCGAAGAAGGCTATGATGATTTATATATATGGGAAGATGGCAGAATCGATAAAGAATCTGGTAAACGTATACCACCAAATAATTGGGTGAGTTACTTAACTATTTTGTGCATACCTATTCTGATTTGTCTCAGTGTAAAATAATTGTTAAATATTTGTATTGTAGAAAGGGCGTTTTTATGGTTCGGCGTGGGAATGGAATGACATACGTCAACAATACTATTTGCATATGTTTTATCCGAAACAACCGGATTTTGATTTAACCAATCCCAAGGTAATCGAGCGTTTAACAGATGTAATGAAATTTTGGTTAGATCGTGGCGTAGATGGTTTTCGTGTTGATGCAGTGCCATTTTATGTTGAAAAACGTTTTGAAAATGGCACATATCCGGACTTTGCGACTGAAATCGTCCTGACAGAGATATATAATGACCCAGAAAAAAATGCGCCAATACTGTTTTCGCTTCGTGAATTTTTAGATAAATATCAACAAATAAATGGTGGAGACACAAGGTGAGTGAAAAAAAAAACGAATGTATAGATTTTACATTTGGGCCCTAATTAATTCCGGTACGCCATGTTTAGGGCTATGATAGCAGAGTCTTATGAGGACAACGCAGTTCTAAGCGGGTATATAAGCAATGGGACTCACAAAGGTGTCCAGATGCCACTGAACCTCAACTTTGTTTTCGTAAATGACACGTTCAACGCAAAAACTTTTCAAGATTTAGCCAATTCATGGATGGATATTATATGGAAAAAGCACAAGGTAGTCAATTGGAGCACTAGTAATCATGACAACAAACGTGTGGCTACAATGAAGGGATATAACCTCGCAGATTTGTTGACGATTGTATATCATGCCTTACCTGGTACATGTATCACCTATTACGTAAGGAGCTACATTCTGATTTATTTGAATTTCTAATTTTCAAACAAATCTTTCAGGGCGAAGAAATTGGCATGACCGATGGCGAGGACGAATGCTCTAAAGACGTGTGTGACTTCCGTCTTCCATATCGTACACCGATGCAATGGGATACGTCCAAAAATGCCGGCTTTAGCAAAGCTAACTCCACTTGGCTACCTGTTAATCCAAACTACTCGATCCTCAATGTTCAGGCGCAACGTAAAAAAGACCGCAGCACTTTAAAACTTTTCATGGGTATGGTCAGATTAAAGAAAACTTCAGCTTTTAAAGCATTCAAAGAAGAGGGCGGCTTCGAACTTGGTGCCTTGAACGATCGTGTCTTTCATATTATGAGAACTGATAAGGTCACTGAATATCGGGTCTTAGCTAATATTGGTAACCAGATCGAGCACATAGACGGTTTGACTAATAAAACTATGGAGTATGTTTTAATGAATTCTTACTCAACACACAAAAAGCGGTAAGTGAAAATTGCTTTTGTTGTAAAATGTGGTTGATTAAATTAATTTCATTCATTCTCTTTTCAGTGAGAAGGTTGATTTGAGTAAACGAATTTATTTATGGCCGTACGAAGCCGTTGTTTTGCGTTGGACAGCCTGAGCTCTTAGTATCTGTCGAAACAAAAATTGGTACTTTGTTATTTTGTGAATTTTTTAAATTTGATTAAAATTGTAGAATGGCATTGCGCAAAATTCATATACCAAGTAAATTTAAAATAATATAAAATAAAAGCCTTACTTTCGTAGCTTTTCTAATTCGAAGTTCTTATAGAATTTATTTGAAAAACAGGGGTTAGGCATCATCTCGGCACGCCCGGCAGATCATTCTCATTCCGGGTGGGTAGTTGTTCCGTGTGAAGAAGAAGGTGGGGGGAGGGGGTATATACGTGTAAGTGAAGTAAAACTTAAAATAACTATTTTTTAGGAATGTAAAGAAAGTAAAAACTATGTAAGTATGATTTTTTTTTTTCTATTATTTATTTATCATCGAGGCCAAATTGTTGACCTGGAAATTCTTTACAAATATGGTCCTATCATTTTTCCCGAAGAGTAACCAATTCTGAGATATTGCGATTGTAAAATTAGCTCTGGAAATTATATAAAAATAACTAAGGCCAAAATAAGTGAAAATCACCGAAAACACAGACAATTATTATGTTCCCCACTTTTTGCTAATAAATTTAAATAAATGAATTCAATTCAATTTTTTCGTATGATATTATGTAACCAAAAATCGGGGAATTCCCCATTGCCCGAGGGGGAATCTTATTTTCTGACTTGGCATCCCTGAATGGATCGCTACTCGAATGCAGAGTTACTTTGAAATAAATAACCAACCAAAACCTAAAAAAACACCAAATTATAGAAAGAACTACCGGATTTTATTTTCACTTTTTTATTGTAAAACAAAGTACTTATTTTAATCTAAAATAAGATAATCACGCCCTAACAGCCAACAGCTCAACTCAATCTTTCATGACCCATTACACTGCGAGGTAAAGTGTTGATGCTTTTCCTGGTAGAAATTAACTTTCCACGCTCGCCGTTGTCACACGCAAAGTTACCAAGGCAGTGAGAAAAATTTGTATACCATGGAAATAGTTTCGATCACAGTACTCCAATAGTTTTTAAACCTCGGGTGCTTTTTCATCGACGATATTTTCTCACACCACAACCTATATTCTGCCTTTACTGCTGTTGATGATATGTGAACTTCGAAGAATGGCGCCAAGTTATCAAGGTCATCTGCTTTACTTACATCCTGGAAGAAGTAGTTGGAAGCTCGATAGAATATCTTCGTTTTCTAAAAATCGTTCCATTAAGTTTTCAAGTAATGAATCAATGCACGGTAGGAATATTGCGATTCTGAAATACGCTTCACTCGACGTTATTCCCGGGTTAGCTCGGTTTCTTTGCCACTCTGGAAGCACGGATTTCATCGTCAAAAAGATTTTAGATGCGGAAAAAAATATTTACCTGAATAAATCATCAGCAGATTGTCTAATTTCGGGCAAAGACTGTATGTCACTTTATTGAATTGCAACAAAAAAGCAAATGCTGTTGCATATATCGACCACGTTTCGCCAGCTACTTCCTCAAGACTGATAGCCATGCATTAAAAAATTTGATTATGCTATCATGTCTTTGAATGATTATGTC
The DNA here is from genome assembly GCA_964058755.1 of Campiglossa producta. NCBI lineage: Eukaryota > Metazoa > Arthropoda > Insecta > Diptera > Tephritidae > Campiglossa > Campiglossa producta. The sequence goes on along the minus strand of CAXKVI010000002.1, from coordinate 34,708,805 downwards.
CTGCATTTCTGTAACTCAAATCGATCGATCGTCTCGACTGAAATGATCTGCTATATTTTCGGCTTCATCCTGCCCTTGTCCTATGCACTTATTCATATCTAGATCCAGCTCCTTGCACCGCTGCAAAATAACGTTCGACAGTTTGTCGGAACTTTGATTATCTATCGGAACAAAATCTTTCGTGAAATCGACATACCGTAGACATTAGGCTGGTTCAAAAACTAAAATTTTTCTTAGAGACCTGGGGACCCTCCCATTTTTAACATCAAACAAAAGTATAATCTATGCAAAATCTTGATAATAAACATGTTAAGCCGGTACCTCCCCTCATATGAAGTGTTTTTGAAAAACATTTAAAATTAAAATTTTTTAATTTTTTTTCTGGAAACCTAGATGTCGCCCAATTGTATTTTTCTTCATATCTTCGACATTTATTGTCGGATTCTAAAGTGTCATACATCAATTTTTTTGTCTCAGGGAGTGGTTTTTCCTAAAGCTCATTGATCTCATGCGTTTCGTTGTGGTACTTACCCTTGTAGAAATGTATCGGTGTTTGTTACAAGCATCAAAGTTACCACAAAGTTTGTGAGGAGAGGCGGTAAATGCATCAGTCTATATCTGGAAACGATCACCTAGTAAATTATCAGCTTATCATTTTCAGGTCTGGGATTGTGACGCTATTGTGTTGCAAAAAGGTCCAAAACCGAAAGGTAGTAAATTTTTAAATGGCGTCGCCCCTCGGCAGTACTTTGGCAAACTCCCCGGGTGTATTTCTGCCATGAGAATCTTCTCAGCAAAAAATTCATTTGTTTTGCAAGTGCCGTTCGGAGTCGGCAAAAAATTGTAGGTCCCGCCAACTTGTAGGAAAAATTCAAAAAGGAACACACCATAAGTTGGAAAGAGAAGCTCGGCTAAAAATCTCGTTAGAGGTTATGATAACCTGTTGTTATATCGCCGCCATTAGCTGGTGTCCGCTACTTCGTATGCGTATAATTTCTGTTCAATCAAATGTTTTATGACAGCATTCATAAAAACCTTTTGTTTGATACCCATTATGTACTAACACATTTTTGTGGAAATATTCGTCGATACCTCTGAAACCGGTCGAGCTATCGAAATTTTAAGATATCTCCCAAACCATTTCATATATTTCAATGAATCAGATCGCATATTATATCACTCATTGACACCTTTCGTTTGACACCCATATTGTACTAAGACATTTTTGGTGACCCCCGGTCCACATATTGTGCGATAACCCCAAAACTCGTTGAGATATCGAAAAAAGTAATATCTTAAATTTTAAGTTGAGCGTCGAGCAATCCAACGAAAAAATTTTCATTTAATTCCATACATTACTTTCAAAGTGATACGGCCAGAAACATACGGACAGACAGACACACAAAAATTTTTAAAATGGTTGATTTGGATTCTACTCGCTTAAAAATGCTTCAAGCAATCAATTTTTTCTTGATATCTGCCATGCACAGACATCGACCTGTTACAACTTTAATATATGTAGAGATTTTTTTAGGATATTAATTGTGGAGACGGTGGAATGGACGCCATTGCACGCAGCGTTCAGTTTAAAGTTAGTAAGAGGTGTCTGCCGGCTTGTTGTAGTTGTGCCTAGCAATCTTAAGGACAAACTGAATGGGTGAAAAAATTATCGTGTAATTAGTCAGCAGTTACCAAAACTTGAAAGTATTGCATTTTGTAGTGAGGCAGACGAGCATTCAAAGCTGATACAGCTACATATATAAGTCATTGTAGTATGAACACCAAACGTTCAGAGGATTGTTTTTTGCTAATTTTTGACGACAAAGGGGTAATAGAAAAGGCACATATTGCCTGAACGTCCTAGCAGGAACAGCAAAACTCAGTCGATTAACAAGCTCAGATGAGTCGACTTCACCAATAATCAGATTATGGAGGAAAATTACACCTAGTAAAATCCTACGATTTTCCAGATAAGGTAAATTTAAGAGGAGAATCCTATCTCTATAAGGGGCAGATATTGTGATACCAACTAAAAAAATACAGCGGAAATATGTATTATACATTAATTAATTGGTCGCAGCAACCTTTCAAAACTTTCATGATTGAAGCCAAACAGCCACTTCTTTACCTCTTTGAGGAACACGGAAAGCGTTCTATTAAGCTGTATAACTTACAAGATACGGTGGCGCAAAAGTTGCGAAAGAGTGTGGTGCGAAAGCACAGAATTGCTGTATGAAATTGAAACATGGTGTGTACACTGAATCAAAAAAGTTCATGCTTCCAAAGAAAAAGTACATGGATTTTAAGAATTGTTCATTGAAACCTCTCCAAAGAACTTTTGCATAGAAATTTAAGATATTTCTTGGAATATAAGTACTTGTTCTTAAAATATGTAAACAAATTCTCAGAATGCATGAATTCATTCATAAAATGCAAAATAATATTCGTAGAATCTATGATTGTTTTCTTTTATTCTTCTCTGAAATTATTATATTTTTACTTCTCTGAAACTTTTTCCTAAAAAAAATAAAACCGCGTGAAGCCAGTACACGTGGAAGAAGATTACTTCTTAAGTTCAGAAAAAAAGAAATATGAATAAGATGCATTCGAGAATGGTTTAGATACACAATATCTTACTTGCGGGAAGTGGACCAGGGAAACGATTCATTCTTATATATGGTGCGTTTTCCTTAAAATTTGGTATATGGTAGAATTAGGCGTAAATTAACAGGGGCCAATACGAATGGGATATAGAGGAAGAGGGGCGTGGTAGAAGGAAAGAGGGGAATGAAGAGCAAAAGGGAGGGAGATAGGAAATAGAGTTGTACGAAGAAAGATAGGAAGACTAGGTGGCAAGCCTGCTTGAAATTTAAATATTTGGAACACGGTCGCAAATACCTTTCATTTGATACCCATATAGGCATATCTTGCTCAATATTAAACAAAAAAAAAAATTGATAGCTGGCAACCCTTTGAACCGCCCCAAGTGGCAACCGCCATGTATATAGTCTTAGGATGAATCATACTACTAATAATGCCAAATTTAATACAAAACGGCAAAGCTGTTCCCGAGATATAAGGAAAAATAAATAAAATACGGTTTGGGAGCAACCCTAGCTGGCAACCCTGCAAGAAATTTTCATATTTGAAATGCGATCGAAAATACCTTTCATTTGATACCCATATTGGCATATCTTGCACAATATTTAAAAAAATTGAGATAGGTGGCAACCCTGTGAACAGCCGCAAATGAAAACACCCACGCATACAATCTTAGAATGAATCATACTATCTATATCGCGAAACTTTATCCAAATCGGCCGAGCGGTTCCTGAGATATAGAGAAAAATAAATAAAATGCGGTTAGGTGGCTACCTTAGGTGGCGACCATTCTTGAGATTTGCATATTTGGAATACGGTCGAAAATACCTTTAAATTGATACCCATATTGGCATATATTGCTTAATATTTAAATAAATTTAGACATTTGGCAACCCTGTGAACCGCCCAAAGTGGCAACACACATGCATATAATCGTAGAATGAATCATACTATCTATAATGTCAAACTTTATCCACATCCATCAAGCGCTTCCCGAGATATCAATAAAAATAAATAAAATGCGGTTAGGTGGCAACCCTGCTTCAGGTTTACATATTTGGAATACGGTCCAAAATACCTTTCAATTGATACCCATATTGGCAGATCTTACTCACTATTTAAAAAAAAATTGAGATAGGTTGCAACCCTGTGAACCGCCCCAAGTGGCAACACCCACGCACATAATCTTAGAATGAATCATACTATCTATAATGTCAAACTTTATCCAAATCGGTCGAGCGGTTCCCGAGATATAGAGAAAAATATATAAAATGCGGTTAGGTGGCAACCCTAGGTGGCAACACTTCTTGAGATTTACATATTTGGAATACGGTCGAAAATACCTTTCATTTTATACCAATATTGGCATTTCTTGTTTAATATTTAAAAAAAAAATTGAGGTAGGTGGCAACCCTGTGAACCGCCCCAAGTGGCAACACGCGCGCATATAATCTTAGAATGAATAGTACTATCTATAATGCCAAATTTTATCCAAATCGGTTGAGCGGTTCCCGAGATATAAGAAAAACGGCTATGCCTGAAAGTCGGCTACAATTTTTATTTCCGTGCCATAACTTCCGTTTCATCGTCAGCCATTTTCTCAAATTTTACTCTCAATCAAAACTTCATATCGCCGCCTAAGAAGTTAACTTCAAAAAGTACGTTTTTGGTATCTAAATCACCCATTAATTTAGTGGGAAAATGAAGTCGCGTAATAAAAATATGCCGAATGACGTAGGCTTGGAATTTAGTGTACACATTTTTCTATGGTTATTTGCATGCTCCAATAACGTTCAGTTGTACAAATACAGAACAAATTCGAATTGTAAATATTTTATTTAGACATACATATGTATACTAGAGTTGGTTCCCTGCAGGGAACTCAGGCACTAGTGAACAAATTTCAGGTTCAGAACTAGATATAAAGTGGCCAATAAAAACTACTACGTTAGTGATTACATTTTCACTAGTTCGAAATCAGTGTTTGAGGAGTCATTAAAAGGCATTTGGATTCGTATTTGAATTTAAGTTTTTGAATTTAATTTATATTCGTTTCTATGCTTAGAAATGGTTCAGAACTATAGAAATAGTACCAATAAACGAACTAGAGCCAAACTGTAGAATTTTGTACTAGTTCCAGCGTAGGACATCGCCATGTTAAATTCGCCAGTTGAGTTCATGTAAAAAAGATAGTTCGCGAGCTAGTACTGTTTCGGAACGCACTAGAAGCGAACTAGCTCTGAACTAGAGATTTTCCCTACAGGGTTGGGTTGATTTAAAAAGTGAAAAATCCCCATCGCGGAAACTGTTCTAGGGGTAATTTTAAGCAACTTTGCTGAAGAAACTATATGTCTAATGTTGGGTTGGAACCCCCAGAAATCGCGTTAAAGTTTCATAGTTAGGTAATGCAAATTTTTGTATGCGACCTATCAGGTTGTGTGACAGTGAACATTAACTTTTTATGAGACATTTCTTAAGTTGTATTTGTAGTCAGCACACGAAAACTACACAGCGAGAATTTCAAGTACATGGTCAACATCTGTAAATAGGGGGGTAAAAACCCATTTTCAATTGGTTGAAGGATATATCGGCAACTTTAACAGTAATGTACAGAATTGCAGATATTGATACCTTAAGCCAATATAATCAAAATCAACCGTGTTTAGAATGTTTGTCCGTCTGTCTGTCTGCATGTCTGTCTAAATGTTTGTGGTCGCATCACTCGAAAACTGCTGAATGGAATTAAATGAATCTTTCCTCATTTATTAGTAGACGTTCAACTTAAAATCTAAGGTATCCCTTATTTCGATAACTCAACCGGTTTCAGAGTTATCGATCAATAAGTAGACCAGGGGTGACCAAAAATGTGTAATGACCCTTGGAACAGTGGCGATTTTTCACTTTTTTCCCTCCACTACAAATCGACCCACTCTGATGTCTACATTTAGAGTTACTGCCGGCGTACCGAAATAATGACCAATACTCGAGGTATCAATCGTATGATCTTTCTGGACAGGACTGCAAAATCATACGATATTAACTACACTCATTTATGAATAAGTAAATAATAGAATGAATGAAAATACAAAAGTACATAACAGGTTTCAACTGTAGTAGGGATAATTAGTTAAGGTAGACAAAATCGATGAATCTATCGATAGCATTCGACTATGTGCGATAGTGACAATTTATGGATTGATAGTGGCTGTCGCCACATACATACACACATACATATGTGCATATCAATATATGCAATAAATTCAAATATATCCTTAGGAATTCAGTTTCTGCGAAAATCGCGCTTAATGAAAATAAAAATTCTAACTGCCAACAGCTGAACATGTCTAAAACGGACCAAAGCATGGCAGGCAACATACATATATTTTATACATAGAAATAAAAAAACCAAGCGAGTAGCAGCAACAGGAATCAATATCGATGTGAGGTAACACACCAGCAACAGCAGCAGCATCAATAAAATATTCATCGTGATTGCAGTTTGCTAACGCCAAAGCTGTCATCTACCACTCACCTTTGCATGCATGTATACAAATATATGTACACATTAGGCTGTGCCAAAAGAAAATTCCAAGAAAATGTATGTCAAAAGATTGAAGTAGTCATATATATTACGGCTGGTTTTCATTAGGTCAAAATGACTGACCTCAAAAACTGACTCAAATTAATGACCTGGACGGAACTAATCAGAGATCTTTAGTATTTTGAATCATGAAAGTAATGTTTCATAAAACGGACGACACCACAAAAAGGGCAGCAGTGGAAAAAAAAGTTAATAGAAAGGGCCACTTTTGGTCTAACGCCATTTAGTTGCTACCAAGCTTATAATGGATAATACTCATAAGGAATACGTTTTACCTTGGAATTTATGTCCACCATGGGTATATCTATGAAGCTAAATATGGAGTCATTTTGCAAACTGTATATGTATTTGTATATGTGTTTTCGTTTAGTTTTCTTTTTATAATTTACAACTAGGTCAGTCAGCAACAGCGAAGGGAGAAAAGTAAATGGTAGCCAGTGTTGGTTCACTGTTAAATACACAAAAAGAAGTTGGATGCCAAGAACGACACAAGCAAGAGCTACCACAAACGTTTTACAATAATAAGAAAAACCGCACGAGCAATATTATGTGTTATATGATGAGAGATGAAAGTCCACAAAACAATATCTAATAAAAAGTTTAAAGTTTTAAGTTGTTGTTTTTATTTATTTTATTTTTACAATTAAATGTATTTTTTTATTTTTTTGTTTTATTTTATTTTTTTTTACTTTATTTTATTTTATTTTTACAATTAAATGTATTTTTTTTATTTTTTTGTTTTATTTTATTTTATTTTATTTTATTTTATTTTATTTTATTTTATTTTATTTTATTTTATTTTATTTTATTTTATTTTATTTTATTTTATTTTATTTTATTTTATTTTATTTTATTTTATTTTATTTTATTTTATTTTATTTTATTTTATTTTATTTTATTTTATTTTATTTTATTTTATTTTATTTTATTTTATTTTATTTTATTTTATTTTATTTTATTTTATTTTATTTTATTTTATTTTATTTTATTTTATTTTATTTTATTTTATTTTATTTTATTTTATTTTATTTTATTTTATTTTATTTTATTTTATTATATTTTATTTTATTTTATTTTATTTTATTTTATTTTATTTTATTTTATTTTATTTTATTTTATTTTATTTTATTTTATTTTATTTTATCTTATTTTATTATATTTTATTTTATTTCATTTTATATTATTTTATTTTATTTTATTTTATTTTATTTTATTTTATTTTATTTTATTTTATTTTATTTTATTTTATTTTATTTTATTTTATTTTATTTTATTTTACTTTACTTTATTTTATTTTATTTTAATTTATTTTATTTTATTTTATTTTATTTTATTTTATTTTATTTTATTTTATTTTATTTTATTTTATTTTATTTTATTTTATTTTATTTTATTTTATTTTATTTTACTTTATTTTATTTTATTTTATTTTAATTTTTTTTATTTTATTTTATTTTTTTTTTATTTTATATAAATTTATTTTATATCTCTTTCTTATATTTTATCTTTTTTTAATCATAAATTCCTAAAAAAATATAACAGAATCTTTAAGCCATCTTTAATTCCAGACTTACAATCATTGTTCCATGTGGCTGAATGTCTCCATTCAAGAAAATGAATAATAGAATAATTCTGAACAAACACAACAAATTAACAATTTATGCCTCATTAAGCTGACAAATGAGCTTTTTGGCACAATATGAAGCACTACAAGGACAACAAAAACAACAAATAAAAAATAAACAAAAAAATTCAAACAATAAATCATAAAACAAAACAACAACAAAGCATAAGCTTGATAAATTCATTCACCAAAACAGTACTTAGCATAGTAGTGGGTGTGTTTGTATACGCTTTCAAACATACATATGAATGTGTGAGTGAATTTGTGTCATACGCTAGCTGATTTGTTTTAAGCGCGAAAAGGATAACGAATGAAGAAAGAACTCTAGGAAGTATACATATGTATCTTTACTATAATGCACTTGCACGACTTCCAATAAATTCCAGTGGCAACGCATTCAACATTTGGTTAACAGTGAATGTTAAAAAGCTTCAGATTGAATGAGATACAACTTTTATGTCACACTCAATTTCAGCGCTACTTTGCAACCAAAAATGCCATGACCGGCATTGGGTCGAGGTTAATGCGTCTGGAAGCTGTAGTCGACTTTTGCGAGTAATTACAGGTATTCATAATTTATTACTTTATTTGTTAAGGTGTTGCTAATTAGAATTTTAATATTTACAGATATTCTTTAGCGTTCGATTTTGTATTTTATGACATTAGACAATGCAAGAGGAGAGGTCAAAATTGTTAAGAGAGCTATATGAGACGACTGCTGTGTGTTCGACAATCTGTTAAATTTTTTTAAATAAGTACTTATTAATGGTATCAATATCATAAGCATACGCAGAGCTTGCTTGCATTACATTCTTCAACAACAGCTTAATGAAACTGCGCCATATGGACTGACATCTTTTCACATTTTGCTAACTTAAGGATTTTTTTCTTATCTAGCCTTTAATTTCAAAAATCACTATAAATTTACCGGTCACCTCATTTTATTTTGAGTGGGCTTTGTTTTCACCAAACTGCGAGATTACGCTTTTATTATTTAAAATTATTAGATCTTAAATTAGACTATCTGGGGTAAATTTCTTAGTAACATCATTCATGTAGATTTTACCAAATGTCATTTAAAAAAACTTAAAATTTTTTAACATGTCTGGTACTCACCTCAGATGATGTTAGATAGCACAATCTCGAATCGGTGCTTTCGATAGATGCTTGTTGCACAATGCCATATCTTGATTCGCGATCACTCATATATTCAGAACGTAGACTATCTTGACGTATAAATTCAGCGCTATCCATAAAGAAATGTACGATTAGGTTTGTTTATTGGGCTGCTCTAGCTTACGCCAGATTGAGATATTTCACAAAATTGTGTTTAACGAACACTTTTCTTGCTCTAGGTTGCTCTAACTTTTGTTTCATGAGTACGCTCAAAACAAAACTACCCAGTGGGAAAAGGTAATGTTTGGTAATGTATAAAGTAATGTATATCCCCTATAAAATTTTTTATGTATAGTGGAATTCACGAATTACTTTTTGTACAGCAATGTCATAGGAAAAGTAATGTTTTTGAAAAATAAAACCTTACGAAATACATTACATGGGAAGATTTTTCAAATATTTGTTCATGCGTTACTTTGCTCATGCTTCTTTTCATGGATGAAAAAGGTAATGCATTACCTACTTTCCCACTGGGTAGAGTAATCCAGATCACAAATTTCTGCTCTAGCTTTTTTTATGGAGTAAGTTAGAGCAGAGAAGTAATTGTCAGTCAGGAAAAAAATAAATTTTTGAAATCTTCAAAAATATTAGCTTGCAAGAAAATCAATGTTTTTGTATACGTGAATTTGTATTAATTTTGAAGATTTAAACAAAAAAACGAAATAAAAAGAAACTATCGAGATTCAAGTGTTTCATGGCATTTCTGCTCTGAGTTGCTCCAAGTTGCTCTATTTCTATTTTGACAGCTGCCCTGCTCAGCTCTGCTCTAATCTGCTCTGAACTTTTTTTTGGTCAATAAACAAACCTAGTATTTGTTTGTTTTGTAGAGATTTTCGTAAACAATTTTAAAATAATGCTTTATCAAAATTAGTTTCAAAAAGTCTTTTTCAGAACATGGCTAAAGAAATAGTTTTCTCAACAACGCCAACGCAGATGATTTAAAAACACCCTATCTTAGCCTAAATTTGTTGATATAAGCTTTGCGTGCACCAAACTCTGAAATAGGCCGTTCTTAAAACAGATTCTGAGATTTGGGATTTTTGAAAAAATTTGATTTTCCACCTAGTCGTCATTTTGTCTAAATGGTTTTGTTTCAATTGTTCCAAGGTAACTTTGATACTTATTATAGGCTCATTTAGGGATCACTTCTACACCACTTTGATATTATTTCATGAATCATTTCGGCATTTTTTGGGGTCATTTCGCAGCTTTTCAGGGATTATTTCGGGATCCCTTTAATGCTTTTTTGATAATATTCTCGAAATAATTTCAAGATTTATTTGCGGGATAATTTCACAAATAATTCATGAAAACAATCTCGATATGATCACGATATTTTCCGAAAAACAACTATGAATGATATTGCACAAAATGACGGATTGATCATTTAATACAGTTGTGAAGCCAATTGTCACTTATGCTTCCCTAGTCTGGTGGACTAAGACTGCTCAAAGAACAGCAGAAACTAAATTAAGTAAGCTGCATCGGCTGGTCTGTGTGGGTAGAGCAGGTGCAATGAGAACGTGCCCTGTTGATGCTTTAAGTGCCCTTGTGGGAATACCTCCGTTTCCTATTCTGATAGAGAAGGAAGCCACACTTGAGACTTCAAAATATTTCCGATCTAAAAATCGGAAATATGACAGGACATATGACGATAGTCAAGAAATTCATAAATGGTCCTATATTGCTATTAAGGTTTCAATCGTAGATCGAGTGCTCTGGGAAACAGGGAACACGGGACAATTTGTCGGTTTTGCGAACTGGACGATGAAACGCCGGTTCACATACTCTGCGAATGCATTGCGTTAGCAATAATGACATTTTGCTACCTAGATTGTGTCACCCTCATTCCGTTCGTGATATGGAATAAAAAGCCTGAGGAGGCGCTCAAATTTATAAAGAGCCTCCGCATACAGCAATAATCTGACAGGTCACACAATAGATCATACTAATGGTCGCGGTGTAATAAGGCCTTACAGGCGCAGTATGCCGTGGTGTAGAGGCATTGTGTTGGGCTTCGGGCTGTCATCACGGAAAAAATAACATCAAACTTTTTTAGAAAAAAACTTCTAAGAACGGCATCGCCCTTGGGCAGGGTTCGGCAAACTCTTCGTGTATTCCTGCAATGGGAAGCTGCCCAGAAAAGATCCTCATGCCGTTTGGAGAGGGCAAAAAACTGTAGGTCCCGAAAAATTAAAGGAAAAAATTCAAAGTAACACATTACAAATGGGAAGAAAAGCTACGAGCAAAATCTCTTAAAAAATTTGTGAAGATATATGAGTTATATCGCGCCTTTCATCGCGAAATTATCCACAAAACAGTTTCGAAAATATCGGAAAAACAGTACGGGAAAACAGTACCAAAGTGATCCGAAATGGTTCTAAAGGTTTTTACAAAATCAATATTATGTTCAGCAATGATCCCGAACTAAGCCTTCTTTGATACAAATTTTTATAATCTCTTCTCTTGGAGAGACAGTTGAAGAGATTTTATTTTTCAGGGGTGTATTCTTAATTTTTCCTGCGTAGTTATTTCAATCCGAGATAAATCTTTTGCATCTGCTACTAATAAGTAAACCTTTCTTCCAAATACTTACCGTTGCTCTAACGAATCAGCACGTGCACTCTTATAACCCGAATCATTCAAGCTACTATCCTGACGCAAAGATGGCAACGAGTCCCATGGTGATCGTTTATGACCAGTACCAGCAGCTTGTTGTTGTGCAACTAAACCTTGACCAGAGCCTGAACCAATAGTTGAACTACCAGAACGCCAACCATCCGAGTGACGAAACCATTGAGCGCGTGCCGATTCACCAATACAGGAAGCGCAACGTGATGCGGCCGAAAAGCTTAATGAAAGAAAAAAAATTATGTTAATGATGGACGATAATTGGCTTTTAATTCACTTCTCTAAGTAATTACCTTGTGTTATGATCTGATAAATAACCGCGATCACGTTCTCGCTCGCGCTCTCTTTCGCGTATAAGCTCGTTGCGATCGCTATAGTAACCGTCACGTTCACGATCGCGCTCCTTGTCACGCAATGTCGACATTGGCCGATGTGGTAGTGTTGAAGATTTGGCGCTTGCTGTTATTGCAAGAGAGATGAAAAATTGTATTATAGGTACATGGTTTTTCTACTTAATACTAAAAATTTCCAGTTAATTTGTTTAAGACTGAATTTAAAACTTTCTATAAGCTTTCTAATTGTATTAAAAGTATTCAGCTCATTCACAATTAAATTTATCAAATGGATAATAAGAAAAGCTAATGAGATTTATAATTAAAAGCATTTTTCAAGTACTAAAAAGCGATTCATTTACTATTTCATAGCTGGCAAAAAGCTTTGTAACGGGATTCTGTTAATAAAATTGTTTCTTGTGCTGCATTAAACAAAAAATGTATTTCTTTACTTGAACTGAGATTTAATTTAAAACTTTGTTTCATATCGTCGCCACCAAGGTAAAAGATTCCTATGAACCATCATTTATCGACATCAGCTATGGCAATTATAACCAAAAATCATAAATATCCAAGTATTAATTCTTAAGGGGAAAAAAATTGCCGTTAGGTGGCAACCCTGCCAGAAAATATCTGTGTTGGTATATGGCCGAAAGTACCTTTCATTTGATACCCATATTGGCATATCTTGCTCACTACTTTAAAAAATAGAGAAAGGTGGCAACCCTGTACCGCCCGAAGTGGCAAAACCTTTCTCTATACCAAATTTGATCCAAATCGCTTGAATCGTTCCCGAGATATACACACAAAATCAGTGTTGCCGCTGAAAAATTTCAAAACGGGTCCGAAAAAAGGGTCCCAGCAGAAAAAAGGGTCCCCCCTTTTTTAGATAGGAACACATTTACATATTTCCATTTTTTCATGTCGAATGACTGAGTTTTGTACTATTGCAAGTAAAACATACAAAATATAAACATTTTTAAATGGCTGTACTTTGTTGAATATGTAGGAATGATAATCGCATAATGTAATTTCGTTTTTACTTAAAAACCTCCACTTAAAGGATATGTAAAGTATTTTTGGGAAAGGTTTCCAAAATGATAAGAAAATTCACACGAAAAAAGCGACCCTTAAGGGTTAAGTTGCAGAACTTTTATCAAAGCTTATTTTCTCATCAATTAATAACATTTTAGGGAAAAATAACTAAATTTTTTTATTTGAATCACCCTAATATATACATACAGACGGAGTTGTAACATGATACAGTGTGTCCATTAGTAAGTCTTCAGGCATGACATTTGGAAATCGGGAAGAGTTCCCGATGTAAGAGTAAAAAAGGAACAAGGAGAGTTTTTTTGGTTTTTAACAAAAACCCGATAAAATGCATTTCATTGTAGTTGGAAAGTGAAAAGGGGTCAAAAAGGGTTACGAATTAAAAAAAGGGTCAAAAATGGTACTTTTTTCAAAAATTAGGGTCCGGGGTCCTGGCTATAAAAAGGGTCAAATTGACCCTTTAGGGTCCCCAACGGCAACACTGTAAAAAATATTTTCATTTCCGTCTCCTAGTTTCATTTCCGCCCCTTTTTTTATTTCCTGTTCAAATTTCACTCTTCATAAATCATTTCATCGCCTGCTAAATGATTATTTTTGCAATTACTACCACCAAATAGATAAAATATTCAAGTCCGCACACTGTTGCCACTATTCGTTGCCTCAAGTCCGAGCACTGTTGCCATTATTTTTACATTCAAATTTCAGTCTCCATAAAATCGGTGATTTTCGCAGCAAAATTGAAGTGGTCAATTCCGCTTCCAATAGCCGAGAGTTCCAAGCGCTCGCCCTTTTCTGAGTCAATTCGTCTCTTCACATTAACAGATATCATCGCTACCAACGAAGACTAACACGGTGCGTTCTCTGCATCGAAGACTAACACAGTTCAGTTCTATGCAGGCTTCGGCAAGTTCTTTTTTATTTCAGTTCTATGCGAACTGTGTTAGTCGTCGACGCAGAGAACGAAATTCGATTAGAGGTTTATTTCAGGAATTTTACCGTGACGGCGACAATTTTTGTCAAAGTTTTTATTGTAGTGAATTAGGAATGAATGTACGTATGACGTATGTTTGTATGAGTGCTACTTACGCCTGCGCATTGAATATGGACTGCGCTGTGTTGATCCAGGCAGGCTCTCGGCAAGTTCTTTTTTATTTATTTTTGATTTATGATTCGAGTGTTGACGTTAGTTAGTTTTTTGATTTAATTTTGTATTTTATTTTTGTTAGATACGTGCATGGAAATAAAATAGATAATTAAAAAGAGGTAATGAGTCTTTTTTGCCAATCAATAATTTAATTTTTTTTATTAATAACATTTAGATAGAAAAATAATAAAAAGGTTGGCTTAATTATATACGTATGTGTTGATAAAATGTGGTTTATTTGATTTTAGTGGGCTTAAATAGCTTTTACAAGGAACCGGGTTCCTTGCTTAAGTCTTTTGTTTATAAAAAGAGACCCTGAAGTAAAATCACCCCCAAATTGTTTACGTGAGCTATCTGTGGGAACAAATAATAACACCAAATCGAGTTAGGGGGAAGACGAGCATTTGGTTCTCTATACTGATTTGTTAAATTGACTGGGAAATGTTTGCCTTGCTGAAGAACTAAATAGTATACAGCTGATGGAGTAAGCGGAGCACTGCGAAAAATAGGCCAGGCAGACAGAAACAACTACGTTAACCTGAGTCACAATAAAAGTGGAGTATAGATAAAAACACATCGATTTCATATATTACGAACATTTATAGCGTTTTCTTTTCTGCACGAAAAGGTCGCCGCATGCCCGCTAAAAGCTATGTTCTGTTGTAAAATGGGCATTACCTTCATAGAGGGCATGACTATCTTTTCTCAACCACCCTCCCCTATAAAATTTAAAAAAAGGCAACATTTCTTGCCCTCGCTGTCGTAGACGGTGCGGTTATTTGCCCTGATAAATGGCAAGAGCAAACAAAAACAGTATACTATCTGTCACATTCTAACACATGTATATCAACCACGATAAAGCAGCACCGATAGGCATATACAATTTTAACATTCCTTCTTCTGAAGACATGCAGGATGACACTGAAAATTTTAAGTGTGCAGCAATTTTACAGGGCGAAGTTAAAATTATAAAAATGTTCCTCTACGAAATGGCAACATTTTGGTGGAGAAAAGAAAACGCTATTAGACGAAATCAAGTTATTTTATCTGTAAGTACGAAGGACTGAAACCGAAACCGTAACCGATTAAAACCTATTCATTTTTCAAAACCGAAGCCGAAACCGTAACCGGAACCGGTTCCACAAGGTTTTGATTTACCTAATGACTTAAATACAATACAAAACCTTTTAAACAGCAGATCTTTTTTTACAAGAAGGTATCCAATATAAGATTTTCGAGAAAGATTATAAAATACACGTTTTGACTTGGTATCAAAATTCTGAAAAAGGAAATTTGCCTATAGTTGAAACAAACGATGGCTTGTAGGAAATCCGAAAAAAAAATATTTAGAGGCTTGTCTAAGAAAATACCACTCATATTTTTGTTCTCGATGATTTACTACATTTAGTTCTCATTCTAATATTTTTCTAATAGAAAAAGTAAAGTTGATTTTTGACTGTACTTACACTTTTTTCATCACATAATGGTCGAATGGTGAAAACGGTCGAGTTATCGAAATAAGGAATATCTTAAATTTTAAGTTGAACATCTACTAATGGTGAAAGTAATCCGACAGTCGATACTCGTTGTCGTTTATCGGAACAATCGATTGTATGGGAGCTATATGTAATATCGGTCCGATCTTGCTGGTTCCGCCAAATGATCCCATATTAGAAAATGGTGGACGCATACAAAATTTCAGCCAAATATCTCAAAAAATGAGGGACTCGTTTGCGTTCAAACAGACCGACGGACATAGCTAAATAAACTCATCTCGCCATCCTGATCATTTCGGTATACTTATTGATGGGTCCATCTTTTCTTCTTCTCATACTTACAAACATCGGACCAAAGTTAT
The DNA here is from genome assembly GCA_964058755.1 of Campiglossa producta. Taxonomy (NCBI): domain Eukaryota; kingdom Metazoa; phylum Arthropoda; class Insecta; order Diptera; family Tephritidae; genus Campiglossa; species Campiglossa producta. The sequence goes on along the minus strand of CAXKVI010000002.1, from coordinate 34,692,785 downwards.
AATTATAAAAACCATTGATTGGGTCTCTATTGGCTTAATAATCATTGATTTTTTTTTTTTTTTAATATCAACCTGTTACAATTTTATTATATGTAGAGAAGAAGAGATTATATTGGAGAAAAATCCATCATGGCCGCAGGAAAATCGGTATAAAAATTCAGACCTATTTTTAGCTACATACTTGAGTTTTGTAGTAGTAAAATCTTTTTGTGTTCCGTTTTTTTTTTTTTTATTTGAAACCCGAAACCGGAACAAACCCATAACCGAAAACGAAATGAATGTTGAAGAACGAAACCGGAACGTTATATTAATCGGTTTCATACCTTGGTAAGTAGCCTTTCTGTAAATTTTTTTAGCCTTCCTATTTAAAAAAAATGCAAATTTTTAAAAATATTTCTTTTGAAACCTCTAAGTACCCTCTTTGAAAGCGTCAACGATTATTTATGCAAGTATATTAAAAAAATGAACTTTACGAAACGGGATGAAAGGAAAATTTTTGAATTTGCGGAACTTTAAAAAATTTACCCTCCGTTGGTACTTTTCTATTAAAAAAGGAATCTGATACTCAAAACCCATTCAAATCTGAAAGGGTCGATTCCAACTATTTAATTCAAATAGATTTCAATTTTATATATTTAAACATGTTAAAACCCTTTCGGTAGATGGTTTTTTATCTATCAGACATTTTTTTGTCACCTACATATCTGTCAAAAGCTCACCACATTTTTATTTACAACAATTGAGAGACTGAAACATTTTACAATGATAGAAACTGTGCTGTAAGCTGCAACGTAAAAATAAACAACTTCTCACATTGCATGCCAAAATGTCTGTCGAGTTTAATTAACCCGTATTTTATCCAATTAAATAGTTGCGACGTGGCTTTTACTCAACCCTTTGCTTAAGCTTACACGTATCAAAGCATTCCTCAGCGAAGAGTGTGCTGGTGTACTGAACTTGTATGCATGTATGTCAGTTATGTACAAATCCTGCAAAAAATGGGATAAGTACGCGATGCATACCGAATTAGTTTGAAGGAAGCTGTTACCATAATAGTGGTAACAACTGGCATGAAGTGGAATATCAGTCCGAATCAAAGAAGAAGGACGCAGTCTATATAATAAATTTTAGCCAACTGTTTCACATGCAAAAGCTTCCAGGCGTACTCATTTTGGAGATTAGTCGCATATTTTTTCAGTGTAAATACTGTTTGTGTATATGTGTGCATGTATTTTCTCGACTGTGAGGATTGCAAGGAATGTTTATCGAAAGTAAATTTTGCTCTTGAGTGATATAGCTACAATGCAAGTTAATAGAAAATTTCACATACATAGGTGGGGGGCGGGACACCGACAAAAGTTCGCTTAGCTGGTCACAGCTTTAAGAAACTAACAGTGGTAACTACAGTCGAACTTCCTTATAAAGAATTCGCAGGGGGCCCGAAAATCGCTTCATTATATAGAAATTTCATTACATAGAAACAAAGGCTTTTTTTCTTAAGTTTAGTTTGAGTTACACCACTTCTGTGTCCAAAGCCTTACAAATATGTTCGAGAGTTGAAAACATTATTTGGTAAGTATAACTTAACGAAAAAAGAACTTAAAGAAATTCACTACATGAAGACAAAAACGTATAAGGTTTGACTTTCTAGCTGTAAAATTGGTTCACTATATAGAAAACTTCACTATATAGAAATTATAAATTTAGTATAAGGAGACGAAAATACACTGAAAGTAGAACGAAAAGCTGTGGTTTCGAAATGAGTTCATTATACGGAGGGCTTCATTATACGGAGGTTCACTATAAAGAAGTACGACTGTATTTTGGCATAATATAAAAATTTACCCCCTTATTCATAAAAAATATAAAAGGTTTATTTATTTATTTATTTATTTACAAGTTAGGTACTTAAGTGTAAAACTTAGATCTAACAATTAGCCGTGGCAACTAGGCCTTACAGCTGATAAAAGGTTTATTAAGCTCTTATTATTCAAAATTTGTATGAAAATTTCATTTTAAAAAGCTTTTTTTATGAATATGGGGGTTAATGTTTTAACAACAAACTCATGCAGTTCATACAAAAACCAACTGACTGCTGAAGTTAATCCATCTGCTAAGATACTGTCATAGAGCAAAGCTGTAATTAAAAACCGGCAAGCATAAGTATACGATGGCATCATGGTAGACACCTCCATTCAGCAGTCAAATGGTGTGAGCTCGAACGTGAGTTGAATCAACACCATTAAATAATGGATAAGAATTGAACGTGGTTGGTTGAATCAACCCATATTTTGGTTGATATGACTAGCTCATTTATCTTAGTATATTAGTCAACTCGGGAACGTCTTCGAAATTTTCTACAAAAAAAAAAAAAAAAATACGGCAGCTGAAGCTATGATTGAAACCCAGGACAAACTTTAGTAAGATATCACATTTTGACTTGATGCGGGTATTCAGGGATTATTTAAATTACAAAAGCAGCACTTTCATGGCCTTTTAAACAGATAAAGGTAGAATCAGAGCTCAAAATATGATAAAAGTAATTGCTCCTTACAAATATTTATTCCGTTATCGACAAAATTTCAAGCGCAAACTCACCATGCTCCAACCCTATGAAAACTACAACATTTACTATAAATTTCGGGATCACTGAAAAATCCCGAAAATAATCCAGAAATGGGCTTTAACATTACAACAACATTAAAATGGTACTGAAAAAATGCCGAAAACATCCGAAAAAAATTTCATGTTTCCTATTACCAGTAAAGCCTGCAAATATTTTTCAAATTTTCCACCCCAGCCCTCTGCGAATTTTCCACGTAACTTTACTGAAGTAGAGGATAAATATGAACGTACCCAAAAGGATCGAAGGCACTCATAGCATCATTTAAGACTACCTTTCTTTTGTACACTGAACCAAAAAACGTACATGTTTTTAAGAAAAAGTTTCATAGAAGAAGAATAGGTTCATCCATTCTTAGAATTTAAGAAAAGATTCATGCATTCTGAGAATAATGGGTTCTTAGATTTTTAGAACAAATTTTTATGTTTAAGAAATATTGTTAATTTTCTATGAAAACGGTTTTTGGAGAAGTTTTAATACCCAACTCTTAAAATATATGAGACTTCTCTTTGGAAACATGAACTTTTTTGTTTCAGTGTGCGTCCTCGTTCCCCAACACTAATGCTATCATTCAGCAGTCGAAATACGAAAATAATGTTATATAAATTTTTTTGTTTGGTCAAAGAAGCGAGCTTTTGTATGTCCCCTTTCTAATGTATGTAAAGAGCATTGATTAAGCGGGGTTCTACATTTGTTTTCTCTTTATATATATGTAGGCATTAATTGTATGTTTGTATTTAATACTCATCTAAAGAAAAGTTTGTAGGTATGTATGTCGATGACTATTCATTTGTGGCGTAAATTGATTTTTTTTCTACGTTAAGCGTAATTAAATAGGTTAAGTAAATAACTAAGTAAATGAAAAGCATATAGGTAAGTAATTCAAAAAGTATGTATAAAAAAACACATAACTACTCATTATCGGTTAACAGTAGCAAAATTTAAAAAATATACTCAATCCAATAACAACACTCATTAGAGAATTCAATAACCAAAAACTATAATATATGAGAGTATAAATGTATGGAATACAACAAACATTCACTTACCCAAATTTTCCATGCTTTGTGATAGCAAAGCTTCAAATGTATGTAGACTATATGATTCAGCGTCCATGCCCTTGGCCAAAGTATTCCTTAAATGCATTTCATATTCATGCAATAGTCGTGATGTTGGACTACCTGGAATGGGTGTGACATTTGGTGCTTGATGTTGATGTCGTGCTGTAGCTGTATTACGTTGACCGTACGATTGATCCTGATCGGAGTTGCCATTGCTTGAACTGGGCGTAGTGGCGTAACATTGATTGTCAAACATGACGTTGTCGGAGGGTGGAGAACTCTCAATACAACGTTCACGTTCTAATTCCAAATAGAGATTTCGTTGTGGATAGCCACGACCAATTTCGTGAGATGATCTGTGTGTGGAAGAAGGTAAAGATAAAAAAATTCAAGGTGAATCAATAACTCATTCTGTCAGAAGATCCAAAAACACAGCTAGTTAATTCAGGATAACTCTTGACTTGGAACCACATAAATTTACAGATGTAACTCTTCTCCTAATAACTAACAATTAAGTGAGATGACAAAAGAAGGACCAGCAGAGAGTTACACAAATCAGGCACGAAACAACAAAAAAATGGTTACCGTTTAACGAGTTTGAGTTCAAATCAAACTCCACGAAAAAATGTCTGACAATACTGTTGAGATCTCCTTGAAGAGCTAAGATTATTTTAAGTAGAACAATCAAACAAGAATATTAAAATATTCAAAAATATTGTGCCTACTTCCACCGAAAAAATTAGATAATTTTCACAATGAAATCATAATTATTAAGCTCTTATTGGCGTATTTCCATTCCCGCAAGTCTCGGGACTTTCCAAGATTTTCGGTACGGGGGGTGGGGAAAAGGGCACCTCTCATACAAATGTATTTTATAATAGAAGGTTATACTGTGCAGAAATTCATGGCTGTATAATAGTACCCAACAGGCCGGCTTATTGCTATCACGGTCACCCTATAAACTTATCAGCATATCGGGATCTTGAACAGATTAATGGAAATTATGATATTTTACTAATTATGAATGCATATATTTTATACCACTGTTTCGATTTTTGATACGCTAGTCCCGTCATATTATCTCTTTTTGAGATAACTATTCAGCTAAAATCGTTATAGAAACTGCTACCTTTTGTAGTCTTTCAAACCTAATTTCATTCAAACCATGTGACTAACTAATGGCGGCGATATACCAACAGGTTATAATAATCCAATATTGTCCGATATTCTCTTCCAAATTGAGGTGTGCTGCTTTTGAGATTTTTACTACAAGTTGGCGAGACTTACAGTTTTTTGCCTACGCCGAACCTGCAGTGAAACACAAACTAGTCAGAAAAATACTAGTATACAACTAGAATTTTCTGGCTGAACTCATACTAGTCAGAAATATCCTTTTCATACTAGTATACAACTAGATTTTTCTAGATGAAATCATACAAGTTAAAAAATACAAAATTCTTTTGTTTCGTTTGGTTCTTTTTTCTCTTATAATTCACAGATGCTTTTTCGTGATATGGTAAATACAAATTGTCGCTGCTTTCTTAAGAATAAACATGAAAATAAAGGCAAATGATAAAATAAAGGATAAGTCATGAAAATTGTGGTTGAAATCATACTATCTCAATGCTTTTTGGACTAGTATTGGATTAGTTTATTTCATACTAGTCCTTTTTGATCTAGTATGGGACTGGTATTTTACAACTAGTGTAATTCTAGTATATCATGACTAGTAGATGACTGATATGTTCTGGACGAAATCTGACAATTGACAATTGACAGTTCGTAGGATATCAACACGTTGCTTATATGTTGAAAAAAAAGACTAGTTGGGCCCGGTGTACCAACTAGTTGTAAAGTAGTTTTCAACTGCTTTTCATGGCAGAACTACACCCGCATAGTTTGCCAAACTACTGCTGACGGGCGACCCCGTTTGGAAAAATTATTTTTCTAAATAATTTTTGCAGTTGCTTTTGCCGGTTATCGATACCCGACTACTTGGTGTAGTAGGCCGAACACACTACCGCTCCAACAAGGCGACCCCCGATTCCTCTAGTCTAGCATAATTAAAGCTTAACATAAACCATTATTTAGATGCTACTAACATCTTGTGGTGTCAAATCTTTGGTTGTGTTTAGTCATAGTTTTTTGTTTTTAATTATACTGATTTTTTTCAATTTATCACCATCATCAGAGCTGTTGCGTTACTGTATGAAAGACAACTCAACTACCACTAAATTCATATTTTTAAATAATTGATTTTTTTTTTCTCTGTCTAACAAAAAATGTGTTTAAACTTTACATCACGAAAATCATTGAGCTAAACCGTTTTCATAATTAAATATATTCGAGCTTATTTTCGCACCTCAACAAAGTAAACCAACCGCACTTGTTGCCTCATGCTGTCACAACACGCTCTCTCAATTTACAAATTAATACTAAAAATTTCGCGAAAATGCATTGCCTTGGACCGGCTAAAATCATGCAGCACAATGCGTTAATCGTTGGGTGTTGATTGGCGGTTAAACCATTGACTGCTTTGGTCATTGGACTTTGGTAGCTTTGCTTTGGTCATGGCCCAGTCATTTCACTTTTGCGCTTTGTGTCAAATTAGTAAATTGCACCGATCGCTGTTTTGCTTTTGTACTACAATTTCTTTTTTTTTTGTTTCTATTTCTACACAAATTCCCTTTATTATTTTTGTTTCGGGCCCTTTCGTGTATACAAACACACACATACGTAGCCACTCTCACACTTACCTTGAAGCCGAGAATCTCGACGATTGACTGCTCACACGCCCCATAATATTGTTGTTGTTCATTAAATGGTGCATTCCAGTAGGTCCGCCACCAACCATTCCTCCCATGCCAACACCCATCATACCGCCACCCCCACCATGTTGATGCATATGTTGCGGTCCAAGTGTATTGGTCATATTTGCATTGTAATAATTATAACGGCGCCGACCCATCTCCGGCGAAGTAACGGGACTCTCAGTACTTGGCATTGCCTTTATCATGCGTTTCAGGGTGCTCGTGTCGACATTCATGTCCTCAGTGCTCTTGGTTTTGCGTCTAGTATTATTGTTGATTATATTGTGCTGGTGCTGATTCATTTCATGTGCTCGTGCCTCACGTGTCTAAAACGATAATAAATGTGATTGCGTGTAATGCTCACCTGTGTTCTTAATTTTATATTTTTTTATTATTTTTAAAAAGGTTATTACTTTGGCGTTATAAATTAAATTATTGAGATAAAAAGTTTTGTAGAACAGGCGAACCTTCTGACAGTTGGTCTTTTTGGTAATAATTACGTTACTAGTTCTAAAAGTTCACAAAACTTTCCAGTAGAAACCGAAAACCACTTCGAAATGATGCCGAAAGATTCGAAATGATTTTGAAAAGTGTTACGAAATACTACTGAAAAAATCCAAAAACCGTCACGAAAACAATGTCGAAATGACTCCGAAGAAATTGGATAGACCATAGCTGCCCTATTAGTTCCCGACAAAATCTTGAAGAAGTCCCTGAATTCGGCAGCAGAGGAAGGGGGAGGCCTCGACTGAGATGGAAACAACAGGTGGAGGATGACTTGAACTCCCTTGGGGTTTCCAATTGGCGTCAGTTATCGCTAAAAAGGAATGACTGGCGTGCTTTGATATGCAACGGCCAAAATCGCTTAGGCGGTTAAGCGCCAATAAATGATGATGATGAAGTCCCTAAATGATCCCGAAACCAATTTTGAAACGACACCGGAAAAGTTCAATAAATATGTAGAAATAGTTTCGAAATGCTTGCGAAGACAATCCCCAATTAGTCTCGAAAACAACGGGAACTCTCAAAAAGTGCAAATTACCCGGAAAACAATAACTGAAAGAGTCCAGAAATGATCAAAAAAAAAAAAAATCATAAAATTATCCTGAAAAAGTTGAGAAATGATTCCGAAATCATTAGAAAAAGTCCCGAAGTAAACTCCTCAGTTCTATAGGTATTAGCCGCTTAAATTCTACTAACTACAATACCTACACTGCTACGACTTTTTATTTTTCGTATGGCCTCTCTGTTTTTCTACTTTTTATATATTTATTTTTCAACTATTATTTTAGAAGCGTAGTAGATAGTGCACTACATTTTAATATTGTGTACCTAGGTGTTGCCACTTAGTATGTTTCAACTAGGATTTCACCTGAACTTCTTCAAATGAGGTTTGTCAATAAGGATATCAAAAAAGAGGTACGTAGTATTTCAAAGTAAGCTCTCTTGTTCAAGTGTTGCCACTTAGGTTGATTTTGCGGAGCTGTCACCTAGTTCTATTATATTTCTTCTTTTGTTTATCCACTACTATCTCGAAAACTACTATGATAAAAAATATGTAGATAACATGGTGGTTTAGTGAAGTGATCCGTCAAGCATATAAGTATCTGCTTCCCATTATATATATATGTTTATTTGCTGCAGCCATACCTGTGCAAATATTGGCTCCTTAATAAGAAATGCATCCGCAGTGACAGAATCAGTTCTTAGTCCCCAACTTAGAAGAAAATATTAAAACTTTTTTATTTCTATATCTACCATCATCATCGTTAATGTAAGGGACCTTTTTGTGGCTATTACGGCCCAGTTCAATTTTATCAGTCCACCTTCCAACCACACAACATACGTTGCTGTACTTTTTTGTCACTCTTTAGACCTTAATCTGTTGCATTTGTTGAACGCTTTGCGTGACATTTAACATTTGTCTGAAAACTAAACACGTCGTCTAGCCATTCAACTTATTTATGTATTGCATACACCGGCTATAGTGAGTGCATGGAGAGTTTGTAGTAAGAGTACTACGGATAGGGGGATGAAAGTCTGTGATTTCTGAATACCGGACAAATAATGGTCAGGCGATTTTTTTGAGGGTAGCTCAAGCAGCTAGGTGCTTCCATATCCCTTATATTTAGTACATTTACACCGCACCAAATTTGGCGAATTAAAATTAGCCACTTGGCCACCGTTTACACTGGCAAATTTTCATTTGGCCTCACCTTCCCTGCAAGACAGAAAATCCATTACCGTTATAATTTAAACACTTGTAGAGTAATAATGAAAGAAGAGTCAAGAAGGCTTCTGTCTATTCCTGGTAGAATTGGCCCATTTTCTTTAAAAAAAACCTAGTTGAAATTGTTGTTTACAGCAGTGCATAGTGTAAAAGTTATCAGACGTCAATTAACCATTAATTCTTGCTGGGAAAACCTTAATGTGGAACACCCGCAGGGTTATTATTTCTAGGGACTGTGGATTGCATTGTTTGGCAAATGAGGTGAATGTGATGGAATTCCAAATTTGGAAAATGAGATTTGTATGGAATTTGCCAAATTTGATACGGTGTAAATGTAGTATTAATTCCTTAATATAAGTACTTCATTAACTCACCATTTCATCAACATAATCTTTAGTGCGTGTGCCTGTAGATTTGGTAGAGGTGCCAACATTTTGGTGCAATGGTCCACCAACTTGAGTGCCTTCATTCTTAGATGCATCAATATCTTGCTGACCGCCAATGAGTCCATCGTCGGGTCCCACCTGTGAGCCAACATGATTCTGTGTGCTTAAATCATTTGTTCCAGTGGCAACGCCGGATACCATTAAGCTAGGAGGTCCAGTATTAACACCTGCATTGGAACCGCCTATATTCGAATCTTGTGACTTTACTGAGCGACCCATTGCATCTGAAATTATATAGAAAAAGAAAAGATATTTTAATGAAGAATATATTTCTTACGACTCTTATAAGTAGTATACATAGAAAATAAAGGAAGGAAGGAAAAGTTAAAAATCTTTCCTCGATATAACATAGATTAAAAAATTGGGTAAATATTTTTCGAAACCCTCTTGAGACAGCTATATTAGTTATATCCCTGTAACTTCTATATTTGAATTTCTTGTGTATGCTTGATTTATGGATTTTGGTTTAAAACAGAATAAGTATAATAAATTATTTGGCATTAGGAATCTCACCACGTAGCATTTATAGACTTTCCATAAATAAAATGTTTTTCTTCATTTGATTAACTTTCAGGCCATATTATTGTAAGTAAATACCACAAACGGAAAAAAGCTTTTACGCTGTTAGTTCAGCTTGAAACCAAAAAGCTTTTTTGCAGGTATTTATGTAATGCGCATGCGCAAGACTTAATTCCTTGAACAAGGCAACGTAGCTTTTGCAGTTCTCTGTATTTGTTCTCGGACATTGCAATCCAAATATACGTACCTAGTGTGTTCCCTTATTACTATATATACCGGATAATTTGATCCGGCTGCCTATCGAATTTTTACTAGACAGCTCGTTTGTGGCAAAAATTTTTAGACACCATTCTTACCGCCCGACCTCTATAAAAAGTCCATGCAACTAATAGACGGAGAGCTGATAAAGTAAAAAATTGGGTCACTCGAGGCAAGGTCAATTTCCCCATTTACGGGCTCGTTTGTTACCCACTTGACATCAGCCTGGCCGGCAGTACTCCTATTAGAAGACCAAGGCGTGTTAGGAGGAGTGTGCCGCCCCCTACCCCGCTCTTAAAAAAATACTGTAAGTAAACCAAACCGATTTTCTGAGTATGAGGATTCTTAGAGGTTCTTCCGTAGAATCTTCACCTATCCTTTGAATATTTTATATTAAGCTTAGTTCTCCCACAATCCGCGCTTAAAGCTCAAAAGACGTATTTGTTTGGACCGCTGTAACTCTGTAATTAGAAACAATATTTGGATCAAAGTACATGATTCTGAAAGCTTGAACTTTTCTCTTTACAATACAATATCGCTTTACTATTGCCGATTCATAGCAGACAAGCACGAGCAGATTTTATCGCACAATTTTTGACGAATTCGACTTCTTGCTCATTTTTCGAAGTCATAAGTTTACAAGTAAATGGGATATAAGTCTGTGGAAGACTTAATATGATAACCCAAACATTTATCTTTACTGTCCAAGGTCAAAGAGTTATTTGGCAACTGCTGAGGAAAATTGGGGTAAGCTCAAGTAGATGATCCCATTTGAAAATTTTTTTTCTACTTGTAAACTTTTTATATGGAAAAAAAAATTATTTGGGATCATTTACGTAAACTTGCCTAACTTCTAATTATTAACTTACACATAACTTTTTGAGCTTGGACAAAAAAGATAAATGTTTCTTCAATCATGTTCAGCCTTCCAAAGACTTATATCTCGTTTACTTGTCTGCCTTTAATCGGCGATAGTAAAGCGCTATTGTATGATAAAGAGAAACGTTCAGGCTTTCAGAATTATCTACCTTGATCCAAATATTGCTTCTAATTACAGAGTTACAGATATAAAAATTCGAAGGATAGGTAAAGACTCTACGGAAGAACATCTGAGAACCCACATACACAGAAAATCGGTTTTGTTCACTTACAGTTTTTAAGGAGGTTAGAGCCGCAAATGTGGAAATTGACCTTGCCTCGAGTGTCCCAATTTTTTATGTTGGCAGCTGTTAGACTATAACACTATTTTCTTATTCATTTTTGTGCAATTTGCTGCCTGCTGTTTTTATTTACGAGAAAAAAATATTACATTTTCAATTCTGTGTTCTATGTAGTCTTTGTAATGGGTATACCACGTCGTATGAGCAACCTTTTCAAAGGGGCCTGTTTAAAATTTAAATGATTGGAGAAATCAAGAAATCAAGATCGATTCCGTATCTGTAGAAGAATATAAAAAGCGTTTGAGGAAGCTATAACGATTACTTTCGGTTTGACGGTCATTCAAAGCCGAAAATCTATTCAATTTTAACAAAAATGCCTTGCTTATTAACCCTTATTACCACTCCGTTTCTCTAATTCTTAAATATTTTGTTACTAATAAAAGTTATTCCAAGAAAGAAAAAGGAGCTGGAATTATTTAAAAAAAATTATTGTTCTTTATCTTGTCATTCGAGGGATGAGAGCGTAATAAAGATGCTTTTTGCCGAAAAAGTTATTTTTTATTCAAAAAGATACAAACATTTTTTGATTGCTTTCATATATCATTTTAATTTAGAACTAATTTATCCGCGTTATGTCTTTTGTAAATATGATCAAAATCCCTAGGTCCAGCTGCACAATCGTCGAACTCTCAACTATGTTTTTAGTTTCAAAAATCTAGCTCAACTGGAAGTTACTTTAAAATGTATCACCATACTATCCAATTTTGTACGAATTTTCTAAATATTTCACACAGCGCGCCGCTAATCTTAGTACGTTTGTTTGAAAAAACTACTTTAATACTATTTTTCCGAATACACATTTTTTACACTATTTTTTAATTATTATAGGGCGGGCCTACATATGTTTATGTATGCACATTAGGTTGGGGCAAAAAAATTTTTTTTTTTGAAAATTATATTGATTTTACAGATCGTAATATTTATTTCTACAGGTCTATCATTGCTAGTTTAGATATTCTTACAAAAGGAATTTTTTTGTACAAGGTGTTTGGTATTTTTTTTTCGAACAAATTTTAATTGACAAAACTCCACAAAAGTTTTTAAGAGTCTTTAGACCAGGGATGTAAAAAATTCTATTTTTGAGTGACGAGTGACGAAAAAATAAAAATTAAATTTTTATTCATTATTCAAAAAAAATTTAAGTGATAACTGGCCGGATATTTTTATTTCCAGCGATTCTTGAATAAAATAACTTGTGATTCATCACTCAAGAAATTTTGATAAAATTGCATTTTTAATCAGTTATTTACAAATGAAAAATTTGTCCCTCGAGACACCGGGATATGCGCTATATATTTGGCATAACGTGAGGGACTGTTTAGGGATCACTTCGGGACCATTTTCGTGATCATTTCGGGATTTTTTCGGGATCGTTTCGGGACTTTGTCTGGATCGTTTTGGGACTGTTTAGGGATAGTTTCGGGACTGTTTCGGGATCACTTCGGCACAATTTTCGAGATAGTTTTGGCACTGTTTCGGGATCACTTCGGCACAATTTTCGGGATAGTTTTGGCACTGTTTCGGGACCAGTTCGGCACTATTTTCGGGATAGGTCCCGGCTTCTTTTCGGGACTGTTTCGGGATCACTTCGAGACCATTACCGGGATCTTTTGGTAGTTTTTCGGGATGATTTTGGGACCTTTTCGGGATCATTTCCGGACTGTTATGAAATTATTTTTTTCGGACTTTTTTGGACTGTTTCGGCTTGTTTTCATTAGGTCAAATATTTCAAATTTCGTCGACTTTATCGACATTCTGTTGCTTATTTCGATCAAGCTGACAGAATGAAGACCAGATTTAAGGTATTACTTACTTAAAATAGCTTTTAACCGCCTAGCTTATTGTGCCCTTATAAAAAGCTAAAGTTGTTGTTCGGCATCGGTTATTCGGCCGAAGCCAAAACCGAAAAGCGCAGCCGAACAGGCCGAATACCAAAGCTTGCTCGAACCTTCGCTTGGTCACTAATAAGCATATATGTTATGGTACACAGTATGAAAGCACATACATATGTACACTTCAAGAAAAAAAAACGTTATTTTAGTACAGAGAAATGTGCTATAACCAGACACTTACCGTCGCAGTTTATTTAAACTAATGAAAACCAGCCGAAACAGTCGGGAAACGATCCCGAAAAACTCTCACAATAATTCCAAAACAGTCCGGAAAAGATCCCCAAAAAGTCGCAAAATAATTCCGAAACAGTCCCAAAATGATCCAAAAAGGATCGCATAAAATAGTACTGGTCTTTCTTACGAGGTTAAGCCTGGACCCTCGGCCCGTTGATGAATTCTAATCCGCAGTCAGATCGGACTCAGCAGTCAATTTCCTTCAAGAATATGTACATATCGTCACTCGCTTGCCAGAGGCATGAACGTAAAAATTTTCCAGCCTCATGTGACTAATCTCTCGTTTCTCTACGATTCACGAAAATCCTGAGTTTCCAAAGTACAAAGAACCCCCGGAAATTTGCAATGCCATTTTCATGAATGTGTAGTTCAATCTCTGAAAATAGTGCCAGAAAATTGAATGCGCTACACATTCGTGTTTCTGGCGGAACAAGAATGTTTAATAATTGAATTTCTAAATTTTTTAAATTTTCGTTGAGCCAATAATATGAATGTGTTGCACTTAACCACAGACACCATGGCGTATACTTAACAATTTTGCTACACATTCGTGTTTCTGGCTCAATGAAAATTTTAAAAAATTTACTTTGGGAATTTTTAAAAGATAAATGTGCCGAATCTCAAAGAATTATATTATTATTATTATAGACCTTTAGAATTTAATATTAAGATCTGTAACTTTTACAGTAACTTTTTTCGCCATTCTAAAAAATAAAATCAATATTTTATTTGGGCCAGTCTAATATCTATGTATTAAATATAAATGTTTTTACTTACCCTGTCCGCCAACTTGATTCATAGATTGGTTTCCTACACCACTACCGGCTACATTATCATACAATGATGTGCTGCTGGTGGCATTTGCCATCACCTTTTGCTGTCCATCGACATCGGTTATACGAGAGCCTACTGAGCGTGGCAAAGTTGATGAACCTGCAAGATGTGAATGAGGTGTGATGAGATTGCGATGGCGAAGTATGTTCGTATGTATGTATGTATGGATGTAGGTTATATGTACGTATGTTTGTAGGTGAGAATGTGGGTATGTCAAAAAGTAGTTGAGGTATATGAAGCAATGGAAATCGTCTGACATTATTTGTCTTTAATTGTGGTATGTTTGGATACATATGTGCATACATATATAAAAGTGTATATAGTACATCTTTAGTAGGATCATTGGATGATATGTAAAATAATTGTGTTTTTATGTATGTACATATGTGTAAGTGTCGGTGGGATTTTTATTGGATTTCGGGCGGATATTGGTTTGTTGGAATAAAATGCTATGAAAGTAGATAAGTAAATAAAAGATAGAGGCAATAATAGTGTTATGTTAGCAGTGGAATGTCGTTATGTATGCATGTGTGCGTATAGTTCGTTCGTACACACATACACATATGTATACGTGTAAATGTTGGCACAGCCACCAAAACTAATTGATAAGAGCGTAGATTTGTATAAAAACGTACAAGGTTCGTCTTGTTATGCTTTTAAGTTGGCAAGTACTCGTTGGGGCGGTAAATCACGTTTTTTTTTTTTTTTTTGTATTATCCTTCATATACTATTTTTCGTATGATCAGCTGAATTAAGTTACTTATACGTGGACTGCTGCACCTTATTTTATGTGTTTTATGTGGAACCTAAATAGTCTCACTCTCAAATAAATACACAAAAAGTATGAAATAAGTACAAATAATAGCTTGTTGATGACCATCTGGTTATGGTATGTTAGGTTTGCCTAAAGGTTAGTATTTAGTTTTTTAGTTATCGAATATTCACAAAAAAGTAGCAATTTAGTCACATCAAGAAGAAAACTGTCGGCTTCTTTATACTAGAGTTGCAGATCAAAAAATGTAAAACCATGCAGTTAACTTAATATACCAGATGGCACCTTTTTAATAGGGTAAAATGGGGAAATTACGATTTTTGTTATGAAAAAAGTTTTGGACATATGTGTCCCAACAGATCCGAAAGGGTTAAGTGAATCTGGAGCAACAAGCTGGGGGCCACTTTCCAGCTATAAAGCATTAGGTTGGTCGTTCCAGTGGAAAAAGGTAATGCATAAAATAATGTATATTAGGCCCGTAAATTTGAAGGTTATGTTGAGAGGATCTCGAGAATTTATTTTTTTTTATCCTTATAAAAACAGCCCAAATGGTTTTTAAAAATGATATGTCAAAATTTTTATTTCGACAGCCGCATAATTCTTCTGAATGTCCTTTTTATAATGATTTTCCGAGCACTTTCTTTAGGTGAGACAAAAAGATTTTTTTTTAATGATCTTATAGATCGGATAAAATTTTTAGTCGCGTGGAATCAGCATCAATTGTTCCAAATTAACCCAAAAAATTTTTATTGGGCTGATTTCAAATGAATTTCGGTAACATAGCGTTGCTATCTCCAGCAAACCGTTTCTATTTTGTCATGTCATGAAGGAACTGATAGCATTTACCTATTTAAAATTTTCAATGCAAAAAAAGTTAAATATTTATTTATTATTTTTTATTATTGTTACTAAAAATGCGTGCAGCACGCTCGACTAACATACTTCGAGCTATAAAAAAAATACTTTGAAAAAAGTCCTTAATTCACAATTTTAGACAAATTTTCATTTTTCAAAATCGTCAAAATTAAAGTAAGCCAATCAATTTTGGACTCAAATTTGTGAATTATGCTTCTGAAACACCCAAACAAAATCCAAAAATTTCCAAAAAATTTTTTTTCAATTTTTAAACTTTTGAAAAAAAATTATGTTTCTAATTTTTATATTTTTTTTTGGCTGAACTCTGGCTTAAAATAAAAGAAAACTTCCCACCTAAATTCATTCGAATTGGAAGTAGACGAGTCCAACTATCTTACAATTTGACATTTAAGGCCCCAGAAAGCTTTATTTAAGCCATATCAACCAAAATATCTGTTGATTCAACCAAAATGTAGGTTGATTCAACCAAAATCACAGCCAATTCCTATCCATTTCCAGCTAATTTTTCTCTGTGTCGAACTTTCAAAAAAAAAAAACTAAACTTGCTGACTAAAAACTACTACTTCTGATTGAGACAGAACTATATTAACTCTTGTATGTACTGGCATATAAACGAATACGGTGTAATACCAAAATTGTAGTTTAGCTATGAAAAATTTATTTTTTTTAATCGGCTTACTAATATTGATAAAAGATATACACTTTGAAAGATCGAAATGGGCTGCATAGGCCACTTCACACAACGGAGGGTTAAAATTATGATGATCCGTTCTCCCAAAAAAAAAAATTCTTACTGAGACATTGAAGTTACTAGTCATACAGTCCGACATTGTTCAGTATGTAAATATACTAATTTTGTCAATAAACTAATTTTGTTCATAAAAAAAGGAAATGTTATAAAAAATTACTAAAACAAAAATTTAGTACAACAGCAATATTGTTGGAATAATATTAATACAAAATAAAGACTGTTGGTATGGACGTGGGGATATTTGAAGTGGTTGTGGCAATAGTAGTAGTAGTAGTGGTGCTAGTAGAATTAGCTAGGTTGTGGATCCTCACCTCGTACTCTTGGATCGGTTCGCAAACGGGCATATTGTTCGGCCGACATACAGGTGCATTGCGGTTCGCTGCGTATACGTGACGGTGAAGCCGGTGTGCTTAATGGCTTTCGTTTGGTTTTGATTTTTTGCTTTCCGGGCGGATCCAATTTCAGCGAATAACTCGACGAGGCCTTTCGTGAAAATTTGAAAGAAGGCGACTGTAAAACGTCGCACTATCATTAGGTTAGTTGGTTGGGAAATACAAGGTTCTGTGTGTGCGGTTTTTTATTTATCAACTTTTTTCATTTATTTTCATTGTTTAGTTTATAATCATTTAATTATTTGATCATATTTAATTTTTATTTTAGCAAAATTATTTTATTAGTCTACTCATAAGTTTAAGTACTTATTATTGAAACAGTGCTTTTGTTTTGCATTAAGATGTAGTTTTACTTTTCTGCTGTACTTTGCTCGTTTTATTTACGGGTGAGCATGTTTTTGAGAAGTATTTGAAAAAATGTGTAGATTAGTATAATTGTTGTAATAAATTTTAAATAAAATTCTTTGTGCTTAATTTTTTTTAATGATAAGAGCTAGAGAAAAAATTTTACGGCGAAACTCACAATCTGGACATTTTGCATTGCAATTGAAAGAGTTGAAAACCAACAAAAAAACACACATCAAAAGAGCCAATTTTCGTACAATTAGAGCTTGAAAGAGAGTGGTACACAAAAAAAGAGAAATACACAAATATATATATATAGAGATTGTGAGAGAAGTGAGTAAAGTGAAAAGTGGGGAATGTTCAAAGCACTCTTTAGTTGGGGTAGGAGGATAAATACTTGTATGTGTAGAATATCGAATATAAATTGGTAAAATACATATCTCTGTACATTAGCGTGCCTCAGCGATTTAAGTTGTGAGTTTTTCTAAAGTTATTCTAAAATTAAGCTCGCATAAAAGGGCTAACATAAAAGGTTTCGCAACAAGTTTTAGTTAAAGGGAAAGTTGGAGCTTGATTTTTTATAAAGAAAACGTTATTTTTATATTTTTTCCAACTTTAACCCATTTGTGTCAAAATTTTGAACATTAACCCAATTGTGGCAATTTTTTTTTTTTTTAATATTTCCTATCCAAACTCCAACATTATCCAAAGAAACTTTAAAGATATTGACTTAAACATCCTTACTAGAAATTAAGCCACTTGGGTTCAAAATTCTTATTAATATCATGAAGATATTAAATCACTTTATAATTCGCTACTGAATAACTTAAAGAAATTAACCAACTTAATTAATCAACTTTTTTTCGAAAATAATAGATACCAAGAAAAATGTAGGGAAAAAATTTCTGGTTGAGTTGAGATTTAATATTATAAACATATTTCCAAAATAAATGGTTACCAACGGGTTAATTTTCTAGAAAAAAAATAAAGTGACAATTTTCAAAGGAAGTGAAATTATAAAGTAAATAATTAGTTATAACCTTATGTTAAACATAAATATGATGGGTTAATGGTTCCAAAAATTACAAAGGTTAAAAAATAAAATGAAGCCTAATGTAGTGTTCATGCTGTTTATTCAAGGGATTTGGACCTTGAACTCTCCTTCAGACTACATGATCATTGTAGCGTCTTCCAGGCGGAAGTCTCGGCAATCCTGGACGCCGCGGCCTGGATAAGCAAACGTGTTATCGGAGAAGATATCGCTATTTTCAGCGATAGTCAAGCGGGCATCAAATCCCTTGGCTCATAAGCGTTCAACTCTGAACTGGCGCTCAGTTGTCGTCGATCTCTACAGCAGATGACGCAACAGAACCGCTTAAATCTCATATGGGTCCCGGGACATTGAGGGAAACTGTAAGGCAAACGAGCTTGCCAGGCAGGGCACGACCAAGCAGGTTCTTCAGGATAAAGAGCGCTTACGTATGCCGTTTGCCACATGCAAACTAATACTGAAGGAGCACACACTCCGTCAAGCCAACGAAAGATGGCTGCAATCTCCAGGGTGTCGCATATCGAAACAAACCTGGCCAAAATGGGATCTTAAAAGGTCTAGACGCATTTATGCCCTAAAAAGGAGGGAAATCTCCATATTGATAGGGGTATTAACTGCCTCTTTGGTAGGCATGCAGAAAGGCTAGGTGTGCCCTACCGACGATGCTGCAGGAGTTGCAAATATGATGAGGAGGAGGAAACAGTGGAGCACCTCATCTGCAACTGTCCGGCTTTAAGCGGCGCGAGAACGCGCTTTTTGAGAGTTCCCTTCCTGGATAGCGCAAGCCAGATCGCGGAACTGGACATAAAGGACTTGATGGCCTTCATAAAGTCATCTAAGTGGTTCGAGGAGGAGTAACGGTGTCGGTTTAGGAGTGTCAGTCCCGGGATTCTGCTATGTGGAAAATCCCCACAACTCAGGGATTTTCCATATGGCTGGGTCCCGGCACTGACTTTCCTTGTGTTGGTGGTATCAAACGGGCCTTTCAAAACTGGCCTAAGTGTGCCTCTGCGGCAGCCACTTGAACCTACCTACCTACCTAGTGTTCATGCTAAGTTTTAAAAGCAGCATTTTCCATTTTCGGTCGTACATTTCGAAGATGCGTTCATGCTGCCGTATTTTGAAAATGCGCATTTAGCTAATTTTCGAATGCTTAAGGTGCGTTTCTAAATCGCAAGTGGAAGTATGCTTGCCGTTTCAGATCAACTCCCTTTCTTTTATAAAAGTGAGTTCGTGGCTAAAGAAGCCGACTTTCTAAACAAACTTGGAAACTCTTTACCTCGAAAATTTCAACTTTTAATAGGAAAATTTATTGCATAACTACGTTGTCTTGCTTAGTGAGAAGATATCCTAATATAAAAAGCGGTTCGCCCAAAAGTATGCAACATATTTTTCACTTTTTTTTATACAAGGAAATTTTTTTCGTACTGTATCTTCGTAGATGCTAAAGCTAATGCAGAAATAAAGTAACATTTAGTTGCATGAGCTTTCAAATTTGTATGGAAAAAATTCTGCATTTTGGACTAAATGATAAAGTGCAAAATGCAGGCTCAGCATGAACACGCATTAGAAGTCTAAATCGGATATTTTTGGCCTAGTTTCTATAATTTCTCAAAGACCTCCGAAAAAAGGTACAACAGGATTTTTTTTTGGATTGTGTTCATACAATTTTCATATATATTTAACACACCTATATTGGCAGTAAAAGCTAGTACCGTTCGGAAACATCACAGTACAGATATATTAGTTTTGGGCGAGGCAGGCATATATTTTTGTTTACAAAAATAATTCAAAAAGTCATGAGCGTTTTAAAAAAAAGTCACTAACGCGGTATAAATTGAAATTTAAATTTACAATAGCTCCTTGAAAGTTATAAACTAAAATTAAGGGCCCATTTAAAGCGTAATTGTTCTTTACGTATACTTAGCCTTACTTGACTTAAGGCCAATCTGTATAAATTGTTATTCAAAACGTAAACTTACGAATGAAAATATTGGCAACTTTTGGCTTAAGCTCAGTTAAGTAAACGTAAATGGGAAATTCCATCATGACTCCTGGGACATTTGACTCGAGAGGTTAGTCAACTTTGACTTAGTAAACTGACATTGGGATTTCAATTGCTGTGAAATATATTTATCGACATGGATAAATATACAATACAATAAATGCATTAAAAGAATTGGCGAAATAACAACAAATAGTTTTATAACTACTCAATAAGTGAGTGTGACTCCTGGGAAACCGAAAAATCCCATTGTTGCACCTTTGTGAGCACGAAATCGAATTTTAGCTTTACAGTTCAACTTTGGAACTACAATTTGTATATGATCGAAAGTACATACTACATAGTACCATATTCTTTAAAAATAAGATCAGTATTAGCTTTTAGAAACTTTTTACAAAGGTTAAAGAGTGTGACTCCTGGGACATTTCCCTGTTTTTTTCGTGATACAATTTTTAAGTTTTTTCAGTATTATCGATGCAGTTCCCTAAAAATTAAGCTATGCAACTAGTTACCCCTAACCCATGATAATAAAAAGACCTTTATTGTAAAGTTCTGTCAGAGCAGTGGGAGTTTATGGCATTTTAAAAATTTGGTACTTTTCCTCTTTTGGGTGGAATGTGCCAAATACTAATTGGGCCCTAAGACCAAAAACTATACCATTATACTTGTGACAACAAGACTCAACATATTTTCAAAAATTTTATGTATGGTTAAAATAAATTTGGGCCCCTATCAATTGAATACGCTACTTTATTGCTTTGACAATTTTTTAGTTTATAAATATACACCTTCACTGTAAATTGACAAAAACAATTATTACACATTGCCAATATAGAAGTATTACATATACATATGCAATTTTTAAATATTTCTATACTAAGTTTTTAGGTGCAAAATTTATACCATTTGGGTTTTTTTATACAATTTTTCAAGAGCTTTTACATAAAAATTTATAATATTGTTTTAAGTTTAGTGGGTGAGGCCTAAAAAGGGTTAACTTTAAAGCTTCCTTTTTTGTGAGACGCTCTAATGTACATTTTTGTGTTTTCTATAAATATATTATTTTTAGTAGTTTACTTTTGCTTTATCTATTCATTATTCTGTTGTTTCTTTCTTTAATTCATAGTTACTTGATTGAGTGGTATAAAAAGCTTCTAAGATTTGAGAAAACAAATAATAGCCTTTAAGAGCCTTAAATCTTGTGTTAAGTATTATGTGCATTTTTGTTTGTGTGTGTGGGTGTGTGTGTGTAGGGGTATATGTGTGTAAATAGCTACGGCTGTGTGGTTTAACATACGCTTACTAACAGCGGATTTCATTGTTAAGAAATTACATAAGTACTGAAACGCTTTATATACAATCCTGTTCATAAAAAATAGGTACACAACTGAAAATGGTTTTGTTATAATCGTCCTTGTTTTCAACAACTTTGAATGCTTCATTCATACGATTTAGGATTCCTCGAAAGCGGCTATAACAACGTCGCGAACCTATT
Organism: Campiglossa producta; assembly: GCA_964058755.1. Taxonomy (NCBI): domain Eukaryota; kingdom Metazoa; phylum Arthropoda; class Insecta; order Diptera; family Tephritidae; genus Campiglossa; species Campiglossa producta. The sequence continues at coordinate 34,670,971 of CAXKVI010000002.1, read as the reverse complement.
TTAAAAGGTTACCATGAATAAATAAAACCATTTTTAATTGTATTCCTATTTACTTGAGTAGTTGTGTATATTAGTGCAATAAAATGTGTAGAGGGAATTATTTTAATTTTTTTTGTTGCTGAAAGCTTTTCAACGTTTTCTATAATTTGATTAGATGTTTAGTTTTTTTACGTCTTATTTTCTATTATATACTTAAGTGCTTGCTTCTAACTAAATACATAAGTATATTACAGTATGTACTGAATATCTAGCTGAAAATAAATTCGTTGAAGTGCATATTAAAATTTTTTATAAGGATTTGAATTGGTGCATATATATTGAAGCAATAAAGTTTGCTTTGAATATTTAGATTGTTAAATTTGTTTTCAAGTTATTTCAGTAGAGAATAGTTTATTATTAAAAATTAGCAGGGGATTTAAAAATAGTTTTGATATATGTAAGTTGAAACCCATTTTTGCTTTGGGAAGCGAACTATAGAACAACGAAACCGTTCGAAGTACTTAACTTATATAACAAAAAAACATAAAAACTAATTTTATTAACCAACAGAACGTAGACGTACTGCTCTATATTAAAATAACATCGTTGATCTGTTGAGAAAAAGTTGTGGTATTAGACTTTATTGATTGCTGATTGCAACATCACAAAGAACATTTCAAAAACGCACTAACTATATTAGAATTTTTTCCCAAAAAGCCCCTGATAGGTCGTTTTGAAAACTTTTATGGTGATCTTTCAATCAGACGTTGATATCTAAATTATTTAGCTTAAAATCTGTTTTATACTGTTTATATGCTCCTATTTTAGCCAATCCAGAAAATTCTTATCCTGAGTTGGAAATAAAAAGTTGTTGATCGCTACTTTAACAGAGTTTAATAAAAACCAGGTCTATTATAAAATTTTTTCCAAAAATATAACCTATCAGCTACTAATGAACTCAACATTTTATTTCGACGCTTACTTAGGATTTTGAAATACATTTTGTTTATTCCTGTATACTTTTTTATTCATCTAACTTGTATCTTTTCATATGTTTTTGTTGCTGTTCTCTATATTTTTTTTATATTTTATTTGTTACAGACCCGCTGCATAGTGCTATCTCTATTCAAAATGGTTTTACAAAAATATATGACTGTTTTGCAATTATGAATATTGTGTTAACTATGCTTTCAATCCTGAAAATTTCGGAAGCTTCTTCGACATTTGTTAACGCCTTTAATGTTTCTGTTTTTAAATTGATATGGCGAGCTCAGAGCAAAAACCGATGAAGATAGTAGTGGGTGTGTTCTTGTAATTGCAATTTGCAATTTCCAATTTGAATTACCCATATTTGATTTTAAAATGCCTATAAATACATACATAACATTTTAACAATATTTCCAATTACATGAGAACTTATCTAAAATGAAATACATCTTTCTGGAACTGTAGTTCCAGTTGCTTTCTGAGAAACCTTGTTCCAAAACTACTAGCTAGAAAACTTGATTTGGCAGCAGTGGATCTCTAGACCAAGGTCGTCATCTATAATCTACATATTTTCAGTAACTATTACCTTATGCATAATAGTATTTTATCTATGCTTAACTAGATGAAGCTTTACATCGCGAGATTTTGATTTAAATTCAAATTTATAAAGGAATAGTTCTCATTTAATGTCTATACTACTATACGAAGCCTACTCGGTACTAACAAATGATTTGTTATATAACAAAATACTAAATTGCAATGTATTTTATGACAAGAAAGAATTTTGGCAATCTTGTTCGTGATGTGCAGAAAGTACCCTAGTGAGATCAAGCACTCGATGATCCTATTATGATGAATTTCATATCAAAGGCTGAAAAAAAACGTACAAGGTAATACCTTTGTAATGCTTTAAAAATTTTTGGAATCGGTTGATTAGTTTACGCGTGATATAAAAATATAAGAAAGTAACCAAGAGATGCATTTTCTTAAATAAATTTAAAAAAAAGAAAAAAACGCCATTTTAGTTTTCAGATATGTTATATATATTAAATAGACCTTTCTAAAAAAAATTCTTATTTTTCTAAATCGCTTGATCTTTAAAGTGTATTTTTTTGAAATTCCAATACATTTCTAATTGTATGAAGGTCTTTGAAATCGGAAAGCCATTCCAATCACACTTTAAAAGTACCTATTATCGTAATTTTTCGAATATTTTAGAATATTTTGATACCTTGCCACGCCCACAATTTTTCGAAAATGCAACGTCTAAAAATGAGATCGTGTTTGGGTAGGTAAGATGTACCTCTAGGCAAAATTTCATCAACGTCTGAGTGGGTCGGGTTCAGTGCATATTGGGTTTGATATGAAATTCATCTTATATTAGTCTGCTGAAAGTAGTGGTGTGCGATTAATCGAGTAAAGATATTTTGAATTAATTATAACTAAAGCTGTTTTCTGATTAATCAATTTTATTAGATTACATAAAAAAAAATGTGATTAAACGGGAAAGGAGTGCTGTTTTTGTTTTTTTTTTTTTTAATTGAGAATGATTAATCTGTAGTTAATGAATAACTAATCACTAACTTTTGGTTGGTCTTCAAAGCTCAACTATATTAAACTTCCTACGACTTGATTTTGAATAGACAGGCCAGATTATCAGAACAGACTATCAGAAATTCAAAAGAAAACAATTCAAAAATGCTGTTTTCAGAAAACTTTGTTCAGAAATCACTTTTTATAAAAAAAAAGTATTTTAAAAACAAATTTAGAAACTACTATGTAGAAAAAAATATTCTGCCGAAAAAGTTTTGGCGCATTCCACTGTGACTCGTGGACATTTGACTCCAGAGCAGGGCCGGCAGAAATGAAAGTGAGGGTGTATTAGTGAAAGAGCGGTCATCGCACCAATAAAATTATGTTATCTGTTTTTGCTCACTAGCACGCCGAGGCAACATCGTATTTTGTTGGGTCCTTGCTTGCAAGTGAGCGACTGAGCATAACAAACGACAAGGTACGAGCGCAGCTACAATAAATTGTTCGAAAAGCAAAGCAAAGAGCGTAGTAATGTGTGTGAGTTTGGCTTAAAAAAAACTGACATGGATAAATATCCAATAAAAATAATACAAAAACATTTGCTAGTACCAAGTACTTTATCTAACTGGCTAAAAATACTTATATTTTTACATAGATATATTACTATTTTGTTTTTCAAGCAGCCTACGTTTAATTATAACCTAATTAGCTGAAGAATGCTTTGAAGCGAAATTTTCGAATAAATACGAATAATTATATTGAGCTCAGTTCAAAATTTATTCATGTCCTGCATCATACTTATTTACTAAATTTAAACATATCTATGTATATACCTTTTTATTTCAATAACAAGGCTGTATGTTAAACATTTTGCTATGTATTGAAGTGCTATTGGTGTGAGTTGTTGTTTTGTGATTGTATTGTTAATGTTTTCATCAACGCTATTTAATATTTGTTGAGCTTTTTTTTTGATTTATTTTACTGCGCATGGATAATTTTTTTTTATTTGAATTTGAATATATATTTTTAGTTATTAATAAATATATGTTAACTGTTTAATTTGCATGTTAGTTAGTTTATTTGTTTAATTCATTTATTTATTTAATTAATTTGTTAATTCATTAAACCGCCAGTGATTTATTCATAAAAGCGGAAGGGAACTTTTGTAGAACTTATTATTGCGCCAAAGTAAGCACAAATCAAGGGAATCGAGTGACTGACTAGCAGTCATCCCCGAACATCAGGGTTCCTCGTCATCGGGTTCAGGATGTATTGGATAGGAGAGGGCATTATAGTAAAGGATGCGTGCGATTGCTTTAAATCGTTTTGCATTTTTCTTTTGCATTTCATTTAGCAAGCATTATTGTAAACGTTTATTTTCGTGAATAATTTAATAACAAAAGATGATTTTTTTGCAATTTTAGGGAAAGCAATTTTCAACCGCCACGTTACCGTAAAATGCAATCGATTATACAATTTAAGTGTTCAAGTTATAATTGAGTTAGTGAAATATATATATACATAATATTTGAGTTAATATACATTTTTATTAGTTAATAAAAAAAATAAGTACAATACAAAAAAAAAAAAAAAAAAAAAAGAAGTAATAGGTAATAAAAAAAATTACAAATCACAAGAGTGAGTAGGTACGTTGAGTGAGCGAAAAGTGAGCAAGTGAGTGAGACGGATGAGTGAAACGAATTTATTTTTGTACGAGCAATTTTTTTTTGCATAGATGAAAATGTATGTGGATTTTCAAACAATTTTCGACAATGATGAAAGGAGAAGAGAAAAAGGAATGAAAGAATACAATATAAATTAAAGTAATTTAGTGTTTATTCGAATAGATAGAAATAATTTATTTAAAAAAAATTACGTTTTTTTTTTTTGTTATAAATATAATTAAACAACATTTTAAAGCAATTCATACAAATTCGCAAAAAAGTTAGAAAGCGCCTAAACTGTCAACAACTCGTAAAGTGATATACAAAACAACTTTATTTAAGCACTTTCCATCATTACGAGTTGTGAATGAATTGCCCCGCTATTAATTGACTTAAACATAAAATGATTTTTGGTTTCTAATGAGAATGTTAGATTATATAAATAATGAAATTATCGAATTTACAGCAAGTATTAAATGAAGGGGAGTCGAAAACATAGTACTCGTTCATATATTTAAAAATACAGGTTCATAAAAAACGGCCAAGTAATATGAAATTGATGCATCGACTACAAGGCTAGCAAAGTGCATTGATTGGGTTGTGCGTCACTGTAGAACGATAACTGAGAATTAAAGCTTGTCTATAGTTTACGACACTAGCAACAATAAGCCAAGGTTAGTTTTTAGGTTAGAACAGTTAAGCTCGGAAAGCTCGGATTTTTCTTTTGAGCCACTACAAGTCGTATGAGGAGTGAACAAACAAAAGACCGTATTTCCACTTTCAAAAATTTTTAAGAAACCGAAAAACACTGTGTCGAAGTCAAAGAGCCAAATTTCCTAGTTTTTATGTGGAGTTACTAAAATAGAACAGCTATGTACTTCAAACTGGGATCACCATTTTTTTTTTTTAACTTTTTTATGTCCAGTATGCAGTATTATAAGACTGCGTTCACGTCGGGCCATAAACTCGATTGAAAGGGGACATTTTTGGAGTTTATTATATAACTCTATTCTATATATATAAAATTCAAATTATTTACCTATGTATGGACACACTTGGCTCATAAACGAATAAGCCGATCGTAACCAAATTTTACACACGCACTGGATATCTTCCAGGCATGGTCACAGGCTAAAAAAACATTTTGATATATATAGGGGGCGTGGCACCTCCCATACAAATGGAATTTTTCATTGTCCGTATCTCTAGAAGTATTCGGGTTAGACCACTGAAATTTGTTGAGGGATTGTACGAGATAGGGATAACGAAAAAGGGGGCGTGGCACCTCCCATACATTTGAAATGTTTCGTTGTCCGTACCTCTGGAACTATTTATGTTAGACCACTGAAATTTGGTGAGAGGCCGTAAGAGATCGATCCCTACCACCTTCATAAAAGCAGAGGATAACGAAAAAGGTAGCGTGGCATATCTCTGGAAGTATTAAGATTAGTCCACTAAAACTTTGTGAGGAGTTATATAAGATCAATCCCTACCACCACCTACGGGGGCGTGGTTCCTACTATACGAAGGAGATAGGGATAGGGATTAAAATAGATATAGGGATCGGGTTAGAGAAACATGCAGGGAAATAATATTGTGGCAGGACAACGTCTGCCGGGTCAGCTTGTAACTAAATAATTTGAAATAATGTATGCCCTTTTGGTGGAAATAGGCAATATAATATGGGATCCCATGAAAATTTTTGCGTAAAAAAACTGGACGAGGCTTATGGCGCCATCTAGTGTTTTGGTTGTACTTCTTGCGGTTTAAAACTAGGGGTCGCTGAGGATTGTTTATTTTTTGGTGACATCTAGTGTATTTCTAGCGAATTTCTTACGGTTTAAGGTTAGATGTCGCTGAAAATTGTTTATTTTAGTAATTTCGGTTTCTCAAATCTGCTCAGATCTTCATTTTTGGTAGTTTATAATGAAGATTATGCTCAAGTTAACTCTCAAAAGCGAAGTTAATTCGGAATTTGCGCTAATGTATCAGCCCTATTAGCAACCAGATTTTATCAAAATACTGTAAAAGTAAAAAATGGCAATACGTACTTTTGTTTGTTCACTACTCATATATGATTGGCGAAGAGAAAGAGCGATTGTTTCGATAAACAGTTTTTGGGCTACATATAACTCCAGTAATTTAATAGATAGGAACTTGAAATTTCGCAGTTTTAGTACTTTATACATTTCTAATCTATATAGAGAAAATCGGTGAGATTGGTTCAATATAATATGAAGCCCCTATAAAATCGATTGCTCCGATGAACTCGGTATGAGCTAAATAACTTTAAATTCCCATAGGCTGTACTGAGGATAGAACAGTTAAAATTGAATTGCGTATTCATGGAAGGTATATATCGACGTGCCATATGAAAACTAACACTAAAATTTTGTGTCTGAAGAAAACTAACGCTTTCAATTTGTGTCTGAAGAAAATGTACTAGCGAAAAGTGTTAGTTTCCGCCAGACACAAAATAAAAGTGTTAGTTTTCGTCAGACACAAAATAAAAGTGTTCTTACAGAATTTGAAAAGTGCTAGTTTCCGTAAAAAATTTGAAAAGTGTTAGGTTTCGTATGGCACGTCGACATGGGGAACACTGTTAAAAATACGTTTAAGAACTCTTTCCAATTTTGTCACTATGTATTTTACTTTACTTAACAGCCTGACTTAATTCTGTATCATGGCCAGATTTGAATCAGATTATGTGCCTTCTTAATACCGATTAGGATAGAGAAACTATGTACACAGTCTACTAATTAAGCTCCTAAAAAAATTAGGTTTGTAGAAAGATAATTTGTTTAAGAAATATTGAAGTCAGATTACTTTTCTCTAAAATATGTAGGTACAGCTAAAAATACTCTGTAGAAAAAACTCTGGTGGACTGTTCTCAATAACAAAAATCCCAATACTAACACCATTAAAGCATTCGAAAAGTACTGACCGCTTACAAGAGAATGTGCTTTAGGATTTTACGAAATGTTTAAATGAAACAACTAGATGTGGGAATAAACATGCCAAATCTATTTAAACAACAAATGATATATAAGAATACAAGTGTCGTATGTTAGCTGGAAAACTAAGCACAAAGAACAAATGAATTGTTGTTACAAATAAAAGACCGCACTGACACAGTTCCTTATCATAATAAAAAAAAAAATATGCTACAATATATGAGGAGTTATATTATGGGATGGAATTAAAAACAAAACAACAAAACTTGTAAAGGAAACATTTAGAATGAGGACATAAATATAAAATACATGGAGTTATACTAACGTATCTCTTTACAATGTAAGATACCTGAAAATGATGAAAATAAAATAGATTTAATGAATAATCATTTGATGAATACACATATAATATAATGATAGAGCAAACATGATTGAAACGGTGGCGCAATCATTTGTGAGAAAGAGTATTGAAAACCTTTAACCAGTAGAAATTCTATACCTTTTTGTGTATAGTCTGAACGATATTTGGGAATATTTTAAAATGACTGCTAATGATACCACACATTTTAGGATTCTCGAAACTCTTTTTTCAGGTTGGATGAAAATTTTCGCAAAAAATGCAACAAATCCAAGAGATTCGATATATAGTTCGATTCGAATTTAGCTTTTGGAAATGGTTGTCCAGTCTCGTAAAGGCGCTATCTACAGAACCAAGTTGCATCAGCGCGCAAAAGGAGGCTATTTTAAAGGTCAATGAGAAATATCTCAGCATGAAATATGAGGCTGAATGTTAAAGCCGTTTAGTCAACCAACTGGAGTCCATGAAAGAACATTTCTTTAACTATGATTAAACTACAAGCTTTAAAGCTCACATTTGCGTGTAAAATAAATAAACTATTTATGTACATACATAGATATGTGATACATAACTTCAAAGAAATGGCAATGATTCAATGAACAAATCAAAATCACATGTAAATAACTACTTCATGTTACATACTTATTTCATTAAGAAAATATATCTATCATTAATAAATATTAAATTGATTGAAATTTGGTCTTTGACTCTTTTCGAATATTCCAATCAAGTCATATCAAAATTGTATTTAAATTCCAATGCGCTTAACAAATTAATGCATGCAAATCTTTAAATCTGCATTGATTTTTTATACATATAAATTTATGTAATTTTTTAAATAAATTTTTTTCTTTGGAATTTGCATTGAATTTTTTAGGTTTTTTTTTAGACATTGCACTGAACCTTGTCAAACATACAAAAAATGCATATCGGACATCAGCAGCATGCCGGATAAGTGTGCACGTGGGCATAACCAGCAAAAATAACTAAATTTACCATCACATTCACAGAAAATTTCAGAAAATTATACTCTTTCCCTTCCTTATTTCTCACTTTCTTTGCCTCTTCTTCCCAAATCCTTCTTTTTCTTCATTTTTCTCTTCCATATGCGCGTCCACTTTTTCACGCCTTTTTCCCCTCTTTTTTATTATAGGACAATTTCTAGGTATTATTTTTTTTTTTTTCGACAGATCGTCGGAGAGACCGATGGACTGATCAATCTCGGTTATAGCTTGCACCGATTGCGTCGTGGAAAAAATTTTGCTTTCTCTATTATTATTCAAAAAAAAAACTACCTTCCACTCAAGAACTATACCTTTGGCACGTAAATTTAAAATGTTGAAAATATATGTGCTATCATTATTTTATATTTTATCCTATTGGGTACTTGAAACCCTTGGAAAATGTTTTTCCTCATGCATGTATCTTTTTCATAATCCGGCATGCATTTGATACACAATATGCTTTTTGTATGTGGTTTTTATATATTGTCAGCATTGCTAATCCGTATGAGAATACTTACACAACATTCCCGGAACTGTTTTGCATCAATAGGTGACGTGAAATTGAGACCCCACGTATCATTTGTCATCGGATCCTTCCAATAAACAAAACATTCGGAAGCTTGGCCAATACGTGTGCCTGTGAAACATTAAAGAGTTATTATTTTATTATACAGTAAGTTTTATAAATCAAAACTTTCGTATAAAACAAACATTATATACCAAGCTGTAGACTTTTATCTTATCTTTCGAATTTAAACGGCTCAACCGATTTGTATACAATTTTGTATAAATGGGGATAGAGCTCTAAGGCTTGTTACCCAGGTGTTGCCGCTGTGGTATTCACAAGGTTGTCACTGTTTTGAAGGTATTTTCGGGTAGCATTTCAATCAGTGTTGCCATCTAATCCTAGTACATTTATTTCTTTGGGAATTCGAAATTATCTCGAAAATAACTTTGCTCATTTTTGACCAAAAATTTGGTACTTAGATATTATACTGAATTGTAACAATTTTTATCATGTTGTTTTCAATGGGATGTTTCTACAAGGTAGCCACCTAATTGAAATTTTTAAAAATTAAGTGACATATAACAATTTGAGTTTTAAACTAAAGGTATTTTAAGTACTAATCCAACTAAGAGTTGCCACCTTATCTGATTTCTTTGTATATCCAATACTATCCGCACAGAGAAAAATGGACTGGTCATATCAACTAAAATATGGATTCATTCAACCAAATTCACGGTCAATTCTTATCCATTATTCAATGCTGTTGATTGAACTGCATTGAAACTTTTAACCTCAACTTGGCAGAAAATTTGTTGTTTTAAGTCAATATAAATTTTTTATATATATTTTTTTATATTTTAACGCCAAAAGGAGTAAAAATAAAAAACATTATTTTTCAGAGTCGTTATATTGACATCACCGAAAATCGAACTCAGGTGTCTTGAACGCTCAACCCAGGTGTCTACCATTATGTGCTTCTAATCTAATATTGGCTTGCGTCATTTATTGACGCCTAACCGCCTAGTCGATTTTGGCCATTTCGTATCAAAGCACGCTAACCATTCCTTTTTAGCGATAACTGACGTCAATTGGAAACCCCAAGGGAGTTCAAGTCATTCTCCACTTGTTGTTTCCATCTCAGTCGAGGCCTCCCCCTCCTCTGCTGCCGAATTCAGGTTTCGATAGGAAAACCTTCTGTGCTGGAGCTTCTTTGTCCATTCGCAAAACATGACCCAGCCATCGGAGCCTTTGGGCTTTAATTCGCTGAAGTGTGGTCAGGTCTGCGTAAAGATCGTCATTTGACAAAACCGTATAAGCTTTGCAGGGAAGTCAAATTTATATACTTATGGTTGCCAGCGTCTAAACAGCCCCAAAATTATTCCAAAGTGACCCCTCAATGATCCTAAAATACTCAAAATATGATCCCAAAAATATACAATACAAATACTATACGGTAAAATGGTAACCCTGGGCGGCTACCCTACTCAAAAATATTTTAGTTGGTATGTCGGCGAAAATGCCATTCATTTGATACCCATATTGGCTTATGTAACTCCATAATTTAAATAAAAATAGATAGGTGGCAACCCTGTACACCCCCATGTGGCAAACCCCAACTGGATAGTCTTAGAATCAACCATGCTACCTAAATTCAAAATGCGATCCAAATAGGTCAAGCGGTTCCCGAGATAGTCTAGATATGCAAATATACACAAAGTAAAATAAAAAAAACGCAGTCAGGTGGCAACTCTAGGGGTAACCCTGCTTGAAATTCTCATATTTGGAATACGGTTGAAAATACCGTTCATTTGATACCCATATTGGCATAAAATTATATAGGTGGCCACCCTGTAACCCGCCCCAACTGGCAACCCCCAAGTGGATAATCTTACAATCAACCACACTATCTACATATATCCAAAATTTCATCCAAATCGGTCAAGCGGTTCCCGAGATAGTCTGGATATACAAATATACAAATGTACAAATACACAAATATACAAGTTTAGTTCGTTTAATGTTATGTATAAGATATCTCGGTAGCTTAAATGGCTAAAATGATATAATTTTTTAGGTGTAACCCCCTGTCGTGGCACCGCCTACAGGAGGCATTTTTGAAAATTGGACTGTTCATAAGATTTTTGTACGAAATCACTTCACGAACACGCCCACTGTCGATATGGAAAATTTCGAAAATCACATCAAAACTACCGCTGGGTATTTCATGTTCGGTTTACCCAAACTCAGACATACTTATTTGCTAAATTCCATTGTTGGTATGAAAGAAAATAAATTTCTGTCTCCTAAAAAAATTGATAAGATATGATATTTTTTTTTCCGTGACCATGTCCGTACAGCTGGGTATATGTTTTGTATTGATTCGATATTTTAACATAAAATATATCGGAGAGTATTCATAGTCAAAATTAAGTAAGTACTTAAACTTTGCTGTGGCTTTTTGACACAATTTCTTCATTTCGACTATGAATATGCCCCACTTTTATGCTACTAAAATAAGTACAATGTATCAAATATTGTAAAATTTTTCCCACCTGGTTGCACAAGTCGCACATCCAATATTTTGTCGACCTGACTGTTGTAGGCTGTTATATGAAAAACACATTCCGGCGAATCTTGAATACAGGTAATATTAACAGGAACCAAATCTTCGGATACTTGTTGCCATTTAACGGTACCGGCACCACTTGCCGAAACATGAAACACCTCTGCCCATAACCTGAATGAACTGGCGAAGGTTAGCCAAATTCATTTTCAATGTTTTATTTTATTTATATGTGCGTTTATATAGAGAATTTAAAAAAAAAAGATTTTTTTCAAATGTTTGCAATTTTAATTCGCAGTTTTCACAAACGCAAAGAAAAATTTAAAAACGAAGTACGAAAGTTTGAAAGGAAGATAGGAAGATTTTTTAGTAAGTATTTGATTTATAAATAATTTTTTTTTTTATTTAAATTTCACAGTTGAAAAATTATTTCATAGATTAAATTTATTTGCAATTTTTTATATTTTTGGTGTCAAAAATTTTGGTGAAAAATTGTTTTTGGGTTTTTTCAGTTTTTGTTAGATTGTGTAGTTGTTGTTTTATAATGCGTTATTTTTAGTTTTTATTAATCGAATCAATTGATGTTATTTTTGTTGCGGTATATTTTATGTTTGGTCGATTGTTGGTATTGATTAGTTGGTTATGGATCAGTGGACGTTGGTAGAGAGAACAGGAAGCCACAGGAAAAATAAATCGGCGTAAAGAAAAGAGATAAAGAAAGAAAGAAACAAACGATATTGAAATCAATTTTTGTTCAACAGATTGCATTTTGTTGGGAAAAAAATACAAAAAAAAAAATTTTAACTAAATATGAGGCTGGTTGTATTTGAAGTATGCAAACAAACTAAGGCAAACATTTACGTTGCCTGCAATTAAAATTGGTACAATGTCGAAAATTTAAGGAACTTTTATGTAATACTTGTAATTAGTGCTGTGCGATTAATTGATTAAACAAAATTTTGACTAATCATAATTTCGATCACGCAATTAATCGATTAATTAAGCTTTTTGATTAATCAAAAAGGGTGTTTATTCGATTAGTTATGATTTTGATTAATCAAAAATAAAATTAATTGATTAATCGCCTTTTTGATTAATCGTTTTTTGAGTAAAATGATTAATCATATATTATAACGGAAGTTCCTTGATACTTCAACAATTTGTTGCATCTTCGACATTTTGCTCATTCGTGATCAGACAACACCTAAAAATTTTCTTTAATTTTTTTATTTTTAATATTTTGAAGCAAGTTTTGTTCTTAATTTTTTTTCAGCTATTTCACGGCAAACCTTCACATAAGAAAATGAGTAAATTAATCAGTTTTTGATAAACCATTTTTAAAAATACTCGAGTAACGCTAGTTTTGATTACTCATAATTATGATCAATCAAGTAATCGATTAACTGAAAATTTGACTAATCAATTTACCCGATTAATCGAATAAAGACACAGCCCTACTTGTAATACAATTTAAGAGTAGTTCTCGAATATTATTATATTTTAAGTTGTTGCAAATTAGTTAGAAAACGGCTCCAATGGTATGGATTTGAATAGGTTTTGGTAATTGAGCTGACTTGCTATCCGACTTGAGCTAAATTTCGGGCCAGTTAAAGACCATATCAGGGGTCTTCGGAATACTTTACAGTATAAGATATTTTTACAAGCGTTTTTTGTGGGACTTTGGAAGTCTTTACTGTGATCAATATGTGATGCTTTCCTAAGGCATTTTCGAAACTTTTTGGTATCTTTTTGGATAATTTTCGTTGATGGACATCAAAACGGGGTTATTTTAAAACTTTATTTTAGTGAAGTTTAGACTTAGATATTTTGATCATTGTGTGACAGTTTCTGTTTGATTTTTCTTTGGAATCAATATGAGATGCTTAGGTACTGTTTTTTAAATAAAGTTTCATATATATATTTTTTATTTTTTTGGGATAGCTAGGAGTATCAATGCAAGTTTGTTTCCAGACCATTTAAAATCGATATCAGGCAGTGGCACTTTTTCGGACTGTCTTTAAATCTTTTATGAAAGATTGCTCGTATGATTACGAGATCATGGGAACTACTTTAAAATCATATTGGGCTATTTTTCGGACTCTTTTTGGAACAAATTCGGGATTACCTTCAGATAGGTTAGGTAATATTCAGGTAGATGCCGCAGAGGCATACTTAGGGCCGTTGTGATACCGCCAACACTAGAAATGTCAGTCCCCAAACCCGGCCACATGGAAAATGCCAAAACTCCACGAATTCTCTACAGAATCCCAGGACTGCCTGTTGTTGTTGTTGTTGCTGTTGTTGTTAAGACAAAAATACTCTTCCAGGACTGCCTCTTCTAACCGACCGTTTCTTCCTCTTCGTCGTCCTACAGCATCGTCGGTAGAGCACACCTAGCCTTCCTACGTGCATTCCAATAAAGCAGTGCCCAGTTAGTACCACAATTGATTTGGAGATTTCCATCCTTCTTAGGGCTTTGATATGTCGATATGTTTTAGAATGGCATTTTGGCCAGGTTTGCTTGGATATGCGGCACTCTGGGGATTGTAGCCATCTTTCGTTGGCTTAAAGACCGCGACTCATATATCACAAAAAAAAAAAAAAAAAAGTCAGAAACTTGCGAGGGAATGCGAAGAACTTCAGACCATAAAAAAAACACAACCTGACAAATCTACTGTCTAACAGATTCTCATTATTTGGAGAAAATTGCACACATCACAGAATACTTCGTGATTTTGTCAAGGTATTTTCAGGCATCTTCGGGACTGTTTTTTTTTTGTAAACCATTCAAGAGCTATTTCCTGACATTTTAGCTAAACTTGCACTTGCGCCGTTTGTTTGCATACTTCAACTATATCTTCATATATATTTTAGTATTTTTAAGTAAGTTTTTAATAACTTAGCTAACCTTAATAAATGCCCATCACGACGACGTGATGTTTGCCATGGTGAGTCCTCATATCGATACGCTTTGCGCATCAATGGCGCACAGGAGCAGCTCAACTTATTACCCATGGCGCAGCTAGCACAACCACCTTGACCACTTGCAGCTACTATATGAAATATAGAAAATAAATAAAATGCGGCTAGAAAAATGTATATCTCGTCTGTGTTGTTTTTAGAAATAATATTCCTCTGGTTTGACGTTTGCCAATAAAATTGATTTTTTTTTTCCAAAAATTCGTATCCTTTAAAAAGAAAACTTACCTTTTCCTGAGGCACCCCGATGTCACCACATTGCGCTTACATCTGCTTGAGATAGCGCTTGACCGCGATTTAAAGACTGCGAACGTTGGTTATGACGATGAGCGTGATATCGACTACCCCGCTGCAAATGAGAAAAATAGTATATTAAATATGTAGCCGTGTACTTTTAGTCATATGTGTATGTTTAGTAAGGCTTGTTTTTTTATAAAAATAAATTGAACTATCAAAATATGGCACCCTTTATATACAGCCGTGGTCATAAGTATTTGACACCCCCCCCAAAGCCACCAGGCTCATTTTTTTCTTTAGGCTAAGGGTTAAGTTAAAAGGCCTCTTTTTAGCGAGGTTTTTTTTTATCAATAACTAACTTTTAAAGGGGATAAGACTTAACAATTTAATTAATTTTCTTTGTATCACCCTAATATGCTACTACTACTTCCAAACAATAAATTAATTTCTTTGTTTAATCTCTCGCACGTTTGGTGGCAATTTATAACATTAAAAGAAAAGTTCTAAAGCGACAACCACATTACGCTTACATAGTCAACTAAGACAAAGTCGCCAGCAATATGAAATATACCAAAACCATTACAGAAGGGGAGGGTGTAAATCCTTTCTAAGAGATTATCGATTTCAATTAAAGCACTTGCAAAGTTTATCCAAAGTGCAGCCGAAGCGAGCTAGCGCAGTACCAAAAGTAGTTAAGAAAATGTATAGTTGCAACAACAATAACAGAAAACAATCAAACCACAACCAAAGTGTCAACTTCAATCAAATAGTTTTGAAAGCTTTAAGCAAATAAAATAAAAAGTTATAAATTCAATGAAAGGAAAAGATATGACTTAGGATGCATAAGTCTTATAACTTTAAACGCTAAACTTTTATATTTGTATATTTGCATATCCGTTACTATGTCGGGAACCGCTTGACCGATATCGATGAAATTTGGCATGATTTATTCTAAGGCTATCAAATTCGGGGTTGCCACTTGGGGCCTTTTACAGGGTTGACACCTATCTCAAATTTTTTAAATGAAATGAAATGAAATGAATACCATTTTACCGTATTGTATTTTTATATTTTGGCGTCTTTTTGAAATCATGTATGGATTCTTTTGGATCATTTTAGGATCATTTAGGGGTCACTTGGCGGCCGCCGTGGTGTAGCGGTTAAGTGTTCGGCCTTCTACACCAAGTCGTGGCGGTTCGATGCCCGGCAAAAGTAACATCAAAAATTATTTAGAAAAACGATTTTTCTAAACGGGGTCGCCCCTCGGCTGTAGTTTGGCAAACTCTCCGGGTGTATTTCTGCCATAAGAAGCTTCTCAGCAAAAAAATTCATTTGCTTTGCAAGTGCCGTTCGGAGTCGGCAAAAAACTGTAGGTCCCGCCAACTTGTAGGAAAAAACTCAAACGCAACACTACACAAGTTGGAAAGAGAAGCTCGGCTAAAAATCTCGTTAGAGGTTATGATAACCTGTTGGTATATCGCCGCCATTAGTTAGGGGTCACTTTGGGATCATTTTTGGGCTGTTTTGAGATCCTTTTGAATTAAATTTTGGATTATTTTTGGACAATTTCGGGGTCATTTTTGGGTTTATTTTGGAATCATTTTGGAATCATTTTAGAGTCATTTTAGGTTTAATTTTGGATTATTTTGGGAAACTTTAAGGATCTTTTTGGGATAACTTTGTGATTGTTTCAGGGTCATTTTGGGATCGTTTTGAGATAATTTTGGTGTCATTTTCGGATTATTTTGAGGAATTTTAAGGGCCTTTTTGGGGTCATTGCAATCATCCTGAGTAAAAATAATCGTCACGCGGGCCGTGACAGATTTGTATAATGGAGGGATTTCTCGTCATCCCAAATGAAAACATACATCGATGATGGCGGATCGCCGAAACCGGCTTGTAATAAAACCATAATTGACAAAGGATGGCGAAAAACAGTTCCAATATACTTATGGTATCCATCCTGTCGGAAAAACAGAAAATCAACTCAATTGGTATAGTTTTCTGATTTAACTTTTTTACTTTAAGAGTTTTCAAAAAGTCAAAAACTAATAAAGGAATTATAGAAAATATATAAATATTGACACAAGAGTCTGACATGAGATATGGCTCAAAATACGCGTTTGGATCTAAGTATAAATAATCCGCAAAACGCTTTTGAAATGTTTTGTTTCAGTAGAAAATTATGGACAAAAAACCGAAAATTTACCCTGGCCCGATCCCAAATAGGAGACGTGATCCGTGCTATTTATGTTAGGAATGCCTTTATGAGTTTGTGTACTCCGCCGCGCTTATAAAAAATAACCCTTATCCGGTCTAACAACATCCTCAGTACTTCTACGAAGAACTCCTTTCTGCACATTTTAAGGTCGTGCTAATGTGTAATGATCGACTCTTTTAAAAGTTTGCAAATTCCTAACGTAATATGATGTTGTGAGATTAAACCAAAACTAACATTTTTACATTTTTTACGAAAACTAACACTTTAAAATTCTGTAAGTAATTGAGTCTCAATGTACTCGGAATGCTTGTGGCGTGCACGATAAAATTTTCTCTTTTTTAAATACTGTGTGATGCGATGCGATATCAAATCACGGGGTTGTTGTATTAATGAAAATACTCCGACACAGGAGGCCCAAGCTCATCGAAATGCATGTGATGTGATATTATATCGCACGATAAAATATGCTCTTCAAAATTATGATTATTATGATTTGATAGTAGATAACATGATAATGTGTGATGTGATACGATATGAAATGATCTGTAATATCACTTGGTATTTTTATTAATGACAAGAAAATCCCCCAATATTTTGCGACTTTTGCCGATATGTCAGTGATTTGCACGGAATCGATTTAGTACGGCTAGGAAATAACGCCTTCAAATACTAGCCCAATTTCAACGTCAATGACCAGTCGAACTTTGTAGGTGACATCAACAACAATTTGTGAAATTATATCACGTCATGCCATAACATCCTAGTTAGGATTTTCCAATCAGAAAATTATCATCATCAACATGTTGTTGGTGTTGTTGTTGTTGTTGTTGTTGTTGTTGTTGTTGTTAACAGCAAAAACACTCCCCGAAGGTCTTGGGGATTGATGCCGAAATAGACATTCCTTGGCCGGATATGAACCCGGTACGCTGCGGTACTGCCTTGCGGTACTGTCCGACTGTCGTGGTAGCGATTTGGTATGACCAGTGGAACCTTCTAGGTCATGTCATCGCTCCATCCATGAGGAAGGAGAAGATGGGTAATGAGAGGTGAGAGGCATCATATCCTTAGATCAACCATCGAGTTAGCACGTCATTACCTATGTGCATATTAGTCGCCTCTTACGACCGGTATGCCTACCTCGGGCATATTCTAAACCCCTATGCCGCAGGGGCCATGATCATCATCGTTATCATTTTCCTTAACTCCAATTGGAGCATAGTACCTCGACCACGGACTTGAATCGCATTCTGTTTGGTGCCGTTCTCGTGACATCATTCCACGTGTATCACACGTCTTCTAATTCTTTGTCCACAGTTCTTTGCCAAGTTTTTGCTGGTGCAGACAATTATAAATATACTATCGATGGAAGTTTTCAAAATATTGACAATACTGCAAGGTGGTAATATCGATATTTTTCCAGCTCTACTAAAGCCTACAACAGCATCGCATGAATTATACAAATTGTCAATTATTTTGTTGAGGGAATTTGATTTGTTGGCGCGAAAAGCCAAGGTACCATATGCGCGCAATAAAATGTTTATTTATTTAGCCCATATGTACCGTTATTTGAATTATAGATGCTACGAATGTGGAATTTCAGATAACCGTGCTAAATATTAAAAAGCGGTGGCCATATTCATTAAGCGTTTAGCAGAATCAGTCCATCAATATGTGACGTACGTCGATTTTAGAGCAAATTCCATTTTGCCGTATCCGTCATATCTGTTGTTACGCATACAAACACCCTTAGTTTACTTAGCTGTCAGTTGTTTCAACGTATTGACGAACTGATTCTGCTGAACGCTTTACTACCACAGAGAGGTAGCCACCCAAAATCATGGGCCTCGGAATCTTAGCCGTAGGGAAAGAAGTTATGGCAATCAGCATGCGTTCTGTAAAATATATAGCACCACGACCGGGGTTAATGCTATAACTTTCACTGCCTTTGTGGCAATTAAGTTGAGTAGTCAAAAGCTTTTTTTACTCAACATTCCAAAAGGTCATTGAGGAAATATCCCTTCCCTCTAGAATGCAAGGATAGTCCTCCAATTACCTGAATTTTCTACAGGCGTCTGTAGAATTTAGGAATGATACATAAAGTCGTGTAGGATTACGGAATAGAACCAGAAGGAGTGTAAAAAGCTTCCCACGCAGACGACTATGCGACAATGGTTCGAGGCGAAATGGAAGGCGAAGCACTACTTTCTCAAAAGCAAGTATTCGCCACATCCCTGCTTCAAATCTACGAACATGTGTGTTAAATCATTTTATGAGAAAAAGTCTGCGTACTAAAAGATTAAATTGTCGAATGCGGTTGATTACTGAAAATAGAACACATCGAGGTGAATGGTAAACAACTAAATGTTAAGTCCACACTAAATGTATTCAAAAACTTTTTTCGAGCTAATAACATGTAACATGTGACTCCAACAAGAGTTCAATTGGACAGTATGCATACCAAAGGAAGGATGTTTTTCCCACTGTTGTAGTACTCTTGCTAGTCCGTTGCAAAAGCATACTGTCTCGACAGGGTCGGAATGGTGTTAAGACAAAGCTGTATATAAGTAAGATCCGATTTTGTAAGTTTCGCAGACAGAGTGGCGGGGATCTGCTAGTTTTCTCTAACAAAATATGGGACCTACATGCTTTATGCCGACTGCTGAGGGGGTCCCGGTTCACAAAAAAAAACTTTTCAAACCACTTTTTATATACCTGTCCGGGTACTTGAACGTGGGAACTACAATTTGGAATGCGATAGCTGGCGAGAAAACACCATAAGAGATCAAGCCATCCCTCACATGTCTGTGGTCATAAACAATAACAGCCTAAGTCGACTTAAGAAATTAGATCAGTTGAAATTTTTCCTGTCGAATTTTTGTAACAAAACTGTTTTATAACTAAGGCAAACGTATTGGATTTAATTGTTTGTAAAGAAAGTAAAAAAGACCAATGAAAGTCTTGAAAAATGTCTCGATGTTGCTATTCAAAATCACCAGCAAAAATTTCAACTGGTTCAATTTCCTAAGTCGACTTAGGCTGTTATTGCTTATGACCACAGATGTTTTTTTCATCTCAGTCGGGGCTGTCAATATCGGGGCTCGCAAGGAAAACTTTCTAGACTGTAATTTATTTGTTCATTCACATTACACGACCCAGCCAGCCGAGTCTTTAGGCTGTAATTCGCTGCACTAAATGGCTATGGGTAAAGGTCGTACAGCTTATTATTAAATGTTCCTCGATACTTGCCGCTAGAATCATGATTAGGCTATAAATCTCCCGTAGATCTTTTCTCTTGAATCATCCAAGAATCATCTCAACTTGTTTCGATGTTGTCTATGCTTCCGAGCAGTACATCAGAAAAGTTACCCATGATGAGAAACTTGTAAAGCGTGGTCTTCCAAAAGATATTCTAAGCAGGTATATTCTAAGAAGGGCTGTCCCTAAAAAAAATTCCGCCCAAGTTACCAACGAAATCGGACCAAATCTTTCGAAAAATGCCCAAACAAATTTTTTTGTCAACAATCAACTCGAAATGAATTTATTTTCTTTCTATTGATATGTTGTAATATGTTTTTAACATTAGATATATAAGTATTTCTCCATAGATACATATCGTCGTTCGGCGCGCAATACCGCGTATTTGCAAGAAGCAATACAGCGTAACTTTTTGAAAAATACGAGGTATTGCATTGTTTATTTTTGTCTTTGTTGATAAAAACGGCGAAACTTTTACGTAAATACATTAAAAGAAGTGAGGTATTAAAGAAAATTCAAAACCGTTTGGAACCGGTTCCGGCTTTTAAAACGGTTTCGGGTTTTAAAAATGAATCGAGTTAAAACGGCTACGGTTTCAGTCCTTGATATGTAGACTTATAAACCAATCATATATATTTTATCACATTTTTTCATATTTTCAGAATAAAAAAATTATATTCACTCCCAAACAGACAACTTGCTACGTTTTATTTTTCAACAATTTTTCTTTGGCGGATGTCAGAAATCGGCTAATTCACACTTGTTGCACCTGAGTGCTAATTTTCTTATTGTACACTATGTATAAATTTTTTTTTTTTTGCGGCCTTACATTATGTGCCATAAAATCATATTCCAAACCAACACAAATCACATATTTAGGTAATAAAATAAATTTTATACCCACTCACTACCCGCCTTTTCCCAAAATAAACATAAATTATGTTGTAACAAAAACAACGAAAACTACGCGATGCAACATTGTAATACACTGCGAATATGAATAAGATCGCGGCGAGCTATGAAGAACGCGTCAACAAACGTGCGATCGAACGTTTACCGTAAAACTGAAGACAAACGCAAGACACGCGACATTTAACTGATGCTCGCAGATACTTGTTGGTGTGGTGTTGAATGATGCCGGCCGGCCCACTCGTTGTTTACCCGCCGCATTAAACGCTTAGT
Source organism: Campiglossa producta (assembly GCA_964058755.1). NCBI lineage: Eukaryota > Metazoa > Arthropoda > Insecta > Diptera > Tephritidae > Campiglossa > Campiglossa producta. The sequence goes on along the minus strand of CAXKVI010000002.1, from coordinate 34,649,547 downwards.
GGGTATGCGAATCCCGCAATCCCCTGATTTTTCGAGACAAAAAAATAACCAAAACCTCCATATAGTTGGAATCGATCCGTTCTGCTAGCGACCCCACGTCCTCCTAAAGATTTTATTGATCGAATTTTCGATCTCAAGCGATACTAGTATTTCTATTTTTAAAAAATCGTTTTCACTTTTAAGGAGGATACCTATGTAGCAGTGTAAAAATATGCATACGTATATGTGAAAGTTGGGCCTCTGATTTTAAAGTAAAATTTAATATAACTATCTTAAGATATTCAGAAAATATTTATTTTTCAATTATTTTTAGACTAATGTCCTAACTTCTACGCTGAGTTAAAATTACTAAATTTTACAAATATATTTTTTCCCCTAATTATCTTTTTTCTAAATTGTGTTTTAAATTTTACAAAAGTAAACCTTTCTCATTAATCCAATCGAACTGAGAAGCACAATTGAAGCATCATCGCGAATAACGTTCTAAGTGTCAATTTTTTCAAAACCTGTTTTATTGCATATTACCTTTTGTATTGCTCTCTTGCATTGTTCAGATAATAAATTTTCTAAAATTTCGCACGCCATAACTGTAAAAATGCATTTAAAAGTAGTAGGGTAATGTAAAGTGACATCCATCATTTTGCGTAGAAGCGTCGACAGTGATTCGAAAGGGCACTGGAAGGTCATAAGGAAGGTGTAAACCTGATAATATGAAAGATATAAAAGAAAAAATTTAGGAGACAGTTTTTTGCTCTCCTGACAAATTTTGATTTTGTAACTTAGAACGTTATTCGCGATGATATTAAACTTTTGGAAAAAGTGTAATTTTCAGAAGTTTTCTCTTTTGTTAATGGAATACTAAGCCGCTATTCAAAAAAAAAAAAAATCGTATGCCCAGTTTTTCAGTGCAGTTTTAAACAAAAACAAAGTTGACTAGTGTTTATCACAAACAAATTGACCGTTTAAACTAAGTTTGAATTCGCAGTTAGCTTTAAACTTGCACTCAAAAACCGGGCCTTAAAAATATAACTATGTGCTATATGCATATTGCAAGGTTAGATAATTTCTAAAACAATTTTTTTACACTTTTTAAACTAAACTCTTAGATAATAACGAATTGTAAATTCAGATTCTGAAAATTTCGGTATTGTGAAAATTCCAAAAGTTGGCGTCCCTAAAGCGTAGTGATAACGCAGTCTGTCATATTTGAGTGCAACAATTGCAAGGTGTTGCTCGCTCAATGCTGTCAATAGCGCCCACACCTGCACAACGCCAAATACTTCAATGCTCTCATGCCCATGATCTTTCTCGCGATCTTCTAATTGAAAATGAACATGTACAACTCTAAAGCTTGAACTCCATACCCATCTTCTTCGCTGTGTTAATTAAATGTGAAGCTTTAAAACGTTTGAAACGCTCAAAAAGCTAGTCATGGAGTTCTACATAAATACCTTTTTGGCGACTCATATGATTTTGTTTAGCGTAGCACTATGCTGCCGGGCAGCTGTTCTGGTATGTAATATCTACGCTCTTGTCCGCCGTACAAGCAAATTATATCGTTGTTTTTAGTATTGTAATGTTTTGATCATTTGAAATCTATTAAGACTTAAGAACTCTCTGGCGCCGGTTCCCTTCTTATATTTTTATCTTATAATGGTTTAGTAAAGAAGACTGAAATTTTAAGTGAGCAAATTTTATGTTCGCATTTGTTTTCATTATTCCCTCATAGCATATCTATCAGCTATTTGTAGTTCCATTAATAATTACATAGCGAATGACTGCACATGTTGTTGTAGTCTCCATGTCTGCCTACAACTCTTTGATATGTTTCTTCATGAAAATTTTATTTTTTACTACAAACAGAGAAAATTGAGCTGGTGATGGATAAGAATTGACAGTGATTTGGTCATATCAACCGAAATATCTGTTGATTCAACCAAAATCACGGTCAATTCTAATCCATTCCCAGCTCATTTTTCTCTGTGTATGCGGTCGACGAATAAAGAAGGCATAAATACTAATAGCGTACGATTTTCAATCCCTTGAGAGAATCATTATTCTCAATTTTATCATGCTTAATTTCCGAATTTAAATTACATTGGATATTTATTTTAAGTTTGATTTAAAAATGGTTACTTTCTTTAATTTAGCTGTTGTGAAGCACTTGAAAATGTCAAGTTCGGAAGATATGAAAAAAAAACATGCAGCTGTGATTTCAACAATTCATCCATTTTACCTAATCTAGCCTGGTCAAGTTTAAAATTTCTTATCTTTCTTAACAAAATTTCATATTTTTCTTAATGGGGTTCCCTCTCCAGGTCGGGCGGTAGTCGAATAGACCTGGCACCGGATTTGTTGTCATTAAAGCTACAAACGGTGCTAAATAAGTCACCCAAGAGTCTGAAAGAACGACGTACAACTCTCGTGCCACGGGAACGCAGAGGGCCCGGGATCCAGTCTGATTAACGCATTCGTGCTCTTAGCAAGGTGGTTTGGCCAGACTGGATCCTCCTGTGTCAAATGGGAAGGCCCATTGTGGAGTTTCGTGGTGGCTGTGGTTAAACCCAAACACGGGGAGAGCGTACGCTCTTTGCTGCTGGGGCTAACTTACGATTCTCCATTAAATGTTGTGCGTTGCGAAAATGCTTGATGTTTGCTTTGGGGTGGCCGAAGGTGTCAGAAGAGAGGCAATATGTGGTTAGGCATAATGCAGCTGATTAACCGAACGCAAAAGATGGATAAGAGAGTAGGAGAAGTGATGCATAGTGGTGTCACACGGTGCAGTTGATAACCAAAGGAAATGGTGGCTAGGTATCAGGTTGGACAGCTGAGTTGGGCTGAAATGGAGCAAAGAAAAGTGTGAGATTTAGTTGCTTAGCGAGGATCTAAGGTGTGGCCAAAGCTACATAGAGTGGTTGCGACCGTGTTCAGGAGGAAAATGCTTGATTCATTCACTGGATGTTTCAAGTGAGTAAGAGGTATCACGAAAGAAACTGGAGGGTGTCAGAAACACCTGTCCCAGCAGGTGTACCTGTCGACCGAAGGCAATGAAGACAAAAGGTGTCAGAAAGGAGCACTATGCTTCGGCATAGTCGGGATTACATCAGGTATACTCCCGATTATGCTAATGTATCTTGTACCAATTTCATCAATCTACCGTAATCAGTTTAAAAGTTACGACCAGTCAAATTTCTAAAAATTCCCAACTTAAAAGTGGAATTTATGGATTTCGATATCGAAATCATCCGATTTCGCCCATTTTTTCAATAGCAACCTATCTTGGCCAGAAAATAACCTGTATACAAAATTTCATGCTAATATCTCAATTTTTACTCGAGTTATCGTGTACAGACGGACGGACGGACATGTCTTAATGAACTCCTCTTTTCAACTTAAGAACTTTCATATATAGAACTCTATATCTATCTCGATTATTTTGTGCCGTTACATAGTACCTTTATATGGGCAAACTTATAATATCCCTGTACTAGTACTAGTACGCTGGTTATAAAAACGAAGGAATTCGGCTCGAGGTGGAGTTGCCTTGCAACCGGGTGCCTGACCCATAGAAAGGCAGAGGTTTTAGGTAGACCTCGGACTTAACCAAAGTAACTAGTGCGTCCGCACGTCGTACTAGTAACTTGCACCAGGGATATTTATACCCCTGGGCGATGATCAAACCAGTGGCGTGCCTTCCATATAAGCCGAAAAGCCCGGCTTGCCTAGCTAATCCTCTATGAGCTACAATATGTTTCAAAAATGTATCGTAACGAATTTCTTTAACGTTTACATTTGGTTTCACTAACTGCCAATAGCATAAACATATAAATAAAGCTCTTCCTGCCATCTGGCGGCTGATAGCAAAACAATTAACATAAAATTTATTCAGCGCATATGATGGCATCTCTTACTTGCTTACTTAAAATAGCCTTTAACCGTCTAGGCGATGATTGCCATCTCGCTTTTACTTATTGGCTTTTACCTGGCTTTCAAATCCCTTACTAAAATGTCTTTTTGAAGCTACAGTTTTTTTGAATTTAGAAGAAATTTTGTATGCAACTACGAAGCCAGCTTCGTGCTGTTGTTACTATAAGCTTTAAAGCCAAACTGGATATGTATATACATACATATCTACAATGTTAATGTGCAAAGAGCTCTACTCAAAAATTATTGGCGCATATTTTAAAGTAGAAAAAAAGAATTCAATAGTGGTGATTGCTGTAATATTTTTTTTTTTTGCTAGGCATTATAAAATATAAAAAATATTTTTTAGGTTTCTTAGGTCCACTTGCACGACGCCGAGTTATCTTTTTAGCTCAGAGTTAATTTGACATTAACTCTGAGTTAAAAATATAAATTTTCGTTGTGCAAGTGAGCCTTGGCTTCTATATGGGAAATAGTGCAAGTAAACCTTTTCCCTTGGATTGGTAAAGCTTAAAAAATCTGCAAAACAATAACTTGCCTATTGAAGAAAGTTTTAGTTTAAGTTTTTCCCCGTGTGCAAAAGTCGATAAATATCTATCCTGAACTCTTCTTCTTCGTCTGAAATGTTCTTTGGCAGCAGTATGTGCTTTTGTTGGGGTTATAAGGACTGGGGCTTGCCTTGATTGAAACACGTAGGCACGCCACTGGATCAAACGTGCTGATTTGGTCTAGTGTGGAGAACACCGTGAAGTAGAGCCGTCTGATACATTAGCGCAAATCCGGAATTAACTGTATTTTTGGAAATTAACTCGAGCATAATCTTCAATATAAATTCCCAAAAACTAAGAATATTTGAGTAGATTTAAGAAATTTGCGATGGCAGCACTCTTCAGATAAATAACAAAACCAGCAAGAAATATAACCAAAATGACGGACTGGACGCTAGATGTCGCCAATAAATAAACAATTATTGGCGACATCTAGCTTTAAACCGCAAGAAAAAAAAAACTAATGGCGGCGATATACCAACAGGTTATCATAACCTCTAACGAGATTTTTAGCCGAGCTTCTCTTTCCAACTTGTGGTGTGTTGCTTTTTAGTTTTCCTACAAGTTGGCGGGACCTACAGTTTTTTGCCGACTCCGAACGGCACTTACAAAGCAAATGTATTGTTTGCTAAGAAGCTTCTCATGGCAGAAATACGCTCGGAGAGTTTGCCAAACTACTGCCGAGGGGCGACCCCGTTTAGAAAAATTGATTTTCTAAATAATTTTTGATGTTACTTTTGCCGGGCATCGAACCGCCACGACTAGGCGTAGAAGGCCGAACACTAAACCGCTACACCACGGCGGTCGCCGCAAGAAATACAACCAAAATATTAGATGGCGCGGAGATGGTGGATTGTTAATCTTCAATGTGTGTACGAGGGTAAAATTTGGATCTGATAAAAGAAGATATATACGCGATAATCTCAGTGTGTGTATCCATAGCATAAGAAGCTTTTCATGGCATACTGAAGGAATGCTTGATGTTGCTTTTGCCGGGTATCAATACCCGACTACTTGGTGTAGTAGGTCGAACACACTACCGCTACACCACGGCGGCCATCAAATAATTGCTTTAATTATCCTCAAATTGACGGTCCGCTTTTCGTAAGTGTCAACAAGTACGTTAAAAATTGTTCAGCAAACTTAAGATGATGGAGCAATGAATTAAGATGACTTTAGACGGCACTCTGTTCCGGCAGCCATCTTTAATTACAAAACACATGACAACCTTCGAGGATTTTCACGTTACAACAATAAAAAACAATCAAGTGAAAAATTACATAACTGCAGCAATGATGCGAATTCGGAGCATAACGACTAAACGAGCAATCGCACATTTGTGTGTGTGTGTGTGTGTGTGTGTGTGTGTGTGTGTGTGTGTGTGGCATGAGAAGGAATGGGTGGCAGTAAAGTGCGGTAGTAAAATGTCAGTTTAATGTCACGAACTGCCAAGTTGAAGAGGAGTAAGCCCTTCAACGGGACGACAAAAGCAACAACGACAGTGACTTAGTGTCAGGCATAACGGCTGGCAAAGTGAGCAGCGAAAACGGAAATATAACCTTGTGCCGGTGGCAAAAACTCGACAAGGCTAAAAAGACAGAGAGAGTGTGCATATAGAAGTAAGAAGAAGAAGAACTACTAAATGTGACGCAGTTAAACACTAAAGTGCCAAGAGCCTCCACTAAGGATGTGAGTCAAAAGCGTCCGCTTTGATTGTAGCCGGTAGGTAGGTAGGTACAAGGGGAAGTAGGATATGCAGGGGGTGAAACACTGTGAAATGGAGTGAAGTAGATTGTGTTATGAATAAAACATAATTTCATAGAGTGAATGCGCAATTTATGCCCCATCGCAACCAATACCATGCCATCGTGTGACATATCAAGCGAAAGGAAGTTGATAAGCAACTTGCCCATAGTTAAATTCTTGTCGTCGAGGTGGTGGGTTGACTATGCAGCTGTGCACTGCTCAGTCAAATGAGCTAGTTGCATTGAGACCTTAAAAGCTGACAAAATGTGCCACAGGCAATGATCAACAACATCACAACTAAAGTCACACACACACAGATAAGAATATGCGAGTGTATGTCTTGAGTCTCAAGTGGGTAGAAAGGACAAGCAATTCGTCTTAAGTGCCAATTTTTGAGCAAACTTCGCTTGATTGCAACAACAAAACCAATAATATTAAGTGAAAGTGTGCACATATTAACGGTAAAAGGGTTGATGGGCTTCAAAGCCATTTTGTTGGCTTTATTGACGATAATTTCTTACGTGGGTGTAGGACGCATTACTTATATTTATTTAAGTGCTCAAGGATGCATAATTTAAATACATGTATAGATATTTGAGTAAACGTAGGGAGTTTTAAGATAAGATATCTTCCTGATATATTTATTTAAAAACTAGAAAACCACGATTCTGAAAGGCTTCGCTTTAACCTATATAAGAACAGAATATACCTATAGCAGAATCGTCAAATTAGGTCTTATATTGCAGGTAAAAAAAAAAACATACTTGACTTGATTGACAAAAGTGAATATTTAGATTTGCGCTTTACACGTGAAAAAGAACCGTTGGCAAAAAGTCTGGTCTCAGCCCCAAAATATGCAGATAGACATACACTGCGGTGGTACGGTGGCCTGCGCTTGTTGAGCTCTTGGCTCTTACTCGTTCAACTCTGAACTGGCGCTCAGCTGTCGTCGATCTCTTCAAGAGATGGTCCAACAGAACCGCATGAGCCTCACATCGGTCCAGGGATAATGGGAGAAACTGTAGGGAAGACGAACTGGCCAGGCAGGGCACGACATGCAAGCTAATGCTGAAAGAGTACACACTAAGTCAAGCCAATGAAAGATGCCAAAAAACCCCAGGGTGGCGGATATCCAAACAAAAATGGCCGAACATAAAAGATCTATGTAGAGACATCCACGCCTTAAGAAGGAGAAATCTTGAATATCGAAGAACCGTATGATAGTCCTAGGGGACCTCATCCTTTACGCCAGGGTGAGGAAGTGGAATCGACGATATCCGACGCAAGTGCAAGTGCGCCCTTTGCCTGATTGTGAGGGTGGCGAAGATAAACTTTCAGCACAGTAAAATTTCCACGGACAACCTTATTTTCCTCCTCAGGGAGGAGACCATTCATATCTGACGCAGGATGGCACCAGTATCTCCGCTTTCGAAGATGCAAGCTGTACATGTTTGCGTTGTACAAGGCAGCGCCTGCAAGGTAGAGCCGAATCTACCAGCGCTCGTCGACTGAAAGGTTATTCCGCCTACGCCAAGGGCAAGGGCATGGGCTCCATCGTCCCAGCAGAACCAGATAGATTTCTCAGAATAATGAAAGTCATGAATTCAGCTCTTCCGATCTAGAATGCCGTTCTGTTCGAGAACGCTTTTGGATACGGAAGGCTTTTTGCTCTGGCCCTGAATATAACGGCCAAGTACCGCAAACTAATAAGTAGCAGTGAGCAGAGGAAAGGAAGAGGAGGAGGAATAGTAAAAAAGCTAAAAATATTTTTTTTTTTTTTCAAAAAACAGGAAAGCTAGTTTCGGGTGGCACAACTTCTACCGAACAGACAACAAAAATTATAACGCGAATCCAAGTCATAAGTTTGTCCTCTTAAATTGGATGTGTAATCCAAAATGTTCAAAATTTAATTTGAAGGTTCTAATCCAATATTAACTCAATTAGTAACCGTACTCCCCATACCTCATGGCAAAGCTCCATTCAATCACAAAACACTTTTTATTCATAACCATTTTTTTTTCTGTTCAATCCGTAAATTAATAACCGTTTCACGATTGAAACTGCTGCTAAATCATATCCATCTACACATGTATACTAGGGAGGAAAAATGCTGACTATTTGCAAAGTACTTCAAAAAAGATCAAACTTGTAAAATCAAAAATCCAATCCTTTGGAACTTATCGATGTGTACAGTAGAGCGTATCACCAAAAAAAGTTGAAAATGTTCCCCCCCAGTTTGAACACTTACCGTATGAGGTTTTCAAAAAAATTTTTTTTAATTTTTTTGTCACCCTGTAAAAACAGCGAAATTTGTTTTTTTTTCTATAACTTCTATATTTCTACTTCGATTTTCAAAAGTGATACATTTTTAGAAAGGTATTTACCAAGGCAATATTTCATCAATAGAAACTTTTAGCCCTTTTTTTCTTATTTTTCCGGAATTTTTTTTTTTTTTTTCAAATACAGGGTGTTGGTTTTAGTAAAAATAGAATAAAAACTGAACTTGGCATGAAGGGCTAAAAGTTTCTATGGATGAAATTTTGCCTTGGTGAATACCTTTCTAAAAATGTATCACTTTTGAAAATCGAACGTGAAATATAGAATTTATAAAAAAAAACAAATTTCGCTATTTTTACAGGGTGACAAAAAAATTTAAAAAATTTTTTTTGAAAACCTCATAAGGTAAGTGTTCAAACTGGGGGGGAACATTTTCAACTTTTTTTTCCTCCATACACCGTGATACGCTCTAGTGTACAGATTTGGGAAAATCCTATTATAACCGTTAACTGTGCCCTTTCTGGCCTATTGTTCTACATATGTCCCTCGAATGTGGTCCGAGGTAAATACCTACTTTTGATTGGTATGTATATGTATTTCTGTCCGATGTCTGACAGTTGAGATCTGGCAAGACATAAAAAATTTAAAAAATGCCACCTGAATTTGGTTAGGGATTCGTACCAGAAGGCACTATGCTTATACTAGTTTACAACTTTTTGATTTCACTACAACCTACCTTTGTGTATGCAATTCTTATATAAGCTTACCGGCAGGCAAACAAAGGTTAGGTGTACTTTGACCTACTTTTGTGCATTTTAAAGCTTTTGGCTTTGTGCATTTTACTACCAAACTGATGTGCCGGTGCTCAGCGAAACCGCCAAAGACATGAAAGGAACTTTTGTAACATAAACTTTTGAATAGGTACATAACGAAAAACTTTTTTGGTTTGCTTTAAGTAAATGAATCCAGATTTTTTAAGCGTTTTAAAAAAGTGGACTTCCAGTAACATTCTTTCTGGTGAATTTCTATTAGTAGAATATCTTGTTACGTACTACGACCACTTTGTCCTTCTAATAATCGGATAGACGCAGATAGATTTGACTACCTTCGGAATATCTATGGTCCTTCCCGAAATATTAGCAGCAAATATCGAAGTAAATTTAATAATTTTCTGCATGAGCTCCAGTGAGCTCGCCGACAATCATAGCTAGGTCAAGTACTATGTTGAGCCTATCAGCTGTAGTAAGTTGTAACGTTCTTTGTATCACCTCTTTTCTAATGCAAAAGTTTTAAACCAGCCACAGCCCGCAGTGACTCTTTTGGCTCGCTGTGGGTCTACAACAACAACAAGTGGCTCTTTTGTGGCTCACAAAATAAAACTAGATTCGCATTTCCACCACGGCGCACGGCGCATTCATTTCGAATGTGAATCCATAACGGTACAGACACGATTTTACAGGGTTCATACGCATATGCCTACATACATACATACGTAATTAGCAGTGAGTATCGAAGTAAATTTGATGATTTTCTGCACTCAACTTGTTCTCAAATGGGATTCAAAAGGTACACAGGGCCAAAAAGTTCACCTATAATCAAAGAGATCGACTTCTAAAAAAGCTTTTTAGCCGGGGAGAGCTAATGGGGAAAAATTTGAAGAATTTTTTTTTTCATATTTTTTTTTTAATTTGAAATATTAAAAAGAAAATCTTCTTAATATTATGTGATTATCTACTCAGTTTTATTAAAAAGAAACACCCAGACATTTTATGTGACTTTTTGCTCTGTGTATGAATGCGACTCTGAAAATAAATACCGAAAAATAAACCATGATTTTTTATAATTTAAAACGCCCTGAATCAGTTGACAAAAATTTGTATTTACATAAATTTTAGTCTTAGCTTTTAACATTTGGTAGTAGTTTTTGTGATTCCAGGAACGATGTTGTTGTAGACGTTGTTGTTGTATGGCTCCGTAGGTTAAAATCCCTGGCCACCCCTGTTTTAAACCTTTCCGCTGAAAAATTGTGCATTACACTCTACTCTTGCTTTTACTTTATTTTGGATACAAAACACAGTTGTTACACAGATTTTATTACACTTGTAATTCTTCTTTATTACACGTTTTATTTCACACTGATAGTTTTTCCTTGCTCCGGTGACACATCCATTAAATAGCATTACCTTTGCATGTAGTTCTCTGAACTTTCAGCCATTTTGAATTTGTAGAATAACAAAGTATTATTAGCTGTGACATTCGCAGATTCATGTTTCAATTTTTGTTGTAGCTACCTTGCTCAACATAATTTGTGCTTCGCAATCTTAAGGGTCAAATACATAAAGCTTTGTTAACCTCGCCTGACATTTGCTACCTCAAAACTTTGCGTCCAACTTCAGAGGTATGCTACAATGAACGCCTTGACGCTTCTCTTTTATACATTTGTTTTCGTTATTTATTTCTTTGCATTCAGAGTGTTTTGGTTAATTTCTTAATTTAATAGAGAATAAATGAATTAATTATTATTTCCTCCAAATTTTTATTCTTAAATTAAAGCAAAGTCATCAACATCTGATTGTCAAAGCAAGCAAAGCCAGCAAAATTTGAGAGTTTGCCAAATTTTAACCTTGCTTCAACTTTGAGGTCTCCAATTTGCCATGCTTCGTTTAAATACGTATATTGAACTTTTCTGTCAAAGTCAAAGTTCGAGGTAAAGTCAAAATAAAGCTTTATGTAACTGGCCCTTTAGTCGACATTGATGTCTACCATTGCTTGCTACGTAGCACTCCAGTTGTGCATGTGCTACAACGCCTAACTGTATGCAATGGTTTATATATCTTTTCGAATGGCTCGTATGCTCACTCAACAAAGTAATGACAATTTTCATTAAAGTTGTGCTTCGTTTTTCTCAGATAGCCTCTTAGATGACAGTTGTTTGCCAAATTGTGTCACATTAGTAACAGAGCGTTTTTCTCGTTGGAGGTACATATCTTGTTTAGGAAGTATGATTGTCAGTGACCTCAATTTAAGGAAAAAAATTTAAATTAAGGAAAATGTTATTTATGTTAAGGAAGCCATGTCTTTGGAGCCAAATAAGGGAAATTTTCCTTGAAAAAGGAAACTTTTTTTTCAGTGTAGAAGGACAAACTTTGCGGGAAATTTCGCCAGTGTAGGACCTTGTTGCTAGCAGTAGCAAGCCTGAGAGTTTGTTCAACTAGTTTCAGGAAAAAGGAGTATCCTCCTTGGTGACAATCTATTCTAGTGAAAATTGGCAGCCGTACTATAATAATAGCCTCTGGTGTTACAAAAATTATTTCGAAAGGCAAAAAAGGAACCTATCGAAACAAGTAAATTTAGAATTTTAGTGACGTCAGCAGCAAAACAACAAACCGAAAGTCACGGGCCTGAGTAAACCCCTAGTTGGAATGCACTTTCACGGAATTTATTCGGCTGAACACTCCTCCCCCTAAATTGTATGGGTGGTTTTCATACCAAAAGTCAACAAGAGCCGACATAACCCTCAGACCGTCTAGTCTTTAGTCGTCCGTTATGTAGCTAGCCATGATCAACAGTTCTACAAGCTTATCTCATCATCCGTTGAGGGCTGCTAGCTTAAAAATCGGGCTCACTTACAGTAATGTTTGATTGGCAGCTTAGGATGCGACATCTCTGTTCTTTTACCGAAAACCCCTTTCGTAAATTAAATAGGGAAGATACTGTGTAATGAGAGTCATGATGACAGTAAGTGTGGTCACAGCACGTCGCGACGCGTCGTTGGAGAGGGACTCCTGAAGCTTCAGACTGCGATAAGAACCAACATATGGCTACATTTATATTTTTCTGAATGTCAAAGGCTCCGATATTAAGACTGCGATCATATTTGTCCACGCCAGTCGCTGATACAAATTAACCGTTATATTATCTTTCTTACTAGAAACGATTGGGATGAGTTTACCCAGAAATTCGACATTTCAAATTTTACAAACCTGCGGACTAGGACCAGGGGATCTTTGCAACACCCACTGCTATGTCATTAAATTTTCTTCAATACTCCTCATTGGCTTCGGGGGAAGAACCATAAATCGTATGGAAAACATTTTTCTTAATTACTCCAATAGCCGTTCCAACTTATTTCGACACTGTCCACGATGAAGTGGAGTGAAGTGTGGTTGAAGAGAGCCTGCTCACCGAGGTCCTTTTAGGGCGTCTGTCTATCAGGTGCAACTGCAACTAGTAAGCTGTCTGGGAGCGTGCGTTGCGCGCTGGGTTGGGGATCCGCCATTTTAAAATAAAAGGCACTTTCTTAACGGGGATAATGATGACATCGAATGACCAATGTCTTGGGCTATGAAGTAAAAACTTCAAAATTTGTTATATGTTCACTACACCTCCCATTTTTACGAAATTTTGTAAAATGTGTTTTAAGTCCACGACGTGAATCAACTTATAATAACGCATCATTATTTAATGAATTATACACTTTTCAATATTAAAACGAGGTCAATGCACAGAGAAAAATGAGCTGGGAATGGATAAAAATTGACCGTGATTTTGGTTGAATCAAACAATATTTTGGTTAAATCAACAGATATTTTGGTTGATATGACCAAATGACTGTCAATTCTTATCCATAACCGGCTAAATTATCTCTGTGTGGATACAAAAAAAACTTGGGAAAATTTAGTTTCGTTATGTGATATATATAGAGCTGTTATTATTAGACTGTTCTACACACATTCTGGCGGTACCACGAAATAAATCCCAAATAAAACAAGTCCCATGAAATAAGTTCCAATGAAATAAATCCCACCAAAAAATGATTCATTTGCTTTGCAAGTGCCGTTCGGAGTCGGCAAAAACTGTAGGTCCCGTCAACTTGTAGGAAAAACTCAAAAAGCAGCACACCACAAGTTGGAAAGAGAAGCTCGACTAAAAATCTCGTTAGAGGTTATGATAACCTGTTGGTATATCGCCGCCAATAGTTTAATGTAAACAGGGAAGAAAGAGTTGGGTAGTAGGGGGCGGTTCGCGAATCGCCGCGCTCCAGCGTGTGAATTAACAGAATTTTTTTTTTCAAGGATGTTGAGTGTTTTCCTCCATACAAAAGTAAAAGTAGTTTGTGAGTTGTATGGAAGAAAACATTCAACACCCTTGCAAAAAAAAATTCTTAAGATACAAGCAAAGTTCTTAGCGAGTTCTAACTTGAACACTCTTATAGTAAAATTGAATGAACTACAAAACTGTATACTCAAAAACTATTTGAAAATTCTGCCAAAAAAGTAAAAAAATTTTGTACACGTCAGAATTTTTTTTTATGTACATCATAAAAAAAATCGCCTATATACGTGTATTTTTATTTTTTGTTCACTTTCCGAAAAAGTCTATTTGGTTCGTAGGACAGAAAAAAAGTTAGTTTTTGTACCACAGTATTATTATTATTTGTTTTTGTTTATCAAATCCACATACCTCTACATGTCCCCAACCATCCGCATTCAATTTTGCAGCAGCTTCAACACTCTCTTTAGCACCCATCTTGATGGTCTAGTTTTGTTTTACCGTTAATGCTACTTAAAAGCCTTGGGTTGTAAACAAAATTTTCAGGCGTTAAACGCTTTTTCAACTAGTTTTATGTTGGCTTAGAAGGTCGTTTCTATACCATCTACTACTTTATTGAGGATATGTTTGTATGTATGTGTTCTTTATAATTTTTTGCAATAGATTATTAACTTTATCTGTTAAGTTATTTTACTTTTTAATGAAGCATGAATATTTTGTAACGCGTTATGCTTTTGTGCCTTTTTTGTAGGTGTATTTTTTTTTTTTGCAAATATCTATAGGTTCCGTTCTGTTGCAATCACTTGTGTTGTCACTTTGGCCTACTCAGCTGTCAAATGTTGTTTATTTTGATATTTCCTAAAAACACTCATACGCGCACGCACATATTTTCTTATACAGATTGCTCCACATATGATTGTTTGTTGTTTCGTTCACTTTCTTGCTTCGAGCAAGTGGTGATGCTGCGAGAACTTTCTCTTTTATTTTTGCGCTCTTACTTCAGCTCTACTTTTTTCTATGTATGTGCGCTCTTCACCTTAATGGGTGTGTATTTGTGTTTTGGAAACCACTTTTTTTAGTGTTTCGTTAAGTTTTTTATTTTTGTTAAATTTCTTGGGGCCTTTGCTGGCGCTCAGCTGCTGCTATGAGACTTTCTTTAGCCACAGTATTTAAGATTTTTTTTTATTTATTTTTTAATAATTTTTAATCATTTAAATTTAGCTACGTGTTTTAGTTTTTCATTTCTTTTTTGCTTTTTTACCAATTTCTATATGCAAATATTTTTGGTTAATGGTGTAAATTTTTACACATTCCTTCACAAACTCTCAACTTTTTGTTTAGTTTTCCGCTTTTTATAATACTTGTATATCGAACTTCTATTATCAATTTACAATTTGGTTTTCAATCACCTTTAAACACATATTACACGGCATAATTTCACTTTTACCAGCTTTTGTTTGCTTGTTTTTCATTTTTCATTTTTCAATTTTTCCATTCTAGTTTGCCACTTTCTATTCAACTGCGCTTGTCGTGCGCACCAAATAGATTTTTTTTGTTTGCAAGAAATGTCTCAAAAACGATGTTACTTTCACATATGACAGATAAGCACATGAATATATACGTTTGAGCAAATATATATACACCGTTCTGCTGTTACACCAAACACGACGAGTGCGAACACTTTAACGACTGATTTTCTTCAATATAATATGGGTATGTATGTTACTATTTTGCACGATTTTCGTAGAATTCTATAACTTTTTTATATATTCAAGCTCAAGATACAATTTTCCAAGCAATTATCCGACATTAATTTACTTTTTGCATTCACATTCACTAAAAACCTGAAAATTTCACATTTGAAGCATACTTTTAGGCGTTTAACACATATTTGCTTTGTTATGCCGTCAAATTTTCTTTATACGTGGCCCCTGCTGTTTCTTGCACTTTAAAAAGCTTTTATTAGATTTTCCACAACTTTTCACAATAGAATTACATATCTTTAAGCGCACTATGCACCTTTATGGACAGACATTTCAGATTATTCTAGGAGTATTTCACAATTTAACCACTTTTCTATGCACTCAATTTCGTTTTTTCATTTCTACTTTTCCAATTCACTCTAATTGCCTTCCAACACTTGCTTATACACTATTTTCTTTCAATTTTCAGCCGCTTTAAAAATTCACCTACTCACTCATTTACTTTTTTTTTTCATCAACTCCCAAAAGTATGCAATAGATTTTATTTTTGTTACAATTCTACTTAGCTCTTTCTATTCCCGCAGCTATGCTCGACAGCTAAAGCACAAGTGCGCACGTTGAGCATTAAAACGAAAGGCAAAAGCAGTTTCGGCGGATGCTGCCACCACTACATTACTTTCATATCACACACAAATACAAAGAGATGGCAAATTTTAGGCTTGCTAACAGTAAAGGATGCTTCATACATCAATATGTATGTTCAGTTAACATAAATGTTGCTCATACTACGTGGTCTGGTCTGCTGTTAACTGTTGTTTTAATCTACAGCGGCGACGCAAGTGTGCAGGGGTCGTGAGCTACTGCTGACGTTGAACTGTTGTTTAATGTTTTGCTCGTGATAATGATAATTACAATGTTGTGGATCGATATGCCAATGTGCCGCAAAGCGAAATGTTGGAAAACAGTTTTTATACTCAGCTGTGCCTAATTAATACTAGGCTTTATGCAAACAAGTCGGGCAATTGTTCAGGTGAGTAAAAAGTGGCTTCATTGTTTTTACATATTTTTACCTGGGTGACCGAGCTTGCTCGAAGCTATCAATTTAGCGCTTAATTTTCTTACCCAAAAAGACAATAATAATAAATAATCTTAAAATGCTCCCAAAAAGACTCTTAAATGTTCCCAAAATGATCCGAAATTGAACACTAACGACCCAAAAATTATCCCCAAATGACCCCAAAATGACCCTAAAATGATCCAAAAATGATTCCCAAACGACCCCAAAAACACCTTTAATGTACCCAAAGTGATCCGAATATGAACCCAAAATTATCCAAAAATGATCCTAAAATAATCCCAAAACGACCCCAAAAAGACTCTCGAATGTTCCCATAATGATCCAAAAATTATGCCAAAATGACTCCAAAATTGTCAGAAAATCGCCCCAAAATTGGCCCAAATTAATCCAAAACTGAACCCAAAATTATCTCAAAATAACCCCAAAATTATCTTAAAGTGACCCCTAAATGATCCCAAAATGATCCTAAAAATATACAATACAAATACAATACGATAAAACGGTAACCCTGAGCGGCAACCCTACTTGAAAATATTTTAATTGGTATGTCGGCGAAAATACCTTTCATTTGATACCCATATTGGCATATCTACTGGCATATAACTGGACATAAAGATTTGATGGCCTTCATAAAGTCATCTAAGTTGTTCGAGGAGGAGTAATGGTGTCAGTTCAGGAGTGTCAATCACGGGATTCTGCTGTGTGGAAAATCCCAACAACTCAGGGATTTTCCATATGGCCGGGTCCCGGGACTGACTTTCCTTGTGTTGGTGGTATCACAACGGGCCTTTCAAAACTGGCCTAAGTGTGCCTCTGCGGCAGTCACTTAAACCTAACACTTTTGTTGGGAATTCGATTCCTTCAAAAATATATTCAGGCAAATATGGGCGTGGTCGGGAAGCGATTTTGTCCAATTTCATCAGGTATACTCCCTGTAACGCTAGTATTAATAGTGTCACATTTCATGATTCTACCGTAACCCCCATTGGCATTTTATTATCTTTTTTTTGAGGCTTTTTAAAATTCGACTGGTCGTAACTTTTAAACTGATTACGGTATAACGATGAAATTTGACACAAACCATAGTACATATGGATAAAATCGCCCTCCAACCACGCCTTCTTTCAATATGGAAAATTTCAAAATATCACCTAAATTAGCATCATTCGATGACGTAAATCCTTCGGTAATGTAAACCCTCGTGAAGGATGGACACCTTGCCGCGATCAAAGCGCCGTCCGATACTACTTCACGAGTGAAGCTTAGCCTCTCTGGCGCGACGACAACGATCTTCCCCCTCCCAATCCAGGGTATTATGCGACCACGTGGCCATTGGACGTTTGCAGCCGGGAGGCTGCCTCTCTGATATCCGGCCGCCTTGGAGAGTAACTATGGCCTTGCAGTGTCGGAAGAGGAGCCGGAAGTGTCCGACTCGGAAAGTATGGTATCTGCCACGTCAAATGGCGAAGGAGCAGTGAGCAGCTCGGAGATGGGAGACAGCGTGCTGAACGGGGAGGATCTCAACGTCACGGTGATAGCAGCTAGTTCTGAGGCCATCAATGGTGATACTGCCACAGTTAGTAGGGTTTCTGCCACGTCAAATCGTGGTCTGAACAACTCGTTATTGAAAAAAAGCCTCCTGAGGAGGTAGAACTCGACGATACGGCGGTGGCAGGGAAGTCTGAGTGCTCTCATGTTGGTGGTGCTTCAGATAAACCTGCACAAATCTAAAGCAGCCTCGGCTGCTTTAATCAGTCGTCTTTCTAAAGGCGACGTACATGCGGTCCTCTTCCAAGAACCCTGGGTCAATAGCTCATGGATTTACGGTCGGGGGACTGAGGGTTTTAAGCTTATACGAGCCAGCGAGGGGGGCAGGGTTAGAGCCTGTATTTTGGTTAAGTCTGAGCGGAACGTTTTTATCTTGCCCAACTACATATACCAATGGTGACGATGCAGCTGCTAGTTTAACAGTCGACAGAACCAGCCACTCATGCTGGCTCTTCCATTTATACCGACGGCTCGAAGTTAGACGGCAGAGTTGGAGGAGGGGTTTATTCAAACGATCTGAACCTTGAGTTCTGCTTCAGACTACCTGATCACTGCAGTGTCTTCCAGGCCGAAGTTTCAGTAATCATTGACGCCGCGGCTTGGATAGGCCGACACACTATCGGACAGGATATTTTTATACTCGGCGAAAGCCAAGCGGCAATCAAATCCCTTGGCTCTTACTCGTTCAACTCTGAACTGACGTTCAGCTGTCGTCGATCTCTACAAGAGATGGCCCAACAGAACCGCTTGAAACTCACATGGGTCCCGGGACATAGGAACATTAAGGGAAATTGTAGGGCAGACGAACTTGTGAGGCAGGTCACGACCAAGCAGGCTCTTCGGGATAAAGAGCGCTTAGGTATGCCGTTTGTCACATGCAAGATAAAGCTGAAAGAGTACACACTCCGCCAAGCCACCGACAGATGGCTGCAATCTCCCGGTTGCCGTATATCCAAAGAAACCTGGCCGAAATGGGATCATAAAAGATCAAGACACATTTATGCCCCAAGGAGATGAGAAATCTCCATATAAATAGGCGTATTAACTGGGCATTGCCTTATTGGTAGGCACGCAGAAAGGCTAGGTGTGCCCTACCGACGATGATGTAGGAGTTGCAAGGATGATGAGGAGGAGGAAACGGTGGATCACCTCATCTACAACTGCCCGGCTTTTAGTGGCGCGATAATGCGCTTTTTGGGAGCGCCCTTCCTGGTTATATACGCCAGGTCACGGAGTTGGACATAAAGTACCTGATGACCTTCATCAAGTCATCTAAATGGTTCGAAGAGGAGTAACGGAGTCGGTTTAGGAGAGCCAGTCCTGGGATTCTGCTATGTGGAGAATCCCGATAATTAAGTAAAATCCACTTATAAAATTATAGGTATCATTTTAGCCATTTCAGCTACCGAGATATGTAAATTTATATGATTTTCGAAATTTTCGGCATCAAACAAGGGGAATGGTTATCATCCGATCTCGCCCATTTTTCAATAGCAACCTACCTTGGGAAGAAAGTATCCTCCTCCTCTCCATTTTTACTCAAGTTATCGTGTGCACGGACAGACGGACGGATATGCCTTATTGAAATCCTCCTTTCAACCTAAGAACCTTTATACATGTAACTCTATATCTATCTCGATTATTTTGTGCCGTTACGTAGTACCGTTATGTGGACAAAATTATAATACCCTTGTACTAGTTTTAGTACGCTGTGTATAAAAAACGCTTCGAAAAATCCTTGCTTTTCACATCGCAATACAGAGTAGTGTAATCCCTACTAATTTGCAGGGTTGGGCATTTTCGCACTACCACTAAAATGCACTACCACTATTTTTTCAGTTATAGTTAAAATTCAAAATCACTATCACTAAAATTTTAGTGATAGTGTTTTTGAATTTTCACTGCACTAAAAAATTAGTGATAGTGAATTTTCATTTTAACTATCACTAATTTTTCAGTGTTAGTGAAAATTCAAAATCACTATCACTATACTTTATTTTAACTAAAAATGTACTATCACTAAGTTTGTTTTAAGCTATGATATTTTACTAAAAGTTTGTTTTGATATCCCATATGATTTGTCGTCTAGTACCTAATAGTGCTACTGTTACCGACAATACAGATTTTTTAGTAAGGTGCCCTAGTACGTATGTACATATATACACGAAAAAGCAGTAAATATCGCTAATAAAAGTTTGTATAAGCATACCTACATATGTCAAAGAGGCTAGAAATAATAAGAGAAACCAGCCATATATTTATATACCCACGATACAATTGAGATCAATCGTACAGTGTTATACGTATGTACACTTGCCAAAGCTTTGCATTTGCAAACTAACTGTTTTTACTAGAACTCTTGTTTTTAATGAATTATTTGTATCAAAGTTGTTTTGCTATTTTTTAAGTTTGTAGTAGGGATGCAAATTCCCCATTTTGAGTCCCGAAAATTTCGGGATTGCAAAAAAAGAGATTTGACATATTATTACAGTAGGTACTTCAATAGCGTCTCAGCATTTTCATTTTTCATCAACCATTTTTAGAATTTTTGCCTGGCTGTCTGTCTGTATGTTTGAGGTCGTATTACTCGAAAACTGCTGAATGTGAATAAATCAAACTTTCGCCATTGTCCTAGTACAAAAATTTCGCAAACAATTTAGTGCTCTTCTTTCACATAGAAAAATTTTCATGTAAAACCAACACTTTTTTAACATTTTTCCAGGTTATTGTTTTCTTTTTGCAACGCTATCGCGTTTAGCTTCCGAAAATCTAAAATTTCTCACGGAAATTAATGGTAAAATGGAATCAAAACTACTTGAAAGATTTGAAAAATACTTTTATTTGCATGCTGACTCCTGGGATGCAGTTATTGCCGCAACCCTAATTCCCGAAATAAAATTACAATTTTGCAAGGTCTTAACGGAAAGTGCTAATACATACACCATAGACCATGTTCGGGAAAAATTGAAAGTATATGCGACGGAATTTAAAAAAAATGCCGTTCAGGAAGAAAATAATTCGCAAACTTCCATGCGTGCTACTAAACGATTTCTCGAATTTGACAACGACCCTAAAGGTATTTGATTGTTAAAGCCAAAGTATGTACTGTTTATAGTAACTTATTTTTTTAGATACAAGTCAGTGTACAAGCTCACATGGCGGAGCTATAGCAACGGAAGTCGATTCCTACTTGAATGAGGATGATAGCAACATTGATGCTTTACGCCGCTTTCCTATAATAAGAAAGATGTTTTAAAATAAAACACCCCTCTTCCTTCCTCTGCGCCAGTAGAAAGACTGTTTTCCTTTGCAGGAATCATTAATCGATCTAAAAGGCAAAATCTTACTGACAATAATTTTGAAATGCTGGTATTAAAGAAGGCAAATAAAAATTGAAAAACTAGAAGTTTAAACATTTAAACACTTATATACTTTCTTATTTTTTGCATTTATTTATTTATATGAAATAAAATTATAAACCATTATATTACATATGAAGGTAAGTAGCAAACATGGGGTTATCGACCAGGCTTCCTAATTTTGGTGGTAATTTAGTGAAATTTCCAAGTGGTAGTGCAATTTATTTTCACTATCACTAAATATTTAGTTATAGTGTTTTTTGAATTTTCACTGCACTAAAAAATTAGTGATAGTGAATTTTCATTTTAACTATCACTAATTTTTCAGTGTTAGTGAAATTCGATTTTAACTATCACTAAAAAAATAGTGCTAGTGAAACCCGTAGTGCACTTAATTTTTAGTGCACTATGCCCAACCCTGCTAATTTGAATAAATGCTTAGTTTTTGTGTTAATTGTAGTTCTAATATTCCAGGGGTTTCATGATCCCAAAGTCCAGTATCCTACTAGTTATCACTGCACTTTTTAATTGCTCAAGCACACAGCTGAGTATATAATGCTCAATTTTATAAAAACTATGGCATGCTTTGTTATTTATTTTCTATTCGCTTTTTTGGGGTGTTGTTGCTGTTCCAATTTCCAAAAATGGTTCACTGTTGTGCTTTAATTTTAGTAATATTCATTTCACTTCCTTTAAAATTATCTAGATTAAATCCTTTAAATATTTCTCAGATGTCCTACATACAGGCACCTTTCGCCTACAGAAGCGTCAATTCGCCTTCGTATTTATGTGGCTGTCATCAGCTGTCAAAATAAGGAGAAAAGAAAGAAATGTCAAAAACCGAACGAAACGTTCAGCGCTCCAAAGTGAACCGAAGACTTTCTCTTGCACGAAAAAAAGAAATTATATTGCGATATTTTTTTTCACATTTTCAAAATATTTTAAAAACATTTTGAAAATATAGGATTTTTGGTTGCACTTTTCGCAATCTTTGTTTCACCAAGCACGTTTATTATTCTCTCAGTTTTAGCCGTGCTCGTTCGCCTCTTTATGCTATTGAATTTTGGGGCTAAGTGGGATGAGAGAATGGACGTAAAAGTTGCATAAATCACCACACCTTAATTTGGTTTTTTTTTATAATAAATACTAATTTTATATTAACATATTTTAAATATATATACGGTTTTAATTGAAGAAATATTTTTATTCAAGTTTGCTCTTGCGAATTTAATCAATAACAGGGATTTCCGCTGAGTCAGCCAGCACATAAAAATCGCCAACTCTACTGCGCCAAAATTGTTAAATTTTACTTTTTCTAAAAATTTTTGAATTTTTTCACTTTAAAATTTGCATTTTTTCACTTTTCACTGTTCAAGCATTTTTCTATCTACATGTCTATTTATTGTGTTTATGTGTATATGCATTTGTGGTATTTCAGCTTTCATCTAAAAGCGTTACAACACCGCTACACAACCGAAGGCTTCGAAGTTTTGAAATTGTTTGACCGCAGCTTCAACTCCGGTTGGCTGAGGGCTGAGTTTTTGGTCCATTTTTGCCTTTCTCATGAATTCGCCGCCCCGTATAAAAAGTTATCGTATGCCTTTTTATACTCTCAAAGAGTAATTGTTGGAGTAGCGGAAGCTCTCGCAAAAACACAAACTTTCAAACACTTACAAACAAACACACACACATACGCATTTACTAATGTATGTATATCTAATACAGCTGAGTATGTTTACATTTTGTTGTTACTGCATTCACTTTGTGTTTGTTGTTGTCTCATTGTAATAGATGCCATGACTTGCACGTCAAACAACCACAATACCGTTAGCCAGCAGCCATCATGAACCAGCTCAACATTCCTTTAGCTGCTCCAGGACTAAAAAATGCAAGTATATTTGTGTATGTGTGTATGTAGTTAAGGTAATGCCATACATTCATTAGGGTGGACGTTGAGTGGTAGGGGAATAATTTTTTCCAAGCACGTTTTTTTCTCTTTAGACGCAGTAAATATTTATGCCATTATCTTTTGGACTTAGAGCCTTATTATGAAATCATCATTTATTGGCGCTTAACCGCCCAAGCAATTTTGGCCGTTGTCTATCAAAGCGCGCCAGTCATTCCTTTTTAACGATACCTGATGCAAATTGGAAACCCCAAAGGAGTTCAAGTCATCCTACAGCTGTTGTGTCCATCTCGTCTGTTGTCGAATTCAGGCGACGATAGGAAATCCTTCTGGGCTGGAGCTTCCTTGTCCATTCGCATGACATGACCCAGCCAGCGGTGCCTTTGGGCTTTAATTTGCTGGACTATGGTCAGATTTGCGTAAAGCTCGTACAGCTCATCGTTAAATCTCCTTCGATACTCGCCGGTGGCATCACCACAAATCTTCCGGAGAACTTTTCTCTCAAATATTCCAAGGGCGATCTCATATTCTCTTGACATTTTCCATGAATCTGAGCCATACATCAGGGCAGGTATGTATTATGAGAGACTTATATAGCGTGATCTTTGTTCTTCGAGGGGGGACTTTACTTCTCAATTACCTACTCAGTCCGACTGATTCTCCGTTGGATTTCCAGACTGATATTATTTTCGGTGGTAATGCTGGTTCCCAAATAGGCGAAGTCCCTCACAGCTTCAAATTTGTAACTATCAACAGTGACGTAGCTGCCAAGGCGCAGATTCTTCCTTTGATGATAGCAAGTACTTCGTCTTGTCCTCATTCACAGCACGACCCACTTTTTCGCTTCTTTATCCAGTGCATAGAAGACAGCGCTTACGGCGCGGTTGTTAAGCCTATCATTGGGCTCAATATCATCGGCATACGCTAGCAATTGTACGCTGTTGTAATAGATTGTATCATTGCGGTTTAGCTCTGCTGCTCGAACTATCTTCACCATGGAGTTGCCCTGTCTGAAGCCTCGTTTGGTTTCAAATGGCTCAGAGAGGTCCTTCCCGATTCTGACGGAGCTGTTGGTATTGCTCAACGTCATTTGGCAAGGCCGTATAAGCTTTGCAGGGAAGTCAAAGTCAGACATCGCTGCATATAGGCAACTCCTCTTTGCACTGTCAAAACCGGCTTTGAAATCGACAAAGAGATGGTGTGTGTCGATTCTGGTCGATGGTAGACTTACCAGGTCTAAAGCATCACTGATAAGTTCCGCTGTAGTTGGTGCGGCTAGCGGGATCGACTTTCTTGTGTATTGGGCAGAGCACTCTGAAATTCCAATCTGAAGGTATGTACTCGTTTGACTATATGCATAAGTGCTTATGCATGCTTTTTACCAGCTCTTTGCCTTCGTGTTCGAAGAGCTCAGCGGGTACTCCGTCTTTTCCAGGCGCTTTGTGGTTTTTGAGCCGCGATATAGCTATCGTCTTTTCATCATAGTCAGGTGGTGGGACGATTTTTCCGTCGCCATGGACTGGGGTATCGGGCTCGACGTTTCCCACGCAATTGACCAGTGAGGATAAGTGTTCCCTCCATAATTTAAGTACACTCTTTTTGTCGTTTATTTTTTTATTTCTTATGACTTTAAACGAGCTATTCTCGTATATTGGTACATCCAAACTATCTCGGGAACCACTTGACCCGATTTCGATAAAATTTTTAATATTGATTGTATTTTATTGTATATTTTTGGGATCATATTTTTATTATTTTAGCATAAGTTTGTGATCATTTAGAGGTCATTTTGGGATAATTTTGGGACTATTTTGAGATCATTTTGTGTTAAGTCTTGGATTAATTTGGGACAATTTTGGGTATTTGTTTCCTTTAGCGCCAAACTGCTAATAAATTAGCTCAAATTATGGGGTTGGCCTCAGGATGACGGATCACGAATCCGCAAACGATTTTTTAATATTTTGCTTCTCTGAAGAGATATTTGCTATAAGTTGGAAGTTTTCATGTGGTTGTTGTAATTTTATTAGGCTGTACCTAAAAACGTTCGCAAAAATGCGTACACTGAAAAAAAAATTTACAAGAAACGGCCGTCAAATTAACAGTAAACCCTGTCATTTTTCATCCAACAGTGGATAATATCAATTTTGAAAGTGATCCCCTATCATTCTTCGAATATACTATCATATTGACATGAATTATCACATTTTTACAATTACAATTTTTACAATTACAACAATTGGTTTTGATATGTTACTTTCAATGTGCACTTTCAACCTTTTTAGTTCAGTGTACCGTGGCGTAAGCCCGGACTTGTGATGGCGTAGCCCAGGGCTATTTTTTATAAGCGCGGCCGAAGGCCGCCAACTTAGAAATGTGTTCTGGCCATAAATACCATGGATTCCGCCCCAATTTTGGTATCGGACCCGGGTTATTTTTCGGTTTTTGAAAAAACGTCTTTTGAGCCCTCTCCCATAATTTTAGCTAATTTGTTAGTAGTTACCCTGCAAAAATCGAGAGTACTCTATTGGAGCATCAGTACTCCAAATGGAGCATCAGAGTACTCCAAATGTAATCCTTTTTCATATAAAAATTGTGCTCCAATTAACATTGCGATGTCCTAGGACTGGACCACCTACTCCAACCTTCGCTTTGTTTCTGCTACTCCATGGAGTACCTAGATTCAGAGTACTTTGCAATGTTCTCCAATGTTGTTACTTCTTGGAGTATATACTGTCAGAGCGATAGTGTCGTGATTTTCGTCGATAAAGCAGGAGCAATGATCGGCTTTCGAAAAGCTGAAGGTGGTCCGATGAGGTATACAAAGGATTACTATTGGAGTACTCCAACATCAAAAAATTGGAACACATAATCCAACGATTTTTGCAGGGTAGGTGCTAAAGGCACCATAAATGTAGGTACCCAATTTTTGGTTCATTTTGGGAACATTTTAGGATTATTTTGGGGTCATTTTCCGATTATTTTGGGTTAATTTAAGGGTGTTTTTGGGGTCATTTGGAAATCATTTTTGGATCATTTTGGGATCATTTTGGTGTTATTTTGAGATCATTTTTGGGTCGTTTTGGGCTCAATTTCGGATTATTTTGCGAACATTTAAGCGTATTTTTGGGATAATTTTAGGATTATTTTTTGGGATTATTTTGAGTAAGTAAAGTTAGCGCTAAATGTTCAAACTTATTTTCGCTTAATATATGTATACTTCCTCTGCGATGGTGTAGCAGTTTGACAGTCTTCATAAGGCGCAAAAACAAAAAAAAAAACAACAAAAGGTTGCCGTATCTGTGAACTCAATATATCAATTTTCATGTATTTTGGTGAGCTAAATCCGAAGCCGTGATCAGAATTAGCCCAACAGGTCGCTGTTCTTCTTTAACCTAACAAAACCATTACAAAATAATTTTGGCCGAACTTCGGGCCCGTTGTTAAATTCCGATATCGATTTTGGATTCAGCAGCTAATTTCTCTCAAGAATATGTATTTAGCTTTATTAGATGTTGATATTTTATGTTTCTCAAATTTTCAAACCAAAATCGGAAATCCAAAACACATGCCAAGATTTGAGGCTAGAATACTAGAAAACGGCTAGTCTAAGAAAATTTCAGTATAGGCAGCTTTTGTAGGGAATTCAATTTCCTACAAAAATGTGTCCAGGTAAATGGTGTTTTTCAATGATTTGTCATTTTTATACCAAATTGGAAGTTAAGTCTGTAAAATCTAAATTAGCGGTGATAGATCGCTAGACTTCATTTTAAAAACCTGAAAAAATTACAGTATTTTTTTCACCTTTCTTAAAAAGAAAATCAATATAAATTTAGAATAAAACGAAACTTTGAACTTTTGGCTCAGTCTAATGTATATTTGTATTTTTTAATCTTTTTGCTTTATTTCAATATCTAATTGTTGTTTTAACGCTGTTATCCTTAGGTTCATGTAATTCTCACATCCTCTTCCATTTCGGCGGTGAAAGTTGTTCCCTATTAATAGTTACTGTCGATTTTTTTTATTTTTTTTTATTCGTTTTGTATTGCTATATTCACGCTGTGAAAGTAAAGATAAAGAGTGAATACAGATTCTAGTAATAGACAAAACCTGCACAATGTATGTAGATAAATATGTATATAACTTTGGAGCCCTTCGTTTCTTTTTTTTTTGTGTTTTCCATACTTCACCGTTAATGATTTGCTTTTGTTATCATTTTTCGTTTGTACATCTGCTGTATTTTGTTGTTTTTGAGGAGTTGGAGTTCATTGTTTTCTTTTTTATATAGGCAAATCAGCTACTCAAAATTCTCTTTCATTATACCTATGCAATGATTTTTCAAACAAAAGTGGGTCAGCAATTACTTATTTTGAATGCACTTTCATCCTTTCAGAATAAAATTAATGGAAATGACTCAGAATTTTTTAATTTAAGTGGCAAAAAGTGGTTTCGATAATTTTCTTTGCTAGTGGTTTTTGTTATTTGCATGAACACTTGCCTTTTATATCCTTATTTTCCTTTCCCTCATACATAACTTTAAAGAATCTCTACGCTCTAAAATTTAGTATCTGCTTCAAATAGACGGGTGCTACAGCGAATGGTGATTCTTTCTAGTGTAGGTTAAAATAGCATATATTTTATTCAATGACAACATGAAGGAAATATCGATGTGACTTACCGGTCGTAAGACGCGACTAATATGCACATAGGTAATGACGTGCTACTCGATGGTTGATCTACGGATATGATTCCTCTCACCTCTCTTTACCCATCATCTTCTTCCTCACGGATGGAGGGATGACATGACCTAGAAGGTTCCACTGGTCATTCCAAATCGCTACCACGACAGTCGGGCAGTACCACAAGGGAGTACCGCAGCGTACCGGGGGCATATCCGGCCAAGGACTGTCAACTTCGGCAGCACTCGCCAAAACCTTCGGGGAGTGTTTTGCTGTTAACAACAACAACAACAACAACAACATATTTGCATATTTTCATATTTTATGCATATTTTTCATAAATGTGGAATATTTTTAGCATATTTTTTACATATTTTTGACATATTTGTTGAGTTTTTTGTGAATATTGCATCGGTTTCACTTCATCATCATTTATTGGCTCTTAACCGCCCCGGAGACTTTGACTGTTGCATATCTAAGCACGCAATGCTTTTTAACAAGAGCTGGGCCAATTGGAACATACAAAGAAAGTTCAAGTAAACTTCTACCTGCTCTTTCTATCTCAGTCCAGGCTATTGTAGTTCTTTTCAGTTGTTAACACTGGTTCGCAAATAGACGAACTCGGGCACAGTTTCTGGTTTGTAACTATCAAGGCTGACTGTCAAGGAGCAGTTGCGGCGATTCTTTTTTTCATGGTTCACCGCCAGACTCACTTATCGCTTGTTTTTCCAGGCCAAAGAAGGCAGAGCTTACGGTGCATACCAAAGTCAAATACGACTTCAGGGGCACCCCTCAAGACGAGTCTTATCCCCACTACTGTGGAACCTAACGGATAACACCTTTCTTATAAAATTGGAAAGAACGGGTAGCCATGCCATCGCCTATGCTGATTATATATACATAGAGAGCTACTCCAGACCGCACTGCAGCTCGAGGAGGAGTGGTCAAGAGAGAGCGGACCCAATGTTAAACCTGATAATACCAGGCGATACAAAATACCAGTTTTTAGGCCCACACTCTTAAATGGAGTGACACTCAACTCACAACCGAAGGTAAATACCGTAATTAGGGGTGTAAAGTAGGTCGCCTCCCAGTTGGTGCACCCTGGGTAACGCTAAATGATCTACATAGCCTACACAGCTAGTTTCTTGTATTGCCGGTTCTACGAGAACGGTACAGTACTTGTGCTGTACCCATCGTGCCGAAACGACCCGGGCCGTTTTCTTATATCGACCCGGCCAAGAGCAATACACTCGGGGTGACCCTGTCTGACATTTAGGCAGGGCTACACCTCGCTACAACAACAACAACCGTAATTCTAGACAGCAACCTAACCTGGAACAGGTATTTCGAGGAGAGATCCAGGAAAGCTATTACTGCTCTTTTAGTCTCTAAAGTGGGAAAAAGGTGATGGTTAAAGCCACAAATAAGGTATTGGCTGTACACCCCGGTCTTCACCGACCGACCAGTACTCTCCTACGGTTTAACGGTATGGTGCCTAGCACTCGAAATAAACCTTAATGTATGCAGGGTGGGTAGAGTGTATTTGTCTGATGGCTTGCTTGTTACGGGGGCACTTCCCTTCACGCAGGCCTCCAGGCCAGATGCAGTGCGATAGGACTCAATGCGGTCTCGACATGGAACGACACCAGATTCGGATAGACTATTATTCTGGAGACCATACGCGGAAACCTACTACACCACTCGGACCGAACGTACAAACTCTGGACCAGCAAGACACATCCATCTTCACGGATGGCTCCAAAATGGATGGCAAAGTTGGTAGCGGCATACACTCTGAAGCCAATGCAGTGTTTTTCGAACCAAACTTCTGCTTTCGAAAACCACAATATCTGTTTCAGTTCACTCTGACAGTCAGTCGACTATCAAATCTCTTCAAGGCAACAACATAAAATCAAGAGGAAGCAATACACTGCAGACAGTCGGTAAATGGCCTTGCCTGGAGATGCATCGACAACAGTTATGCGGCTTCCGGGCCATAGCGGTGTACCAGATATTTCTGCACCACATAAGTATTTCTACTCCTCTTGCTACGAAGAGATACAAGCTTCTCTCGGTTTTCGCCGAAAAGGCTAATACGAGGTAGGAACTGGATCCTACATGTGAGGTGACCATACAGACTTGGCCTCACATTAATTAGAAGCGAAAAAGGTTCGCGATCAACCTCAAGAGTCCCTCTGTTGTTGTGTCCAAATTTGAAAAAAAATTTACAAATTTTTTGTTTATAAAATTTTGCATGTTCCTTCTTAGCACGTCAATTAAAGGACTTTTAATATAAAGAAAAAAGTCTTACACAAAAAAGTGCGAATTCAAGCCCACATATCTCGTTAACCATCCAATATTTATAAGCGACCTTTAGTGAATTTTTTTTTTACATAGCAGATCACTGTCACCAAATTTCATTTAAATCGAAGTGATGAAATCTTTAGGTGGTCGGCTTGAGAGACTGAGCCCCATATATATTTAACAGATGAACTACTCGAAAGATGAATTTGGTTTTACGGGGTCATTTTTCAGAGCCACTAATAAATATGGCACAATGAATTTGGTGAAAATGGAAAACGTCAAATTAAACGATATAAAACGGTGTTTCTTTCGTTTTTTTACGTGACATACGTACATAAGTATATATTGATGTTCTTTAACGGGAGCACAAATATATATGTACATATATCCTAAATGCTCATATGGCAGCATCTACCATCATGCCTGACAGATATAGAGAGACAGGTGGTGCGCAAGCGTTAGAAACGTCAAAGCATATTGAAGTTGAAAACTTGGTTACATTAAGAAATTCTCTTATTTCAGCCATAAATTTAAATTTTTCGTTAAGTTTTGCTGCTTTTATAAATGCCAAGAGGTATACAAAGCATGCGGCTTACAACAAGTTAATATTATATGCACTCACTTAAATTCAGCGTAGTAAAAAACTGATTATAGGGCCTTTAAAAATTTAAGAAAAGTACATTACAGCATTGCTATACATAATCTTTATTTTACAATAATCGAGGTTAATACAGCCACGTCCTAGCTTCCGAATTACTTTTGTATGCACGTTATCCTTGCATCTTTTGTACTCGCTGGAAAATAAATTGCTCAAGTATGTGTGTGTGTGTGTGTGTGTGTGTGAAGGTTTTGAACAAATTTAATTCGCTTTAGTAGCCATGACGTACTTTAATTTTTGACTTACTAACATTTTCCTCCAGCTTCTTCCTCTGCATTTCCTCAGCGCGATTTTCAAGTTTCCTTTTACTCCTTCGCAGGCAGGCTGACATTTTGCTATTTACACCATTTTATGGTTACAAGGACATGCTGTGCATGCATTCTTCTAATCAAAAGTCTCTACTGCAATGCTTTAGCACATGTACCTATATGTGCATAAGTGAGTGTTTGTTGTGAAATGTACTTTAATGCGACCACACCTGCTTCGATGTATGTACATTAGGATGGACCAAAAAAAATCATTTTTCATTTTTTTCGAACGGAATAGAGAAAATCAAATACCTAGTCAAAAATTTAGTACAGCGAACAAATATGAGTTTTTATGTTAATGGTAAAGCGTGCCTCATCGCCGTTTTTGAAGTTAACTTCTTGGGCGGTGATATGAAGTTTTGATTGAGAGTAAAATTTGAGAAAATGGCTGATAATGCAACGGAAATAGAAATTGTAGCCGACTTTCAGGCGTATGTTGCAGACTTTCAGGTGTAGGCGATTTTCACCACGATGTTTAGCTGTGCAAATCAAATAGGAGGTGAAATTCTAGGATCTAGCTAACATTGCAGAAATTGTAATTGCTAGGCCGAACAGAATTCATGGGTGTTGCCACTTAGGGCGGTTTATGGGGTTGCCACCTATCCCAATTTTTTGTTTAATATAGATCTAGATATGCCAATACGGGTATCAAATGAAAGGTATTTTCGACCGTATTCCAAATAAGATGTTTTCAAACAGGGTTGCCACCTAACCGTAATTTATTTATTTTTTCGTATATCGCGGGAACTGCTTGACAGCTTTGGGTAAAATTTGGCATATGGACAATTTAAATCATTCTAAGATTATATACATGGGTGTTGCCACTTGGGGCGGTTTACAGGGTTGCCACCTATCCCAATTTTTTGTTTAATATAGAGCTAGTTATACCAATATGGGTATCAAATGAAAGGTATTTTCGATCGTATTCCAAATAAGATGTTTTCAAACAGGGTTGCCACCTAACCGTAATTTATTTATTTTTTTCGTATATCGCGGAAACTGCTTGACAGCTTTGGATAAAATTTGGCAGATGGACAATTTGCATCATTCTAAGATTATATACAAGGGTGTTGCCACTAAGGGCGGTTTACAGGGTTGCCACCTATCCAAATTTTTGGTTTAATATAGAGCTAGATATACCAATATGGGTTTCAAATGAAAGGTATTTTCGACCGTATTCCAAATAAGATGTTTTCAAACAGGGTTGCCACCTAACCGTAATTTATTTATTTTTTCGTATATCGCGGGAACTGCTTGACAGCTTTGGGTAAAATTTGGCATATGGACAATTTAAATCATTCTAAGATTATATACATGGGTGTTGCCACTTGGGGCGGTTTACAGGGTTGCCACCTATCCCAATTTTTTGTTTAATATAGAGCTAGATATACCAATATGGGTTTCAAATGAAAGGTATTTTCCACCGTATTCCAAATAAGATGATTTCAAGCAGGGTTGCCACCTAACCGCAGTTTATTTATTTTTTCGTATGACCGCTTTGGATAAAATTTGGCATATAGACAACTTGATTCATTCTTCTATTATATACATGGGTGCTGCCACTAAGGGCGGTTTACAGGCTTGCCACCTATCCCCATTTTGTTTAAATATAGAGCTATGGGTATCATGGCGGCCGCCGTGATGTAGCGGTTAAGTGTTCGATGCCCGACAAAAGTAACATCAAAAATTATTTAGAAAAAGAATTGGGGTCGCCCCTCGGCAGTAGTTTGGCAAACTCTCCGGGTGTGTTTCTGCCATGAGAAGCGTTTCAGCAAAAAAATTCATTTGCTTTGCAAGTGCCGTTCGGAGTCGGCAAAAAACGGTAGGTCCCGCCAACTTGTAGGAAAACTCAAAAGCAACACTCTACAAGTTGGAAAGAGAAGCTCGGCTAAAAATCTCGTTAGAGGTTATGATAACCTGTTGGTATTTCGCCGCCATAAGTTTTTTTTTTTTATGGGTATCAAATGGGTATCAAATGAAAGGCATTTTCGACCGTCTTCCAAATATGATAATTTGAAGCAGGGTTGTCACCTAACCGCAATTTACAACCCCTTTCTACAACTGTCCTTCCTATCTTTCTTCGCCTTCACACTATGCCCCCCCTTTTCATTCTCCTCTTTCCTTTAATTGAGGCATAATTCTACCCACGTACCGAATTTGAAGGAAAACGCACGACTTGATCGGTTCCCTGGTCCACTTATCCGAACTAAGAAATTGTGAATCTAAACCATTCTCGAATACACCTTGCTATGCGATTTTTTGGTGAGAAGATATATTCATTTACATAATTCTTTTCACGAAAATAAAAAACGGCGATGAGGCACGCTTTTCCATTTACATAAAAAACTTATATTTGGTCATTATACTAAATTTTTGACCAGGAATTCGATCTCCTGTATGCAGCGGCATGTCGTTTGAAAAAAAAAAAAGGAAAATCAATTTTTGCTCGCCCTAATGTACATACATATATTCATCAATACCACCGAATTAACTTAATATATTACAGCAAGCGTTGTCACAAAAACAAAAATATCAACATTACTCAACCAAAAAAGCACACAGTCTCCTTTTATCAACTAATACTCAGCTATGGCTTGCTCCCTCTTCCTACTCATCCCAGTTTTCCAACTATTCACAGGTGTTCGAATGCACCTGCACTTTGCGCACTCATTTTTCTAATGGTTTACATTTAACAAAGTTATGTAAATACAGTGAAAAGCATAATCATTATGCATATTTGAATATGTGTATTATGCATCTGTAAATATGTAAGCATGGATTTCATTCAACCGCATTAACTCGCAGAAAAGGCTCATACTACTGCTGCATGTGCAGATATTCAATTATATTTGTTCCAATTTATTTATACTACATATTTGTTGTTAAATAGAAATAAAATTAAACAAGTAAGGAAGTCTAAGTTCGGGTAAACCGAACATTAAATACCCAGCGATGGTTTTCATATGATTGCCGAAATTTTTATTTCATAAGTGGGCGTGGCTAAGAAGCGATTTCGTCCAATTACATTAGGTATACTCCCTATTGTGCTAGTATACCTTGTATCCAATTTCATAGTTCTACCGTAATTAAAAAGTTACGACCAGTCGAAATTTCAAAAATGCCTTCCTTAAAAGTGGGCGGTGCCACGCCTAAATCATAATAGAATGACTAGGGTTCATCCAACCAAACTATATCATTTTAGCCATTTCCGTTACCGAATTATATCAATTTAGGTGATTTTCGAAGCTTTCGATATTGAAAGTGGGCGTGGTGGGAGAGCGATTTTATCCAATTTCATCAGGTATACTCCCAACGATACTAGGATGCTTTGAGCCAAATTCCGTCGTGCTATCGTAATCAGTTTAAAAGTTACGTACAGTAAATTTTTCAAAAATACCTCCCTTAAAAGTGGGCGGTGCCACGCCCACTATAAAAAATGTGTGGAAAGTCATAATATAATTACCAGGCGGGCTCACCTATAAAATTATATCATTTGAGCCATTTCCGTTACCGAAAAATGTCAGTTTATGTGATTGAATTTCATGCAAATATCTCAATTTATACTCAAGTTATCGTTTACACGGACAGACGAACAGACAGACGGGCATGCCTTAATGAACTCCTCTTTTCAACCTAAGAACTTTCATATATAGAACTCTATATCTATCTCGATTATTTTGTGCGATTATGTATTGACAAAACAATAATTACCCTTGTGCTAGTACTAGTTCGCTGGGTATAACAACGGGGCACCATTGTGACACACTAATATGACGAAAAGATATACATAGGTGAGCCTTCGTGTCCTGCTTTGGGATGAATATTAATGGTGCAGGTGCTGTGGTATATGTACTATGCAATCTTGCCATATTCAATGTCACCGGTTCAGTCCGACGAGGGAAACAAGAAAATTCTTTTAAAAACGTTTTGCAAAACCGAGTCGCCCCAAGCAGGAGTCGTCAACGCTCTGAAAGTATCTCATCCTTTCAGAAGAAGCTTCCCTTTTTTCTATTCCTACTCCTACCGCTATTCCTTTTACTGTTTCTCTATATGGATGCTTGTCCTATTCCTATTAAATTTCCTCTTTCTATTATTGCAACCAGAGGGAAGTTGGTATTAGAAGATATGCTCGTCGCGAGGAGGCGAGCCGAATGTATATTGTTGAGCGAAGAATCATGCAGATTGAAAAACAGCTGCACGTGATTAACTGTGCCATACCCTGTAGGGAAAATCTCTAGTTCAGAGCTAGTTCACTTCTAGTGCGCTCCGAACCAGTACTAGTTCGCAAACTATCTTTTTTACATGAAATCAACTGGCGAATTTAACATGGCGATGTCCTAGGCTGGAACTAGTACAAAATTCGACAGTTTGGATCTAGTTCGTTTATTGGTACTATTTCTATAGTTCTGAATACAAATTAAATACAAAAACTTAAATTCAAATACGAATCCAAATGCCTTTTAAAGACTCCTCAAACGCTGGTTTCGAACTAGTGCAAATGTATACACTAACGGAGTTATTCTTATTGGCCACTTTATATCTAGTTCTGATCCTGAAATTTGTTCAGTAGTGCCTGGGTTCCCTGCAGGGAACTAGTGAAAATGTAATCACTAACCTACTAGTTCTTATTGGCCACTTTATATCTAGTTCTGAACCAGAAATTTGTGTCACTAGTGCCTAAGTTCCCTGCAGGGTAAGCTTGAGATAGGTCAAGCGCAGCATGTACCTACTGTCCGGTCGTTTGGTTTTTCTGGTTAATTCCGTTCACAATCTAGGATGCTAATGAGCGGCTAACCTCAGGTTTGTTGTGTAATGAGAAAAAATAGCCATATCTAGTGTCTAGAGAGAGGCTGGTTTAACATGTATCGTCACTCCCAACGAAGACTAACACGGTTGAGTTTTCTGCGTCGAAGCCTAACACACTTCGTCCTCTGCGTCGAAGACTAACACGGTTCAGTTTTCTGCGTCGAAGACTAACACACTTCGTTATCTGCGTCGAAAACTAACACAGTTCAGTTCTAAAATGGTTGATTTGGATTCTACTCGCTTAATAATGCTTCCCCTAATCAATTTTTTGTTGATATCTGCCATGTACCTCGACCTGTTACAATTTTATTATATGTAGAGAAGAGAAGAGATGTAGAGATTACATAAGGTAAGGTACTGGTATGAATATAACTGAATGAATTTTTGTAGAACAAAATGGATAGCTGTTTTTATAGGCGCAGCGACGATATACTCTGCATTTTGAGTCCAAAAAATAAAAGTGAATGGTTTGTTTTGTAGAATCGCCGACGATATAAGCTTTTACTTTCGAATTAGAGGCATCACACTTTTTAGTAGATATACATATATATGTATGTATGTCTGCGCATTATGTCAGTGGCAACTTTACACTTTCTGCACTGTTTATTTCGACAGCGATGTTGCATGCAACGCACTTAGGCAGCTGGGCACTTTTACACGTTACGCATCGTTGAATTTGAAGCAAGACATGTTTGTGAAAACTGGCTTTTTAGTGCATCGTTGCTTTTGACGTAATGATTAGGCGAATTATTACGTCAGTAAATGGGATGATAAAAAATCAACAACATGC
The DNA here is from genome assembly GCA_964058755.1 of Campiglossa producta. Lineage (NCBI taxonomy): Eukaryota > Metazoa > Arthropoda > Insecta > Diptera > Tephritidae > Campiglossa > Campiglossa producta. Next base: position 34,612,861 of record CAXKVI010000002.1, on the reverse strand, counting down.
TGAGTGATGAAGGGATTGGTGGGCAAGAGTAGCATGAGGCGTGGAAGGCAGCATTAATGACTATTAAAGTGTGAGCACGTCATCACATGAAAGCAAATCCGAAACGCAAATTAACAGCCTAATAAACATCATCGAATGACCTTCGACCAAACAGGAATTAGAAATTAAAACTTATGACAATTTGCAGCGAAAGTGCAAAACTTTTTACAGAAGTAAATAGATATACCCACACGGCTAAAAAAATTAACCTAAATTTTAAAGTTTAATCAATTTTTCAAACTTTTTTGTACAATATTTCAAACCGTCCAAATACCTACAGAGATTTTCAATTTCTTTTGGTTTCGATTTAAAATCTAAATGAAAAGGCAGTCTACATTTTTTTACATTTTACATAGAATAGTCGGCTGTGACTCCTAAGCGTTTTCGTTCGAATCCTGCCAGCTGCCACATTTTTTTTAGTATTATTTTATTCTTAAAACTTTTCGGTTTAAAATTAAAACCGTTTGGTTTGAATATTAAAATTTTTCGGTTTAAAATTAAAACTTTTTGGTTTGAAAGTTAAAACTTTTCGGTCTAAAATTCAAACTTTTGGGTTTGAAAATTCAAATTTATTTTTGAAAGCTTATTCAAAATTTAATTTTGCCAACAGCATTTATGTGTTCGATGTAGCTCAGTGGTAGAGTAGACGGGCATGATGCGGGGAGTCTTGGATCAAATTCCCGCCAACGGACAAAAAATTTATTTTATCTTTAAAAAATTGTTAAAACATTTCTTGTTTATAATTGAAACCAGACTCATTTAGCAAATTTTCATGAAAACTGGTCTAGATTGAATTTGAATCCAGATTTTGTTTGGTCATATATGTAGTCCAAAAAAGTTTAGGTTTCAACTACATACGTATATGAGAACTAGCTTTAACACCAAAAAAATTATAAGCCGTGAAATTCAACGGATAATCACTTGTGCCAATCATGGACAGTGTCTAAATAAGTTGGGCTTGGCTTCTGCAGTATCCTAGAGAAAAGCTCTCTGCAAGATGTAGGTCTCGAAAGCTCCGCTAGCTGGGTCATGGTAGCAGGACCCTAATATACACCATATCATCATAACCAGCTTCCTCAACTTCTGTTGGAGCATAGAGCCTTGACCAGCCATTCATCAACTACCATCTCATCAAAAACATGCGGTTTCTACAACAATTTGCATGTGATTTCACACCTTGTCACAATTTTTTGCTGTAAATCTCCTTTGCTCGTCGACACTTGACACTTAACGTTTTTATGATTAAATATATCAAAGTAATATTGTACAAATACTGTTGAATAACTCCCACGCTAAGCAGCATGCACGCAAGCTAATGCATACAAAAGTATACATGCCATCGCATACATTGCCACACCCACTCTGAGTGCATCACATGCACCAAAAATGATTCGAAAATCAAGTCAAAAGTAGCGAGCCCAAGTGGGCGTACGGTTTGAAATGAACAAGTGAAAGCACACTTTTAAATACAAACTTGCGGATGTGTATATGCCCGTGTGTGCATGTGTAGCGTTGCCGAATAGGCTCGATTGTATGTACAAAAAATTGTTGGATTTGTGCATAGGGAGAAGCACGGTTGCCGTTTTGGCCGAAATGTTCCAAATTTGGTACGTTTTTGCCACTTTAACTTCAACGCAACTCCAATGACTCTGTTACAAATATAAAAACCACATTTGAATGACGTTGTAATACCACATGGATCTAAAGGTAGAAACAGTCCTCGTTACTGCCAACGCCACACCCACAACGCCGCGTTCGGCGAAGTGATAACGAAGACTGCCTGTACCCTGAAAGACCCCCTACTCGAACCATTTTGTGGATTCCGCAAAACGCAGAATGTCCTTTGGCTTAATTAATTATAATTCGCCGAGATTATAGAAAATACCAGACCCCAGATATTTCAGCCGAGTGCCCCACAGCGCGGGACATTCACACAGAAGATGCCTCACCGTTTCATGCTCCTCCTCATCTCTACAGCTTCTACAGAAGTCATTAAAGGAGATGCGCAACCTTTCTGCATGCCTGCCTACACCTATGTGCCCCGTTATAAGCCCCATAAGTAGCGAGAGTTCCTCCCTTCTAAGTTTGAGTAGGTCCTCCGACCTAGTGCAAATTTGCACTAAAATACGGTAGCCAGATTTACTCTAGCGTTTTCACTACCGGCGACAAAGGTGATATAGGACGATATGAATCGGCAGAACAGAGCCGCGAGGTATTTGTATCTCCCTGGCTGATATTTTTCTACATCTTCATGGCAATACCGCTGATGGATTTTGAGTGCTTAGCCTGTCTGATGACTTCCTTGACCTCAGAGGCAGTGATGAAAATAGGCGTGTTGTGGTTTTGTATTCACGCGCCCTTCGCATGGTCCTACGTTTAGCTCCATCGGGCGGGGAGTGCAGTATGATTTGTCGACAAAAGAGTTCGCGCATCTTCTAGGATCCTTCCTGACCCTTTCACCGATCCACCACTCTATCCTTATGCTTCGTTGGACTGGATAGAGCTTTCACCGTAGGGATGCTTATGGACCATCCTACGAATTTCCGCATTGAGATCCCTTATGTGCGGGTCTGCGGGATTGAGACTTCACACTTCGTCTCCTTCTCTAGCCATGGACGCTGCCTCCGCAAGGAAATTTTCTCTCGCCTTTGCGTCCATAGAAGTGTGTAGAGCAGCCAAGGGTCATCCGTGTATGTGGAAGTTCCACGTCATCAACATTTTAGGTGTTAGATCGACTACCTCCGTCCAACCCCCGGTCTAATCAAAAGAAGATATCAATAAAATAAGTTGGTATTCATAATTTATTGCCTACTCCAAGAACTAACGTTTTGACATTATAAAGAAAAGGCTGAATTAAGCTAATCAACGTTTCCTTGCCGCTGACGCACCCAAAAGATGCAAAAATACTCCATGAATACCATAGTAATGCCAGAAACAATAGAAACAAATGCGGATTAAAATATCAAACAAAGACACAAAACAGAGAAGAAATGGCGAGAGTAATCTCGCCAAATAAGCATTTACAGTTAAAAGCTCTTTTCTCGTATGCCAAAGCTCAGCTGCTAGATATCTGATGCACTGCTGAGTGCTTTTGTTGAGGGCCACCCGAACGGTTTTAGCACAACGTTTGTAACGGTAATTTGCTTTGCTCGCAAATTCTTTTTAGGGCATCACGAGGGTGTGGTTCAAAGCAAGAGCTTCAGTAGACCTACGAATAGGAAACTAACACAAACACCAACGAACGTCACTAGGGGGCATCAAAAGCGAATACCGAGAGCACCTGGAATAGGATAAGAAAATCTCTAGAACTATTCGTGTGAAATTGATGTGTAGGCATTTTTGTTGTTCGATTGACACAATTCAATTAAAGACAAACCAAATTTACCGTTTGAGGCATTCGACATGCACAACAAAGTTTGGCAAGTTCTTTAAGCGACTACAATCGGTTGCATAGATAACAGTATTGGCAGTCCGCAAAATGTTACGTATCCGCATTTATATTTGTATTGAAGTATAAAGTACATGTGAGTACATGTAGAAATGCGTCATTAGTGCTGCAACTATAATTGTAAACAAAAACAAAATTACGATAGCTGAAAAAGCTGTACTCGGCAACAATTTTATGAATGAAAAAGCTTTGAGGAGTGGTTGAAGGAAGGTCGTGCACCGGAAGCTATACCAACATATGTACATGTGCGAATGTGTGTATAAAGAAAGCTTTATTAGGGATGTCAGTGATGCTCATACAAATGTGGTTGGGTAAAAAGATGACAGAACAGAAACTGCTACAACCAAAAATCTAAGTACGTCCTTCTAATAACTCCACAAAAAAGTACTCTGTTCTGCGGTAACAAGGACGAGGGCGAAAATCCCTGAACAAAGGTCACCGTCTATGAGCTCCTAACTTGATGTATGGCTTAGAATCGATGACATAACCTATTTCCGTAAGGTGTACGGTTTTTTCATGTTGACAAGTGAATTGCACCCATTTAAATCTGAAAGGGTACGAAGGTTATTTCACCGTCTACCCCAGTGCTGCTCAGGTCCTATACCCTTAAAAAATTTTTGTTTTTGTTTTGCTCTGAAATATAGGCACAGATAAAAATTTACACTTTGAATAAAAAAAAAAAATTTCAAAGCACTTCCATTGGCCCCTACATAAAAATTCAATTCAAATGAGAGTGTTTGAGTTTTATATGAAAGAGCGGGTGTATGAATTAGCCCCCACTGAATTAACCTCCACCGAGCAAAATGACGGAAAGTGGGGGCTAAAGTCATTTTCGTGGGGATTAATTCATTTTTTTTTTAGTGGGGATTCAGTCATATAAGAACCCCCACGTTTGGTGGGCCTTAATTCATTTTGATTGGTGGGGATAAAATCATTTTCGTGGGGTTTAATTCATTTTAATTCCGTTACTTTTTACGAAAGGTTAAAATCACTAATAGTGCACGTTTCGTAAAAGGAGAAACCATAATTTTGTAAATTATAAAATACAAAAAAAAAAAAAAAAAAAAATTAAAAAAAAAAACTAATGGCGGCGATATACCAACAGGTTATCATAACCTCTAACGAGATTTTAGCCAACCTTTGCAGTTTTGCCAAACTACTGCCGAGGGGCGACCCCGTTTAGAAAAATTCTTTTTCTAAATAATTTTTGATGTTACTTTTGCCGGGCATCGAACCGCCACGACTTGGTGTAGAAGGCCGAACACTTAACCGCTACACCATGGCGGCCGCCAATAGAAGGGAACTTTTCCTTTTACGAAAGGTTAAAATTACTAATAGTGCACATTTCGTAAAAGGAGAAACCATAATTTTGTAAATAATCATATAATAAAAATCCATCTCTTACAACTATTTTTTCATGGGATAGTGAATTTGCTGCTGGGGTTTTTTTTGCATTCAATAATAGAGCGTAAACTAAGTGGGGCTAAAGTCATTTTCGTGGGGATTAATTAATTTTTTTTTAGTGGGGATTCTGTCATGTAAGAACCCCCACGTTTGATGGGGCTTAATTCATTTTGATTGGTGGGGATAAAATCATTTTCGTGGGGTTTAACTCATTTTTTTTCGTGGGGATTCTGTCATTTTTGGTGGGGAAAGATTCACTGAGACATTGGTGGGGCTTAAGTCATTTTGCCCGGTGGGGGTTAATTCAGTGGGAGCTAATTCATACATCCTGAAGGAGCAAATCAAAAACCCTTTGGTATGAAAATATTGAAGCACTAAAAAAAAACATTTCCAACATTGAGTACATTGCAAAGTACTCTGACGGTAGGTACTCCATGGAGTAGCAGAAGGTTGGAGTAGGTGGTCCAGTCCTAGGACATCGCAATGTTAATTGGAGCACAATTTTTATATGAAAAAGGATTACATTTGCTTTATATGAAAAAGGATTACAGTACTCTGATGCTCCAATTGGAGTACTATTTAAATAGGAAATAGAGTACTCTCGATTTTTGCAGGGTTGCCTTTCTTTTCAAATAAACCCTATTTTACGCTTCATGTGTATCAAGTATATTCTACTCTAGCAGCGACTATTTGCATTTAACCGAACACGAAAAAAATGAAATAATTCAAATGATTTTTGGATTTTCCTGGAGAATTTTATAATTATATGCCAGTAGGTACCTATGGACGGGCAAATTTCTGATGCGTAGGAGTCAAACAGAAAACTATAGTTGTATACTAGTATTTTTCTGACTAGTTTGACGTTTCACGGCAGGGTACCAAGAACTTTGGCTGTGTTGCAGCTCCGCCGAATATCTGCGCTCACGAGCTGGAAAATGAGCGACTCTAGCTTGTTTAACACCCCTCTTACATTATGCAAGTCTTGAATTCAGTTCTGCCGCGACATAGGCGAGGGGAAGAGTACACTAGAAAGCGTACCGTCAACTCGTTTCAAGTTATTCTTGCCATCTCTTTCACTCCTCCTTGTACCCCCATATTTTGTTTCACAATTGCTTTCAAGAAAAATTTACAAGTGTAGGCACGAATAGAAAACACAAAAGAGAACGCCAGCAGAGTTGAAAGCAATACTTGACAAATGTAAAACCGGACTAACATGCAGTAGCTCTCAATATTAAGAAAGCTTGCAAAAGCTTATAAACTTAAAAGTGTTTTATTTTATAAATGAGCTTTAATTTGTAAAAGCTTTAAAATGTTATAGTGCAGAAACGCACCAAGTTTGCAGGGTGAGTGCGAACAAAAATGTCTTGAAATTGCATTTTATAGTTTTTATCATTGTGAATCTATACCAAGTGAATTCACTTGACGATAGACGTCAAAATTCCAAAATGAGTTTAACACCTGTTTGAGATTGTGGTTAATAACAAGTGTGATATCATAGACATAGTCGTGAAAACTTCAAAGTGAGTTTAGTCACCTGTTTTTAATTTCCTTTTTTGTCTCACTTATTTACATCTTCCCATCTCTTTCTACCATTAGGTAAAAGATAGGAGACCGCCATGTTGATGGGTGCAGGATGTTAAACAACGCCATTTGCTTTTCTGTTATTCGGTGCTGGCGACATTTTAATATGTGCAGGATGTAAACAAACCGACATTTTAATGTGTGTTGTCAAAAGAAGAGTTCACACTTGGTATTGATACACAATGGTTTTTATACTCATTACCCTACAAGAACAATGACGGTTATTTGACACAACATCCCTGCTAACCATCTTCGGTTAATTTGCTGTTTCCCAAAAATCTGGATAGAAAGGTGAACAATTTTGTTCAGCGAGTAGCCTTTTCTATCCATGTTGAAGCTGCTAGTTAGGGTTGGAAATTATCGAACTATCGAGTTTATCGAATTATGTGTTGGTATTTGGATGCCTACTTCTCCCCTAAACAACATCTGTGTAAGTGTGAGTTTTTGTCTCGTTTCAGCACATTAGTTAATGCCATCATACAGTTCCGTGTGAACGTGAGCGTGAACGAGTAGAGACTTTCTATTGCGTACGCAAAGGAAAAGAATTCCAAATCAATTATTTTGTGCGTTCACGCACATCTCTCAAAGGAGTTCAATTCTCCAAAGAGGTGAACAAAAAACAAAGTTTGGCCTGGTAATTGCCAAATTTCAACACTCACTTGTGAAGGGTTTGTGTCACTTTGCGTTCGCACACAATTCACTGTGAGATGGTAAAATAAGCATATTTATAGTCATAAAGGACTCCTATTCAGGCTCATTCAATATATGAAATTTAGCTCATATCGAACGACCATCGCAGGAGGGCTCATAAAGAGCGCAAACGCTCCTATTTAGGAATCCTTTCTGAATCATTCATGACTCCGATTTTTTGCTGGGAAGGAATTTAATATTTTAGTGTGTACATTAGATTGGGCGAAATAAAAAAATTCGTTTTTTCAAAAACAAATTACTGTAAAAGTTACAGATCCTTCTAAAAAATTCTAGAGGTGTTTTACAACAATGGTTCGTCGTTTTTTATATCAAATATGTGGTTAGGTATGTAGACTCTAAACCATTGTTTATCCCTACTATAGTTTGGCAACTTCTTTTCTTCTTCTTACGAAGTTGAGTGGAAGGCACTGGCTGAGTGACTCCAAATGAAATGGAATGAAGGAATAGTATGAAGTCCAATAAGCCATTTTGTTTGATAGCAACCTGAGATGCATTTGAGATGAAACCTTCAACGTCAATTCTCACTTTTTGAAAACTTAACATCAATTAATCAATCAATTAATTTCCGATTTAGCGATAAACTACCAGTAGCAGATCAACTTTTTTGTTAAATTAGTATTAACTTGAGGTATAATTAAATATAAAAATTATACTATAAATGTCCGGCAGTTTCTACCTACACAGTTTTTATACATACGACCCCCTTTACCATTCCCTAAAATAAATTTTGTCCAAATCGTGGTACATTATTGGCCCTCATTATTTACCAAACGTTTTAGAAAATATTTTTCTGTGTTTATGGGGAATATGCTGTGCGTGTGTATTAGTGTGTTTTTTGCGAGTTGCGCTACTATAAAAGGTATACAATGCTCTAAACTAGCGATGATTTAATATAAAAATCTGAAAAAAAAATCTACTAAGTAGGTAGGTATGATGGTTTGATGAAAATATTTCAAAGGCAAATTAATAGCACTTTCAATATTTGTATTATTATTTTGAGTGTATAATTCTTAAAAATAAATTTTTGTTTGTAATTAATCATCTTACTTGCAAACTTTCTTAGCTTCCTTTAGCTTTGAAGCTATTTCAGAGCAATCGTCATAAGTCCGATCAATTTTCGCTTACCTAAAAGATAAAAAGGTAAAAAGGAAAATTTTAAAGTAATGCTAAAATAAAAAAATAGACAAAAAAAAGGTTGTTCTACTTTGTACTATATAAGGGCTACTTCCCAAGATATCGTTCAAGACATTTTTTATTTCTTCTCTTCAAGAAAAATTCAGTTGATGGCATAACATGACTATTTAGAGACCCGCTGAGCCTTTCTGGACGAAGTAAAAATACTTACCTACATATGTAAAAAAAGGAAAAAAAAAAACACATATTCAGGTGTATAATTAATAACGTATTGCTTATGTATAAATATTGAGTGGTTCACAAATATGGACTTTTTGGAAATTCTAAAACGCTACCCCCAATTATTGTTCCTTATGACAAAAAAAGAGGCTGCTATTTTTTTTTTTTTTTTTTTAAAGGTGGTTTAGAGGTCGCGCTACTCGTTTTTATAAAAAAAATGAGATACTTGCAATTTTAATTTCATTTTAACATGTTTAAGTGCAGTAAAAATTTGGGTTTTTATGTGTTGTTATTCTGTTTTCATTGGCGAATATTCCTGCAATTCAATAGCCTTCTTGGATGAGTAGAAAGGGTTTAACTCCTGAAAATATGTTTCGAAATAGAAAACGGTGCAACTAAAACGCCTACACTGATCTCATTGCGCATTGGTTTTTTGGATATATTTCGCATCTAGAATGTTTATGACATCGCTGATTATGAATCCGATGTCAGTTTTTTTAAATTCAAAATGGCGGGTCCAATATGGCGGTGATTTTTTTGAAAAATAATTGGATTTTATTGAAACTTGGTACTCGGGGGTTTATGCGTTGTCTGATTACGAATCCGATATCGGTTTTTTTAAATTCAAAATGGTGGATCCAACATGGCGGTGCATTTTTGAAAACTAATTCGACTGTGTGAAACTCGTCAATGAGGGATTTATGACATCGATTTATATGAACTAGTATTGCTTGTGATCGAAAGTTCGACCAATAAATACTTTATAGGGTCGAGGGGTCGCTAGCCCCGTACCCCCATCCTTAAATTTCGGGGACGCCCCTGAAAATATACCACCTATACTTCAGTTTTCTCAATTTTCTTTCCATCGTTGCATATTTTATTCCAATTGGTCAAACGGTTCGCTCACAGGAGGTTCCTAAAGGTTTTCTTGTGGCGTATTTATTGACATCGGATTCCTATGCAAGTTTGGCAAAAGTGGCATCTTATATATTATATATTAATATATATAAATGAAATATGCACCGATGGAAAGGAAATTGAAAAAACTGATGGTATATTTTCAGGGGCGTCCCCGAAATTTAAGGATGGGGGTACGGGCTAGCGACCCCTCGACCCTATAAAGTATTTATTGGTCGAATTTTCGATCACAAGCAATACTAGTTCATATAAATCGATGTCATAAATCCATCATTGACGAGTTTCACACAGTCGAATTAGTTTTCAAAAATGCACCGCCATATTGGATCCACCATTTTGAATTTAAAAAAACCGATATCGGATTCGTAATCAGACAACGCATAAACCCCCGAGTAGCAAGTTTCAATAAAATCCAATTAGTTTTCAAAAAAATGACCGCCATATTGGACCCGCCATTTTGAATTTAAAAAAAACTGACATCGGATTCATAATCAGCGATGTCATAAACCTTCTAGATGCGAAATATATCCAAAAAACCAATGCGCAATGAGATCAGTGTAGGCGTTTTAGTTGCACCGTTTTCAATTTCGAAACATATTTTCAGGAGTTAAACCCTTTCTACTCATCCAAGAAGCCTATTGAATTGCAGGAATATTCGCCAACGAAAACAGAATAACAACACACAAAAACCCAAATTTTTACTGCACTTAAACATGTTAAAATGAAATTAAAATTGCAAGTATCTCATTTTTTTTATAAAAACGAGTAGCGCGACCTCTAAAGGACCTTTAAAAAAAAAAACAAAAAAATAGCAGCCTCTTTTTTTGTCACAAGGAACCATATTTCGGGGTAGCGTTTTAGATTTTCCAAAAAAAAAAATTTTTGAACCACTCTAATAAATATACATATGTATATCTACTGAATAAATAAGCACTTGAATTGGGAGTTATTTCATTTTTCTTGGGACTTATTTCATTTGGGAGTTATTTCATTTCTTTTGGAAATTGGGGCCTAATTATGAAATAACTACCTAATATTGGGACTTATTTCATTTTTTGGTGGGATTTATTCCATTGGGACTTATTTCATTTGGGATTTATTTCGTGGTACCATACTTAGCATAGACTTGACTTGACTTGGGAACCTGCACTTAGCGTTCTGTTATATGAAGTTGCATGTAATCGTTCACCCTAATTGACTTGACTTAGAAATCTGATGATTTTTGATTGTTCCATTAGCGCAAACTTAACTTAATAAGACTTGAAACTATCACATCTAGCAAATGGGAAGCACATGTATCTGATTATCAAAAAATTAAGTTAAGTTAAATTAAGTTTCCAAGTTCAGTGAGAGCCGTGAGAGTACTCTTCTTGCCATACCATTTTTTTAAACGTTTTGGATAAAACTCCCCAACTATTCCATAGAGAAAATAATTTTTGGATGTTAGTAATTAATATGGCAGCCGGAAAACAAACTGTCAAATGTATTAAATTCACATTAAGCCAACCAAAAATATACATTTTTTTGCTCCCAACATGTTTTTACTTTATTTTGGGGTTTTAATATATGTTGATTGAGAATAAGCTTAGAATATCGAAACTTTATGCACGGGAAATGTTTTTTGTTACTTTTGTATGATTTATGTGTAAAAAGTCTATTCGAGCGGGTAAAATGTTGTAACTATCTGAAACGGTCTAATGAGCTCTCGTTATTTTTTAAAGAAAACCAAGTTAAGTTAAGTTCAGGTTTACGCTAACGTTTTACGGCTACGTTTTGATCGATTTATTTATTTTATCGGGGAAAAAATAAATTCTTATACACCCTGTGTTTGTTCCATTCCGTTGTGTGGTAATGTCAAAGTTTGACATTTGCTTGAACATTGCGCCGCGAAAACCTTTTAAATGGTAAAGATTTTTGTGTTTTGTGCATTTATTTATTTTGTTTAGTTAATTAAAAATGGATGAAGAAATTGTGCAATATTTATTACGAGGTAATGTGGCCGTCAACTCTGGACCAAATGCAAAAGGTAGTTATTAGTAGTGATATCCCGCTATATGCACGTTTATATTTGTATTGTAAATATGTATGTACATAATTTACCGATTTGTGCTTGATGTAGAACTGTTTCTTGATCAAATGGAAAAAGCATACAACAATGGAGACCTAAAAGGTTCTATATTCTATCAAGTACGTTCACTCTATCAGGCTGCACAGGAACGGTACTTCCACATAGAATCGATGGATGCACAAAGGGAAGCGGTGGACAAAAAACCGTCTTTGGCGGAGCAGTTGCGTATGGAAATGAAGACTTGGGAAAAGGAAAACTTAAAAAAGTAAGTTGTGTAAAATAATGTGATTAAACCACTTCCCTTTACAGTTGGCGCCACGTTAGTTTAAATCATAAAAAAACCTTCGTTGAAATATAAAAATAACATGTTGTTGTTGTTGTTGTTGTTGTTGTTGTTGTTGTTGTTGTTGTTGTTGTTGTTGTTGTTGGTGTTGTTGTTAAGACAAAAATACTCCCCGAAGGTTTTGGTGAGTGATGTCGAAATTGACGGTCCTTGGCCGGATATGAACCCGGTACGCTCCGGTACTCCCTTGCGGGACTGTCCGAATGACTCGGAAGTGATTTGGTATGACCATTCGAACCTTCTAGGTCATGTAATGCTGTTGTTGTTGTTGTTGTTGTTGTTGTTGTTGTTGTTGTTGTTGTTGTTGTTGTTGTTGTTGTTTTTGGTGTTGTTAACAATGCATTGCCCTGCCTAGAGTGTATGATCCTTCCGAAGATCTGCATCAAGCTCTTCTAACGGGAGTCCAAGGAAACGTGCAGTTTCAACAGGGTTGGACCAGAGGGACAGAGGGGTTAGAAGAGTAGATTCAATTGGACAATTGAAGAGATGTAGGGTATCATGGGGGGTCCTACCACATGCACGGCATGTAAAGTAAGGTGCGTTCTTCTTCAGCAATATCGGGTGGAGGACTGTTAAGAACGGGATTCACAGGTAGAGATCCGGTGGGATGTCGGTTAGAGCCCGCTTATGATTCCGCAGATCAAACGGCAAGGTAATATGATGCCGGATCTCGTCATAATGCTTACGGGGATGTTTCCTTATGTCTCTCGGGGGCGGATCTGTGTCCAAAAGACGACGGTTTGGATGTGCTGGCTTGCGGCAGTTCAGAAGGAATTGCCTGCTAAGCATTTCCGCGTGCTCTTTTACATTGAGCAGTTTTGCCTCTTGAGGGAGGTGAGACTCGGGACATTTAGGCAGGGCTACACCTCGCTACAACAACAACGGTGACGCCCTCTGGTGGTGGGGGCATCTTCGTTATATAGAAGTTTAACAGTGTCGGGGATAGGACACCACCCTGTGGCATCGCCTGTCTTTTCAACTCTAGGTTTTGAGGTAGCGTTTCTACCGACACCTGCCGTCCATTCAGATAATTAGCGGTCCATCTCTTTAACCCATCAGGGAGCTGTCATCCATCCATCCGCAAGGAAGGAGGAGATGTGTAATGAGAGGTGAGAAGCATCATATCCTTAGATCACCCATCGAGTTAGCACATCATTACCTATGTGAATATAAGTCGCCTCTTGCGACCGGTATACCTACATCGGGCCTATTCTAAACCCCTAACTCGCAGAGGGCAAAAAAAAAAAACATAAAAAAGTAAGGTAGTCTAAGTTCAATTTCGATTTCGTCCAATTTCATCAGACTTACTCCCTATAATGCTAGTCAAAGAGCTAGCGATAAGTGACGCCAATTGGAAACCCCAATTTAACGCTCACTATAAATTTATCGGCCAGTTCATCCTTTTAAAATAAAGGGCTGTTAAATTGACAGGGCGGATTTCTCGACTTCCTGTGAGCGTATAAATTTATAGGGAGCGGTAAAGTTGGTGGCTAGTCGTGACAACGGCGTTGAGTTTAAAAAAAAAATAAATGAAAGCTGAATATGTTATTAGCCCTTAACCCAAACCCCTAAAAAAATCTATCTGTACAAAGTAATACAAATTTTGTATACTTCCAGTCATCCACTAATACAATATGCGCTTGAAAAATTAAGCAACTGTAACAGCAAGTTTGACGTGGAGGATAAGGTTCAACTACAGTCTTGCAATTTTCTGCAAAACATTATAGATCCTATGGAGGGTGTAAAAAAAATTGCAGAAATATGTCAACAAATGCCGAAAGGTCGCCACTTAGTAGTTGTTTTTTGAAGATACACTAAACTTGCTTGTTTATTTATTCTCTAGAATGGACAGTTCTGCAGCTGTGCAAGGGACCACGCCCAGAAACTACATATGCAGTGTTCCCGCAAATACACGAGCTTGATGCAAGCATATATGTTACGCTATTAAGGCATGCACGTAGCGCAAATTATCCTACACCAATATGTTTGCGTTTAAATGGGCCGGAACAAAAGGAACTTTTCAAAAAATATGCCAACATTGCAAATAAATTCAAACAATGCATTAATGTAGATCCAAGAGAATATAATACCAAAGAAGCAAAGAAATTGTATTGGAATATGCTGTGTGAATTGGACCAGCATATAGCGGTAATCTACACAAGTGCAACAAAACATAATGGCATTGTTATTATTATTATTATTACTTTACATTGCAGCAAGCATTGGAGGAACTAAAAAATTTCTTCTACCCATGGAGCTTTTTATTTACTGGTCAACCTTATGCCAACGCTCCCACTGAAGCTGCTACATTCGAGGCGCAACAAAAAAAGGTATTCGCTAATGTAGATGACTTCTGCAATGATTGCCGTTGGGAGTCTCAAGAACGTGTATTGCTCTCCATAACAGCTATGCATGTCACTTCCTTGTCTGAATTAGAAATTCATGCAATTTGCGCGCTGCTTACGACTAATGAACGTGAACAGAGCATGGCAGTGAAATTGCTACTTAAACTGCAAAGCACTGGTAAGCTATTTCGAGTAAACACAAAGATATACATTTTTATATTCAACCATCTTCAGCCGCAACTGCAGAAGCCAATATAGACAATGATACTCATAATGCCACAAAACCGCAATCAATTAATCACTATCCAACTATTTTAATTGTCGACGAGGTATGTCTCTTGCGACTTACTTCAAATATGCATAAGTGATTTACTACAATTAATTTATTGCTTTCAGCGTCTTGATCATTTCTTTTGGGAGGAAATAAATGTCAAGCAAGAGTTTTGTCGTGTTAACTCTTTGCAATGTCTGTGGCGTTTGCATAGACTCTATGGCGCGCGTATACAAAGAGGGTATTTGTTAGTGAACATCAACGAGGGCGGTTGCCTTATTAATCCTGGTACGTAGTGCACTTTACTATGAATTAAGTGCGGCATTAATATTAATTACTTTGTTGTTTATTTGTTATATTTGTTATTGTTCAACTTTCTTGCTTAATCTCTTTTTGTAGATAATAATTTGCCAAAGACGGAAATGCGAATGCGTTGCTTTTTTGAACATTGGCTACCACAGTGGTTGAGGAAGGTCGCTGAAAAGCCAACGCAGGATGAACTGCTGAAAGACTTCTTTAAGCGCAGTTGTTATGTGTAAGAAATTTTTTTGTTAGAACATAATTACTAGTTACACATTTAAAGGAGCTATTTAAATCAAGAAAAGAGGAAATAAGTTTTTAATCAAACAGTGCAGCGAGCACGAAAATAGTAGTGAAATTTGATTATTATCGTTCGAGGAAATTGGAAAAATCTAATTTCTAGAAAATTTTTAAGTTTTGGAGCCCAATCAGTTTTAGTAAAACAATATAAAAGTTAGAATTCGCTAAAATATTTCCCTTAGTTTTAAGAATATATTCCTATAGGAATCTTCTTTCTAAATTTTTTTCATAAAAAACACAAAAAATTAACAGACTATTGTCAAAATTTCAAAATTGTTTTTCAAGCTTTTCTTCAAGCAACATCAAAATATGTCTGTTTGTTTTTTCTTGCTGGAAATTATTTTGACAATAGTCTAGAAATTTCTTGTGTTATTTATGAAAAAAATATTAGAGGAAAGAGCCTTGATTTCTTTGTAGCGGCTCTTCAAAAATGTCTTTCTTATAAAATAATCCAGAAAATCGACTGAATGCAGAAGTGATTCGGATCATAGTTTTTTATGGTTTATCTAATTCTCCCTATAGCCTAAAATTCAATTTTGTTCATACGTTATGTGGAAGAAAATACTAAGAAAATCCAGGGTAATTTTCAAGCGAGTTCCTCTTATCCTTCATTTTTAGATATAAACTAATGGCGGCGATATACCAACAGGTTATCATAACCTCTAACGAGATTTTTAGCCGAGCTTTGCTTGCTAACTTGTGGGGTGTTGCTTTTGAGTTTTTCCTAAAAGTTGGCGGGACCTACAGTTTTTTGCCGACGCTTCTCATGGCAGAAATACACCCGGAGAGTTTGCCAAACTACTGCCGAGGGGCGACCCCGTTTAGAAAAATTATTTTTCTAAATATTTTTTGATGTTACTTTTGCCGGGCATCGAACCGCCACGACTTGGTGTAGAAGGCCGAACACTTAACCGCTACACCACGGCGGCCGCCATTCATTTTTAGATATGCTAGATAAAAATACCAATGAAATAAATTTAACCAATGCTCCTAACCGGAAGAAATATGAATGTAATTGTCAATTAAGCTCATTGCATACTTTGATATTATTTATTTCAGTTATGCTGGCCACGGTTCCGGTTTGCAATACATTCATGGCAAACATATTGCACGCCAACAAATGAATTGTGTGGTCTTTCTTTTTGGCTGCGATTCTTCACGTTTACATTCAAATGGCCTGTACAGCGAATTAGTCGGTTCGCATTTATTCTATCATGCTGCAAAATGGTGAGTGAGAGCTGTGCAAAAAAAATGTTTGATGTGTAAACATCTTAGCGCTGGGGGGGTCATCCAAGAAATTTACGCTGCCTACACGCAGTGTTGTTTTTTTTTTGTTAGAAAGTTGTACGCTTCTACTTTAAGACTATGTAATGGTACAATACCAATCTCACAAAGTTCGAGTTATGGGAAGAGAGGGTGTGACACCTTCCATAATAAATTTTTTCGAATAAAGAAAATACGGTCGAAATCGGAAATTTTTGGAAATGAATTCAACAAAAATCTATTTTGTGCAGGACAAAGTCTGCGGGGTCAGCTAGTTCAATATATATTTTTGTGTTGTTCTTTACAGTCCCACACTGGTGGGCACGCTAATGCCTGGCTTGGATGCAAATATGGATGGTGTAGCTACGGAAATACTCAGCCGTTGGATTGCGCCGCATTCACATGATGTAATACCCTGGCAGTATATTGATCGTCAGAGTTGGCTGAAAGAGGGTGTCATTAAACGTTTGTATTTCTAGCATGCGCTGGTATCAAACAATTGCTCATATGTTATCTATTTTCTTTTTCTAGCTGGTAAAGATGCAAACACGAAAACCGATGAACGTCCTAAACAAACAGGCAGCTTGTGCGCTATACTAGCACGTATACATCAACGGCTTACTGAACCGAAATACTACAATACCGTGCCGTATGTTTGTCGTGGTCTACCTGTTTGGAATTGTGATGTTGAACCTTTGCCAAATTAGTGTAATTATGTAGTTTTTTTTTTTGTGTAATGTTAATTAAGTAGTTTTGATGTAATTATGTAACTAAGTCGATTATACGTTTTAAAACTTATGTTTAAATGCAAGCTAAATGAAAGCAATTTGTAAATGTTTGTTAGATGTAAGTGTGCATTAAGGTCTTGAGTTAAACTAAATTTTTTATTTTGTAATGCATGTAATGAGAAGTATTAACACACCATTTCCATCTGGATTTTATAAAGCATCTATTTGATTTTACAAAGCTTCAATTGAATTTTAGAAAACTAAAAAAAAATAGAATTTTTGCTTTCTAAAATCCTTTGACGCGTTCTAAAATCCAATTGCCTATACCTCACACTTTCCCATGGGCGTAAATTAGATTTCAGAAAGCGTCAATTTTAGTTTAGAAAAATAAAATTTAATTTTTTTTGGGTTTTTCAAATCCAATTGACGTTTTCTAAAATCCAATTATGGCTCTCCAAAATCCCATTGACATTTCTAAAATCCAATTGACGTTTTCTAAAATCCAATTATGGCTCTCCAAAATCCCATTGACATTTCTAAAATCCAATTGACGATTTATAAAATCCAACTGGAACTAGTGTAGAACAAACGAGAATGGTTCATTATTCGTGTATTAAAGAATGTGTTCTTATCTATACCTTTAAAAGATTTTTAAGTTTAACTTTTGGCTAGGAACTGTTTTTTGCAGGCCCTGTTTTGTCAGTTGCTATTCTCAGAACTAAGCAAATAGCCAGGTGTTAGATTAAGGCAGCTCTACTAGGTACATCTAATTTCTAGCCCTTATCTCAAATATTTGTAATAGTTTTAAAATACAAGTTTTAAGATAGTAAATGATATGGTGATTGGTTTCTTTGTGTAGCGAGCACGCATTGTGGAGTTAGGCTCAACATCGGCCAGTATAGCTGAGTACAAAATACATCAAGCACACTTAGCTCTAACATAAATGCATTCTATTATAATTTAATCCTACATTTTAATTATCTTGCCTGCACTAAAACTTTAAAACACAGCCAGCATAACTTTACTGCACTCTTTTTCCTTGCCACAGGCAGGTTTATCCCACCAATCAGTGGGTCAGAGTAATAGCCTACGGTTTGTTTTATGAATCACTTCCAAAGTGTGGTCAGCAACACGACATCACTTTGAATAGTGAAGTCGGAGCTGAACAGAAAATTCAATATGCATAGGAAGAGAAGTTGGAAAAGAAAATGTATTTTTATTTTATGGCCCAGTCTAATGTTACCACCTATATTTTGGCGTTTCAAATGAGGAAAAACTGGGAAAAGTAAATGATAAACTTTTCACAGATGCGAGCACGCACTTCAAACTTTAATATATCAAAGTCAGGCTGCGAGTGTATATGAACATTAGGGTGATTCAAAAAAAATGTCAGCTTGGTCTTACCCCTAAAAAGTTAGGTATTGATGAGAAAATAAGCCTTGCAAAAAATTAGCGCTCTAACTTAACCCTTAGGGGTGGCTATTTTTTTTTGCCCTTTCAAATACATTTTGTATGGGAAAAATGGCATTTTTTTCAAAGTGAAGTTTCTTTAAATTTTTGAACCTTTTTTCAAAATATTTTTCCATACTCTTAAAGTTGAAGCTTTGAAGCTTCCATGTGCGATTATCTTAACTATTAAAATAATTAATGCCATTTAAAAATGATTGAGTTTTGTACTATTGCACACACATACACAGTAGCACGTATAAAATTTAGTAAATTTTGAATGGCTGTAATTATTTTAATAGTTAAGATATTCGCACATGGCTTACCATTTTGGAAGCTTCAAAGCTTTAACTTTAAGAGCATGTAAAAATATTTCGAAAAAAGTTGCAAAAATTAAAAGAAAATTCACTTTGAAAAAAAAAAATGTCATTTTGTATGGGAAAAGGCGAAAAAAATAGCCACCCCTAAGGGTTAAGTTAGAGCGCTAATTTTTTGCAAGGCTTATTTTCTCATTAAGACCGAACATTATTTTTTAATTTGAATCACCCTAATGAACATATACTCTTCATGATTTATATTACGCTTCTTCTTTTCCATTTAACTTGTTTCTGTTAAGTCAACCCCACAGTCGTTATCACCCTTGGTTTGCATTGAAATGGGGTCATTCAATTTTCTAAAAGTGCGATATATTCGTATACTTAGAAATGTGATAACAGTTGCAGTTCGAGTATTTTTGTATTGGCTAGTATTGCATTGCATTGGAAACTTGGATAGGAAAGTTGAAATTGAAAAGTAAAAGTTAGACGATGTGATGTGATGGTATTTTTTTGATTTGTTTGATATTTGTTTTATTGCAATAAGAATCCATATAAAGTATTTCAATTCGACTGCCATATCTAAGAATAAGTTTTAAAGACAACCTACCTCAATAAAAATTCAATAAATTTTCACCTGAAATAGGGAGTTTTTTAAACAACTTCTGAAATAGGGCATTACTGAAAAAAAATACCGAGACGTTTTTGAAAAGTAGGTATGTATTTTGAAAAAAAGGTAGTAGAAATTAAAAAAAAAAGCACTCAGGCAGGTTCTGGCAATTGACTTACGAGTAAAATTTGTGAAAATTTTTTCAAATTACATAGCATTAAAAAAATGTTCACTAAATTTCACTCGGAAGTGCATTACAGAACCTGCGTGATTATTTCAGAATTTGAATGGAGAATGCTCTATCCCAGATTTTTTTTAATAGTTCAATATCTCAGCATTTGATTCAAAAATGCTTTATCTTAGTTGGAAATTTATTGTATTTTCGGTAAGATAAGAGCGTTTACACTTATTCTGAGACAAGTTAAAAAAAGTCTGAAGAAATTCAAACTTATACATCCACCAGGCTACTCTAGTGTTATTTATTGATATGTACATATATCCATGTTCTAAAATTTATGAACATAACTCAATAATGGAAGCAATAAATTTGCATGTTTCCAAACACACTCAATAATGATAAAACAACAATGCAGCTTCACTATCACTTCAAAAACAGTTAGATACAAATAACAATTTCTAATGCTGAGCATTCGTGTTTACATTCATTCATTCATTCCTGTAGCACATAACTAATAATGCTCAAGGGTTTGCTAATTCCAAAAATGCGCACAAACTATTTTAACGATTAATGCAGTGACCCAGTTTCTTTTGTGTTTGTAATGTATGTAATGCAATGAACTGCCAGCCAACTATTTTTTTATGAGGGTTTCTAAAGGCAAATACAAATTCGCCATTTCGCGCGTTCATTAGGTTCAAAATTTATTTCTCTTGGCTACGAAAGACTGACACAAATCTGGACCCATTTAAGGCTATGCAATTGTGCAGGCACATAAGACTGTTTGGTTATTTCTAATTTTTTAAATTATAGGTTCTGATATTATTTTATACTAGCTGATCCGGCAGACGTTGTCCTGCCACAAATTTATTTCCCTGCATGTTTCTCTAACCCGATCCCCGTATCTATTTTAATCCATATCCCTATCTCCTTCGTATAAGAGGAACCACGCCCCCTTTTTCGTTATCTCCTGATTTTATGAAGTGATTTTATGGTAGGGATCGATCTCATAAAGCCTCTCACCAAATTTCAGTGGTCTAACATAAATAATTCCAGAGATACGGACAAAGAAAAATTCCATTTATATGGGAGGTGCCACGCCCCCTATATGTATCAAAATATTTTTTAGCCTGTGACCATCCCTGGAAGATATCCTGTGCGTGTGTAAAATTTGGTTTCGATTGGCTTATTCGTTTAGAAGCCAAGTTCGTCTATAGGTACATAATTTGAATTTTAGATATATAGATAGATAGATCGATAGATGGATAATTTGAATTTTATATAGTATATAGATTAGGGTGCTTCAAATAAAAAAAAAGGTTCTTTTTTCGGTCTTACCCCCTGAAATTATAGGTTTTGATGAGAAAATAAGCCTTGCAAAAAATTAGCGCTCTAACTTAACCCTTAGGGGTGGCTATTTTTTTGCCCTTTCCCATACATTTTGTTCCCGCGAATATTGGTTTTAATGATGTAAGATGTTTTGCGTGTACCAATTTTGGTTGAACAGTTCTTTAATTTTACGATCGCCGTTTCACAGGGGCACAGAAAAATGCTAGTAAAGAATGATTGACATGGTTTGATACCTAAGGACTTTAATCGCCTGGCGGATATGATTAAATTAATGAATGAATAAAAATTATCCCAAGGTTTCGCCGGCATTTAAACATGCGAACTTACGTAACTACCATAAAATTTGAATGCTCTCGAATACCTTACTTGCAAATCTGAGCGCCTAGATGAAAGATTTTTATGAAAAAATTCGTTTCTACCACAAAATACACATACTCACAAATATACATATGCTAAAAGTAACACTTATGTACATAGGCTTGCTAAAGCTCTACATATGACCGAAAACGTATGTATGTATCCGTACAAAAGGAAGAAAAAGTTATCATAGGTTATGGTGGATGTGGATACCCCGCATTGTGGGAGACAAAACCAATGTACCATACATTGTAATAATGTATGTATGTATGTTTCTTGGTAAACAACAATTATGGGGTGGAAAAGGGTGTGAGGAGTTCTTTTAAAGTGTTTACTCAATGGCGTTTCGATTTTGTAAAGGGTTTCGGTTCCGGTTTCGTTTTCCAACTTTCGTTCTTCAATATTTATTTCGGTTTCGTTCCGGCTTCGGTTTCCAATTAAAAACACGAATACAAAAAAATGTACTACTACAAAGTTCATGTACATATGTACCTTAGGGTGGTCCTTATTGTAGGGAGACTCTTTTATCAGATTTTAAAGGCTCAGCCCCTAAATCGATAGTAATATAGCTTTTAATCTAATACTCAAAATCAATAGCACTATGGTCGAATGGTGATGGCCCATTGCACGCTTGCCTTGCTGGCTTTGCCTCGAGAAATTTCAAAATTCTTTTGAACTCTACTGAAATGTATGAAAGTTGGCCCAGTGGCAGCCTTGCTTTGCTTGCTTGAAGCGCTTCAAAGCGTCGAATAGCCCAAATCTCTATTTGACAGCGCTTTACACGCTTTACTATTTGTCTTGTTTGTCTCATCCTGTATTTCTGACAGCTTTTGAAGCTTCTATTTGGCCATAGAAGCTTTCAAAGCAAAGCAAGGTAAGTCTAGGTAAGCAAGGCAAGCAAATCAAGCCTGCATTGGGTCATCACCTGAAGATATAACATTCAAAATTTATTTCCGATTAGAAATGACTAGGGCGTGGCGCAGTGGGGTTAAGGTTCGGACTATCCCCTGCGACGCGCCTTAGGTGTTTCCAACCGGAACCAAATTTTGTATGTGATATCTCCGAACATAGTGCTATCGATATTAAATATATATTAGAATGGAGCATTGTTATGAGTGATGCTTTCGGATTTTTCGCTTTCTTTATTCAACTGAGTTCAAAACGTGTCCTTTGTAACCTTGCTGGAAGAAAATTATTCAGAGTACCCTTTTGTAAAATAAAATACATATGCGCCCACAAAAAGAAGTGAGACATTAAAAAATTCAAAACCCTTTTGAACCGGTTCTGGATTTTGAAACGGTTTCGGTCCGTTCTTTTTTAGATAAAAATAACGGTTTCAGTTTCGGTGGCAGTCCTTGATTTTAATGAACAATTCGTTTAGCTGAAGGAACTATGTATAAACGACTTCAGAGATAAAATGCAAAGGTTCTCCAGACACATGTTTTTACTACAAATCGGATGTCAAATAACCCAACAAAGGGGCTAACTCAAAAATATCAACTATGCATACTACCGCACTCTTTAATTCAATACCCGCCGATCTGTACCAAAGATGTCATCTGTACACTCGAATAACTAATAACTCCACTACTCACTTAGAAATGGACTGTCATTGGCGCACATTAAGTAACTCCTTTCTTAATTCAGCGACAGTCGCTCTTATTAGATAACGTCACAATTAACCGTTTTTTGTTACCCTTTCACATTGTTAGCCCATTTATTGTGTAAAATTAATATCTACCTACATGCCTATAAAGTAATTTCGTGTGTGATACCTACGTTCATTTCTGTTAGCCTAGATGGAAAATTTTTAAGAAAAAATCATGAAACATACCAAGGCAAACACATACCCAAACTAACATGTAAATAAAACAAGTACTTTCATACTACAAACATTCATACACTCAATCCATGTACATACATATGTATCCAGTTATATACTTTGTGGCAAAAAGTTAACAAAAAGTCTCAATTTAAACATTACACCCACACGTACTTAAGTGCATACATATCTACTTGATACATGATTTTTGTTGTTTGTTTGTATGCAACAAACGTTTGTGTTGGGCTTCGGGAGGCAGTTTGTGATGCGTATGAATTGGCTGTTTCAAAAAAAAAAAAAATGAGTTTTGGTACCCTATGCACCCAACAAACATTTTCGTTGCGCTCAGAATAAATTGCATCAAAAATTTCTCGCGATACAAAAAAATATACTTTAATCCGCAGACAAACCATCATCTTCAGGCATGCATTCATCCGACCATATTCTGTACAAGAGCTGGTGCATGCACCTTACCAGCTCCTCGCCGCCGCATTTAAATAGCTCAGCGGGCAGGCCATCAGCACCCGCCGCTTTATTGTTTTTTTGCCGTGATATAGCTACTTGCACCTCGTTATAGTCGGGTTGTGGAACTTCGATTCCATCGTCTTCGATTGTGGGGTCGGGTTCGTCCTCTTCTCTGGATTGTTGCTCCGTTCCTCCGTTTAGAAGGGCAGAGAAGTGATCCCTCCACAACCCTAGTACTCTCTGAACATCTGTCACCAGGTCGCCGTTGTCATTTTTACAGGAGTTTGCCCCGGGGTTAAAACCTTCCGTCATTCGTCGAATTCTTTGATAAAATTTTGGGGCGTTGCTTCTGCTGGCTAGCATTTCAAGCCCTTCGATTTCACGCTTTTCCGCTTCCCTTTTCTTCGCCCGAAAAAGCCGTCTCGCTTCCCTCTTCATCTCGCGGTAGTGTTCACATACCCTCCTCGTTGCATTTGCTTTTAACGTTGCCTTATAGGCGTCGTCCTTTCTTTTCATTGCGTCTTTGCACTCTCTATAATCGTACCAGCTGTTTTTTTGCATTTGCCTTAATTCAATTACTTCTTCGGCTGCGGTACGAAGTGATCCGGAGATATGCTCCCACTGCTCGTGCACTCAGCTGGGTTGCTCTCAGAGAGCAGGTGCGCGAGTCGTTCTGCGAAATCATTGGCTGTCTGTTGTGACTGCAGCTTTTCGACGTCCAGCTTTCCTTGCGTTTTTTGTGGTGCCTCTTTCGTTGTACTTAGGCGAGTACGAATCTTGGCTGCTACCAAGTAGTGATCGGAGTCGATGTTTGGACCCCGCATCGTACGTACGTCCATAACACTGGAAGCATGCCGTCCGTCTATCATAAAGTGATCGATCTGATTGCGTGTTTTCCGATCTGGCGATAGCCATGTTACTTGATGGATCTTTTTATGCTTGAACCTGGTGCTGGCTACGACCATATTTCGTGCACCGGCGAAGTCGATCAGCCTGTATCCATTCGGCGAAGTCTCTTCATGGAGGCTGAACTTTCCGACAGTGGGGCCAAATACACCCTTTTTGCCCACCCTGGCGTTAAAGTCGCCAAGCACGACTTTGATATCATGACGGGGGCAGCGCTAATAAGTTTCTTCTAATTTTGCGTAGAATGCATCTTTTTCCACGTCGTCCTTGTCCTCGGTCGGTGCGTGCGCACAGATAAGTGATATGGTGAAAAATCGTAGTTTTATTGGGATTGTGGCGAGACGCTCGTTCACGGCTGTGAAAGACACTACCTGTTTCACAAGCTACTTTCCCACCACAAAACCGACGCCGAATCTGCGCTCATTAGTGTAGCCGCTCCAGTAGATATGCAGGTTTGGATGGTCTTATGACCTTGCCCCGTTCATCGCATTTCTTGTATAGCGGTGATGTCAGCTTTTGCCTGTTTGAGGACCCCAACTAGGCGGGCGTCGTCACCTTCCCTGCTAAGGGTTCGGACATTCCAAGAACATGCCCTGATTTCCTTAATCATATTCCTATTTCGTTTGCAGTGGTCGTTATCTAAAGAGTGAGTTATCATATCCGAGGCCTGATTATTGGATCTCATTGGAAGTTTGTTTTTATGTGGTGGGTCCCAAACCCTACGCACAACACGTTTCTCGGTGGGTTGGATTTAAATTACACATTTATATAGCGAGCCGCTTGGTTCAAGACAGACGCCCGCTTGCAGCCGCACCTCATGGTGACAGACGCTGTTGATAAAGTCCCCTGGCAAGCCCTTAAACCGATTATGTCAGAGTGGCCTTGTCAGGTTGTCGCCTTCTCACTTTAGTTCACCACCGAACGGGTGTTCAGTGGCTATCCAGAGATACGTGGGCTTTCCCGGACGTAGTGAGCTGCTTGGCCGCACATAGAAGAATCGCTCTGGCCATTCCCAGTTGAATGGCGATCAGAAGCTTTCCCCACTTGCGTGGACTTCTACACACGGTCCCACCAAGTGAAATAACTACAGCCATTTATAAATGAGAGATTTAGTGTTTACCACTTTCAATAGTAAAAAATTCAGTGAAATTTGCAATTTCGAAAAATACGCCAGTTAGGCCCTTTTGTGAATTAAAATGACGGTATATGGAAACAAATCTTTCACTAGTTTTCTATTTCATTGCGGAGTATGTACAAGTTTAACGTGGATGTGGGCTTGTTAGTTAAGATGGTTCACTTTCAGATACTCATATATGTACCTAGATCAAGTTTGGCAGCAATGCTGCACAGCAACACATCGACACATGCACCAGCACAAATTATTCAGTAGAAATCCGCAGTGCAAAACCCAGAAAAGTTGTATTCTTTTTTTTTACATTTTTTTTTTGCACATTTTTTTCTTTTACACTATTTATTCTTGTTCTTCTTATTTATTGCCCTAAAATGGATAGGTGTGTATTAATACTTTTTTCTCTTTACCCCCTTTTTGTGCGCATCTCATTCACTTAAGTCGATTGCCACTTCGCCACTTGTTTTATTTGCATTCATTTTTTATTTCTGAATTTTGTCTACCAAACAGCAGGCGTTCAGCATTTTCATTGCCGGAAGTACGCGAAGTACTTTTGATTTAGCGCTATCCATTGTGCTTCGGTGATTCGGTAGCGTCATCAGATAATTTTTTTTACCTCCATTTATTTCTTTTTGTACTTTTTGTCATCTCCCAAAGTCCATACATATGTACATGTGTATGTAAATCCCAGTGTATATAAATCTCAATGTATGTATTTGCATGTCCTGGGTACCCTTTTGCGCTTGTAGCATGATGCGGGTGGCGATGTACATATTTGCATCCGCATCCGCTTGCAGTGCCGTGTGAATTGTACTCGTTTCCTACTAAAAAGAAAAGTTAATGGCAAAAATGACAAATTGTTGATAAATAGTGAAGCTGGATGTGCGATGCATCAGAGGAAATGTTCACGCAAAAAAATTTTGGTGTGAAAACAGCACTTCAAGGGTTTGCTGTATATATAAACTAAAAAAGTGTTATTTTAGCACCAAAAAGGAGTCAAAGCAACACAAAATATAAAAGAAAACTATTTACACCACACTTAGATACTATTTACACCACACTTACTCACGTTGCCTCACCACACTGCCATATTACCTTCATCGCGATTCGCATTAGCAATTATTAACTGCTGAGCGGAGCTCTCTACCATTATGCTTTGTAGCTTTGTTCTGAATGGTAGCGAAGAACAGCTTTTATGGATTTACCTCACACTTTTTCACTTTACATCATTTTAGTGTAGCCAAAGAATGTAGACACCAAAATAGTGTTAGTTTTACCCCAAAAAAGTGTAGCCTTTGCCCTTTTTTTGCGTGTTGTTACATATATTTGGATTTTATACCGTGAAACGATTTGTTTGTCATGAGTACAGGACTCGTCACAAAGGAATATATCGGGTTTCATATTTTCATATACATATATGGGGTCACTTATTTTACGTTTCTTTTTTACCCTGGTATGCCTGAACGTGTACTTTCATTCAGGTCGAATTTGCTCTACTTTGGGTTCATCTTTCTACCCTTAAAAGTATGCTAAATTAACTAAATGTGACTAACCCCAACTACGACCAGTCGAATTTTCAAAAATGCCTCTCTTAAAAGTGGGCGATGCCACGCCCACTATAAAAAATTTAATATGAATAAAGCTAAGGGCTATGATACTTTTACACTGCAACTACGGCTTTAAAATAATACATTTAATATATCTGTCTCTAGCCTATTATTGTGCACTTAAGATGCTATTGCCAGAAAGAATTCTTGGTTAAGGTTTTTGGCCTTGCTGATTTGCTTTATGCTAGATTTAGGAAGTGTGCTACAACCGATAAGATTCGAATCTGAACAAATTTCGGTTAAAAAGCTGGGAGCGCCGCTCTCAAAGAGGTTTGTATATTAAAGAAGCAGACCTGGCGGATGTTGTACTTCCCAAAAATTATAATACATAAATACATATACCTCTGCTTGCTACTTTTTAATCTACCCAACTGCCGTCCCTACTCTTACGTCTAGTCACACTACCATCCCTGTAACGGTTCCCATTCTTGAGGGTGCTATTAGGCTTTAAGTTCTCCAAAGCAAGCTTCTTACCAGCGAACCCGGGAAATACGACTCCTGCATAAACTGCTAAGGAAGGCCTTCATAGCATACCTGCTTCGAGAACTTGGCAGCTCTCTAATCGAGAATCTAGATTTTTGTATATGTATGGCGCAATATCAAATCAATATGGACATGTTTAGAGTTTTAATCAGTGACTCCATTGACACAATTTCTACTTTGACTTCACTACTGCCAACTAATATTGGCACAGCGGAGCGGAGTATTTGTGCGACGTGCCAACTTAAATTATAAATACGCTTTCAAACATACACTAATATACGCATCGAGTTTCTGTACTGGAATTTTTTATTATTTCCATATGTAATACTCTTCGAAATTTCTATTTTTATTTCATTCTGTGCTGTTTTTATCGATTTAATTTATTTCATTTAATTTTATTGGTTTTTCTATTAATTTTGCTATTTATTTTATTTGATTCCAGTTTATTTTGGACTAATTTATTTTATTTTTATTTTTTTAATTTTATTTATTTTCATTCATTTTAATTTATTTTTTATTCTATTTTATTTCATTTAATTTATTTTATTTTTATTTAACAATGTTATTCTTACCTAAGTGCACATACCCAAAGCGATATTCTCTTGATACTTTCGTACGGCTAGGATTTTTGTTGTACACATTAGCTAAGCCTTAGCTTTATTCATGGTACATTTTTACCCGTGTCCCGTCTTTATTATAATTTTTATACCCAGCGTACTAGTACTAGTACAAGGGTATATTAATTTTGTTCACATAACGGTAGTACGTAACGGCACAAAATAATCGAGATAGAGTACCGTATATGAAAGTTCTTGGGTTGGAAAGAGGAGTTCATTAAGGCATGTCCGTCCGTCTGTCCGTCCGATATTTGCATGAAATTTTATATACAGGTTACTTTTTGGCCTAGGTAGGTTGCTATTGAAAATGGGCGAAAGGATGATAACCACGCTCCCTTTTTCGATGTCGAAAATTTCGAAAATCACACAAATTGACATATCTAGGCAGCTGAAATTTCTAAAATGATATAATTTTATAGGTGAATCCCTTGGTGATTCTCTTAAGATTTTTTCATAAATTTTTTATAGTGGGCGTGGCACCGCCCACTTTTAAGAGAGGCATTTTTGAAAATTCGACTGGTCGTAACTTTTAAACTGATTACGGTAGAACGATGAAATTTTGCACAAAGCATTCTAGTATCGTTGGGAGTATACCTTATGAAATTGGATAAAATCGTCCTCCAAACATGCCCACTTTCGATATCGAAAATTTCGAAAATAACCTAAATTATCAAAATTCGGTAACAGAAATGGCTAAAAGGATATAGTTTGGTAGAATGAACCCCATTAGTCATTCAATTATGATTTTTTGATCAATTTTTTAAAGTAGGCAGTCGCTTCCCGACCACGTCCACTTACAATATGGAAAATTTCGAAAATCACATAAATTGACATAATTCGGTAAGGTAAATAGCTAAGATAGTAAAAACTTTAGGTAAATCCTCCTAGGGCCCATATCATTGTTATCCCGTTCCGAAAATTACCGCTGGGTATTTAATGTTCTGTTCACCCGGACTTCCTTACTTCTTTTTAATAGCATTTGATTTTTAAACTTTTCTGATGGATTCCAGCGCAGCTTGAACAGCCCTGTTTAATTGTTATTGACCTAGATAGAAAATTTCAGCGCAAAAACTTTTTCAACTTGCCCATTATATACACTTAAATAAAAATATATTAGAATAAAATTGTACAATTAAACATTTTAAATACCTTTTTGGTCAATAAAAAAGTTGTCTTCTTGCACCGGAAGTAGTTTAGTTGTAGTTTTCCTTAGAATTTGTGCATTATCCAACTTTATTTAATGTTGAGTTGTATCGAAATCTGTTAAACTTTTATACACTTCTTTGTTTTACTGCTATTATTTGCGCATTCACTTTGGATTTATTAAATTTATTTCACTCGCAAGCGATAAAGGAATGTGCAATAAAATTTTATTTGCTTTACACAGATTTTTCTTGGTTATTGCTTTAGATTTCCACACTGTTCGCCCGAAATGGAAGACACTTCACTTTGTTATTGTAGCGAATTTTATTATTACTGTTATTTTTGCAAAGCGCCAGAAATGTGTACGATTTCCTTATGCTGAGATTGGCTCTTTTCCGTTTCTAGTTTTCCTTTGCTTTTATAGCTTGGTTCATATTTTCAGAACATGAGTTTCGCGCGTTGGCTACATGGGTTGTGGTTATAAAAAAAATGATTTTTTTTTTTTTGTACCGAACTCTGTGTATGCGCTGTGTTCCGGGATTCCTTAAAAAGCTTTTAAGCAGTTAAATATTAATGCAAGAACAGTTAGCTGCCTGAAAGAGAAAGAAATATAGTTTTATTACTTACCAAACTTTTGTACCTAACTAATATTACTATTATTGTACGGGTACTACTGCCGGAAAAAATACTATTATTTTCATGAAGATTATGGTGTAAGTAACTCTGCTAAAAAAAACATAAAAATCGTTTAGTTCCCCTACAAAAAAAAAAAAAAAGAATTGTTCATCTGGTCGAGTTATACACGAAACACTTTTCAAAAGATTTGTAACACCCCCAAAAACTGGGTTTAAGCCCAAAAAACCGTTTTTCAGAGATTTCATTGAAAAAAAAAATCATTAAATTCTGAACGGTTTTGGGTAGAGAACTGTTGCTACTTTCGAAATATATATAGTGTTTTGTTCACTTGATAAGGGTATGACATATTTTCCACGCGTTAAATTGAACTTTTGAAAAATTTTTCCGTTTTTCCGGTTTTGACGTAATTTTTTTGACACTAATTGAATATGAATGAGTTTTATTGGCCATGCGTCGTCGAGAGGCATGCACTACTTAATTACATCAGTTTTATTATTTTTGGAAAGGACTTCAAGTTTTCAAGATAGGCAGCATAATCCAAAATCAAACTTTTGGGTCTCAGGCACCCTGCAGGGGAAATATGTGTAAGAAGGCGGGTCGATTTGAAAATCACCCAAGTGACAAGGAAAATCGTATTTTAGGGATCAAAATAAAATACTTTGTCGAAGGAAGCATACCTCAAAACCAATTCTGATGTCCCGACTTTGTACTTTTGAATTTGAGCGCCAAAGTTTGAAAAATCCTAAGTTGACCCATTTAGAGTGCCCCAATCGTGTTTAAATATATGACCGAGCCCCACTAACTTTGTAGGGCCGACACCCTCTAAGACTCCACCTGTGGGGTTCCCATACAAAAATTAAAAAAAAAATCACCATTTTTGGCACTTTACATGAAAAAATCAGCTAAATGACTATCTTCTTTTCCCTTTGTAGTTAATTTTTTTCTTAAGAACTTAAAAAAACGTAGCCATTTCCCTTAATTTTTCATGAAAAGTGCCAAAAATGGTAATTTTTTTTAATTTTTGTATGGGGAGCCCCCCAGTAGGGTTTTAGGGGATGTGCCACTGGCATGGGTGGGTCGGCCCTTCAAAGTTAATTGGGGTCAGTCATACATTTGGACACAATTAGGGCACTCTAAATGGGCCAACTTAGGATTTTTCAAACCCAAAATCGATGAGAATTTTGGAATCGGGTGAAAATTGGTTTTTTAATGAATTTTTTTTACGAAGAAACTGAAAAAACGGGTTTTTGACCCTAAAACCAGATTTTTGGGGTGTTACAAATCTTTTAAAGGGCGTTTCGTGTATAACTGAACCACATGAACATTCTCTACTAGGTCGCTTCAAAAGTGTGAAATGGCTGTTGTTGTTGTGGTTGTTGCAACGAGTTGTAGCCCTGCCTAAATGTCAGACAGGGTCACGCCGAGTGTATTGCTCTTGGCCGGGTCGATATAAGAAAACGGCCCGGGTCGTTTCGGCACGATGGGTACAGCACAAGTACTGGTACCGTTCTCGTAGAACCGGCAATACAACAAACTAGCCGTGTAAGCCATGTAGGTCATTTAGCGTTACCCAGAGTGCACCGCCGTGGTGTAGCGGTTAAGTGTTCGGCCTTCTACACCAAGTCGTCGCGGTTCGATGCCCGGCAAAAGTAACATAAAAAATTATTTAGAAAAATAATTTTTCTAAACGGGGCGCCATGAGAAGCTTCTCAGCAAAAAATTCATTTGCTTTGCAAGTGCCGTTCGGAGTCGGCAAAAAAACTGTAGGTCCCGCCAACTTGTAGGCAAAACTCTAAAGCAACACACAACAAGTATATCGCCATCATTAGTAGTAGGGTGCACCAACGGGGAGGCGACCTACTCTTACATCCCTGCGTAGCACTGTGTAATTAATTGCTATGACCAATAAGAAAATTTTGGAAACTCCGGTGGAAAAATGTGTTCCTTTTTTGTGAGGAACCTTGCCGTATCATTTTACCATATTAAAGTTGATATAAATCACTTAAGTTGTGGAAATGAAAATATATACATTGGAAGAGCAAAACTTATCAACATTAACATAGCTTTTCCTCATATGATTATTTATGTATGTTTTAATGGAAAATTAAAAGTCAATGATGAAAGTTAAATTGCTTTGATTACCCAGCAAACCAAATAGCGGGTTACTTTATAGTCTTGAAAGTTGTAAGGAAACATTTTTATTTAAAATTTTCTAAACTTTTTTCTTGTGGAGTTAAATTAGATAAGCACAAAATTACTACATTTTTTTCACTGAAACATTTCTCTCATGAAAATGTCAAAACAAAAATTATATAACAAATATTTTCTCGTTAGGTGGCGCTGTAGTCGAGAAATCCGTATTTTTGGTGTGTTTTTTTTTTACTTTTTACCTCGCCTATTTTTTAAGGAAGGAAGAAATCTGGTGCAACAAAATGTTTTCTCGCTAGGTGGCGCTGGAGTCGAGATATTTAGAAAACCCGTATTCATGCTTCGTTTATGCAAGTCTCGCAGACGAAATATTGAAAATAATTTTTGTTTTTAATATTTTTATATCATCTTATTTCTGTTAAATACGTAGCTGTGATCACTTACTTTTCTGACCAAAACTAGCAAAACTGTCAAAATAGAGATATGTGTTCTCAGTGAGAGAGCAACACTATAAAGTACGGGACTGCTTTCTAGTAAAAAATTTTTAAAGCTGTCAGTTTCCCCACGCAAGAAATAAGTTAACGATTGTATCATTTTTTTTCTCACTACTCTTCGCATGCTGATACAAATATTGCCAACATTGTTTTTACTAGGATGCAAATAGTCAAACTTGACATTTGTAGCAGAAGGAGTCAGAATTGCAACTCTCTGACTGGGAGAGCTTAAAAAAGGAGGAAAAGTGGCGTTCGGGGTCACTTTCCTGTAATTTCCTGTAGTCCGTGACAGTTTCTGATTGTCAAATCGGTGTAAGGGAACACAGCTAATATTTGCAAAATATTGACAAAACTTTCTTTAGACAACAAAAAAAAATTCCGGCCAAAATAGACATAAAAATAGTGGCTAAATAGCCATTAGTCGATGACTTATTCGAATTGACGTTCGATTGTATTCAACCATCAAATGCAAGTTGTTCGTTCGGAACGACAAAAATTCGATCAGGAAATCGACACTTATTTTGAGGCTAGAATACTAGAAAACGGCTAGTCGGAGAAAATCTTAGGCTATGCAGCTTTTCTAGGGAATCCGAGTTCTTACTCTTAATATGTGGTAAAGTGTGTGTAATCTAAACTAGCGATGATAGACCTCTAGAATTTAATATTAAGATTGGTAAATTTTACAGTAATATTTTTTCAACTTTCTGAAAATAAAATACTGTACAATTTTTGAAAAACAAAACGAATTTTTTTGGGCCCAGTCTAATGCGTTAGTTTACTTTGCAATTTTTTTATTTTCATTACAATTTATATCCTCCTTTTTCGAATTTTCTACTACGATTTCCTTGACGAAACAAAAAAACATTCCTACTTCTTTTATTCGCAAACGAAATCCGTACACTTTTTCATATTGGGAGTGTCAATAATAAATATCAAGGGAACCTTCTTATAGGGTCTATACACAGTGCGTCATCTGTGTACGTGTTGACTCGCTGTCATTCTACAAAATATCGAACTCATTTTGATTTTCTTGAGGCATGCTAGAGTCCTGTCGGTGTAACTACTACATACACATTTTCACCAATCCACCTAAACTGACTCTTGACTCAGACGCATCGTGTATAGGCCCTATTATAATTGAATCTTGATTTTCAGATATGTACGACCATTCAACTCGTTATAGTACTCACAAGGGTTGTGTTATGGAAATAGTTCAATAAGCTATAAGAGATTTGAATTGCATAATTATTTGAAACAATTTTTTTATACCATCTAATTTTTTGTTAAATACAGTAGTTTGCGAAAAAAGAATAAAAAATTGAATTTTGAATTAAATTTAAATACAATTTTTTTATTTGGAACAACCACATTTATGTATGACGAAAATAAACTTCAGACTTAATTTCATTAAAATGGTAATAGACCAGTTTCACCCAAATCTGTCATAGTTAATAGATTAATGTCCATTGTCGAGCTTGTGTATGATGATTTTGCTGATTGGTTAATAGTTTTTCATATCGATATGCATATACATACATACATACGTATCTAGTCGTGTGTATGAATAACCCATTAAAACTTATTTGTTAAGTACTTATGATAAAAACCTTTAAATTGTATTAAAATAATCAAGTTAGCAGTGCTTTCATCAATGAGTCAAAGAGTAAAATATTGTTTATTTTCTTTTTCAGCTGGAGCTCTAGGATGTTTTTTTCCCTCAGCACCCAAATAAGAGTTATGCGATTGTGAACGTGAATTTTTTTCTTTGGATTTTAAATTGGATCATTATACCCGCGTGACAGGGTTATTAAGTTAATTTTGAGTGCCCTTCATTGAATACAGAGCCGACACTTTGTCTTTTGTACATAAAACCATAAATTGAGCCATTTAAAATACAAGTGGTATAAGTCCAGTTTTCGTTCTTTTCTTAGTTAGGCATGTCGCTATGTAGGGGAAAATGTGTTCTATATAACACGCTAACGGGGCAACTCCTAGCTCCCATAGAAACCGAATTCATAGCAGAACTTACTTGTGAAATCAAGGGTACCCCCTTTTTGTTGACAACACAAAACCTTGAATATCTCAGTTCGAGAAAAGGTGGACTTATACCACTTGTGCTTTAAGGGGCTCAGTTTATAGAAAAAGTGATTAAAAACTTCAGTCGTAATACATCCAATTACGAACGACATTTTAATAACTGAACTTAGTCCTAACTTGACTTTGGTTTTGATACTTGTAAATGCAACTAATTGAAAATATCACAATGTGATTTAATGGAAAATGTAAAATTTTACCAAATTTCAACAAAATGATTGCTTGCTGCAGGCGAAAATGTCACTCATACGCCATAGCAAACGGCTGCGCTGTAAAACCATTAGCGCACATTTAAACCTAAATCGGGTGTATGTTTGTATGTAGTTAACGTTGGTATAGTTTACATGTAGTATATTTTCGTCAAATAATGAACCTCTAATGAAATTTGAATCAAACCAGTTAGATTAGTATCAACAAAATTTATTACTTACTTAGGATGTGTGTCAATCGATATTTCTTTTTGTCAGAGTAATATGAGGTGAAACGAAAAGGTAAATTTTGACAGTAGTAAATTTTGACATTAGTAAATTTTGACAGCAATAAATTTTGACATATGCCAGAAGTACGTGCTAAAACAGATGTTTTATGAATAAATTTTCAATTTACGTATTTTTCATGCTTTTATATTGTGTATTATTCGCATTATATTATATTTTCATGTTTAATAAAGCGCGTGAACATAAATTTATGTGAAATAATATGAATGCCAACAGCACATGCTTTCATGTGCTCACATTTTTGGGTGTCAAAATTTTACCTAGCCCCCTGGGCTAGGGTTAATTCTGACGTTCATATTGACCACGATAACTGTCAGAATTTACCATCGCTCTGTTTAAATTTGCTTTTTTTAACCAATTGGCACACGGCCTTAATTAGTAGATTTTAAAAATGAAAATTGAGAAATTATTTAAGCTAAATGAGGCAGGTGAAAAATTATACATTCGTTCATAGCTGAATACAAATAACCGAGTCATGATGTTGTAGTTAATACAGCTTTAAAGATTTTCTTTGAACTCAACCTCAAGATATCTGTGCTGCACAGATCTTACCACAGCTGACATGTAAGCTTAAGTGCCAAATTCATGAACCAAGATATGTCAACCTAAATAAACAAACATACTAAGAATATAAGGATTATCTATGTCTACATATACATTAGACTGGGCCAAAAATTCAAAATTTCGTTTTTTTTCAAAAATTATATTGATTTTCTTTTAAATCGAAAAAATATGCTAATTTTTGAAGCTAGGATACCAGAAAACGGCTAGTCTGTGAAAGTTTTGGTCAATGCAAAATTTGAAGGGAATTCGATTTCCTTCAAAAATATATTCAGGTAAATCGTGTTTTACAACAATGGTTTGTCGTTTTAATACCAAATTTGAGGTAAAGTCTGCAAAATCCAAACTAGCTATGATAGACCTCTAGACTTTAATTTAAAAATCTGAAAAAAATTACAGTAATTTTTTTTCACCTTTCCTAAAAAGAAAACAATATAATTTTTGAAAAAAAATCGAAATTCTGAATTTTTGGCACAGTCTAATGTACATACATTGTACATTGTAAAAGACTTGTATTTTAGTATTCGACTGTAAACATGCATACACAATACATACATGATTGGAAACAAGGGTATTTTGTCTATTTCAGTTCTAACATACACCATCCTACATAGACACGGTACACATTTGGTACAACCATTTCAGTAAGCGCACACACTCAAACAAAGAATACTAATAAATTCTAAACCTAAACCGCAACAGGCTGAATGAGCTTGCGGTGAATGTCAATCTTAATTTTGATAGTTCGCACGACAATAGCAGTCAACATGTGTAAGTAAGAGTGTATATACAGTGGTGGCAAAAAAATAGACTCTTAGCTTTTCTTATTTTTTGTTAATTTGTTCTAAAGAAAGCTTTTCCACTTAAAGCGAGGTTACAAAAATGTAAATACCCCTCGGTTCTGGATTACAGAGGCGTACCTAAAATAGCCCTATACTACCCTATACCATTTTACTTCGGAGGCAGGTTTTCACCGTTTTTTCTCTTTCTGATGCCATGTCTTACCTTTTTTTTTTGTATACCGTGCTGACATCCGCATACACGGTGAAAACCGACATCGGAAAGTAAAATGGTGTATGGGTCTTTAGGGCTATTTTATGTATGCCTCTGTAATGCGAAACCGAACCACAAATATTAATTATTAATAAGTATTTACAGTTTTGTAATCCTGCTTCAAGTGAAAAAGCTATTTCCTTAGAAAAAAATTTTAATTAAAATGAACAAAAGTATATTTTTTTGCCAACCTATTTTGGTACTCTTTGAGCAGGGATCGTGTTTTCTCTTATTTTTAATAGAAAGGTAAATATTTTTGTCGTTGTTGAGAGTACCTACGTAAGTGGAACTAAAGTATATACATTTTTTAATAATAGTGCAATTATATTCAAGATATGAACAACGAAATGCATATGAAGGCTAATGTGCTGTTCATGCTGAGCCTGCATTTTGCATTTTAGCATTTAGCCCAAAATGCAGCGTTTTTTTCATACAATTTTGAAAGCTAAACGCAACTAAATGCTACTTTATTTCTGCATTAGCTTTAGGCACTTCGAAGATACAGTACGAGCAAAAATTTTCATGTATGAAGAAAAAGTGTAAAAATGTTGCATACTTTTGGAAGAACCCAGTTTATATTAGGATATCTTCCCAGTAAGCAATTCAATGTACTTACGCAATAATTTTTCCTGTTAAAAGTTGCAATTTTCAAGGTGAAGAGTTTCCAAGTTTGTTTAAAAAGTCCATTTCTTTACCCACGAACTCACTTTTATAAAAGAAATGGGGTTTATCTGAAAAGGCAAGCATACTTTCACTTGCGATGTAGGAACGCAATCGAAAATTAGGTAAATGCATCTTCGAAAGGTACGACCGAAAATGGAAAATGCTGCTTTTTAAACTCAGCATGAACACTATATAAGAGTATATTTTTTTGCTACCACTGTATGCAAGAATGTACTATATTTCAAGCAGACAAAGCCACAAAGGGCACTGAATAAACATCAAAGAAATGAAAATACCAGATAGTTATTTGCAGTGGCGCCAAGAGGACATAACAGTACATATTGCACATTCGTACACAAATTTCAAGAGCTTTATAGGTTAATTGATAATGTGAGCTATTTACTGGTCGACCTTAATCAGAACAGATTGTGTATGTTAGCTTGTGAGCAGTACCCCGTTTCTGCAAGAAATCGACAAAATTCTCGATTTTGTTGTCGTCACACTCGACTCGATTCAAAATTCAAAAAATAAAAAATATTGTCACTACGTAAAAAGCAAGTGAGAAAACAAATCGACAAAATTAAATTTCTTACCGAAACAAAAAACATGAGTGTGACGTCATTATGACGTCAAATCGACTATTTCAGTCGAGACGATCGATCGAAAAGAGTTACAGAAACGGGGTACAGGTAAGAAATATATATAAAGTTAAACATCATTGTATTATGAAGTTTTATTTGTGGAGTAAATCCAATTTATATTATAGACGGTCCCAAAAATGTATGGAAGGTTAAACGTTCGAAATTTGATTGCATACCCTCTGCAACAGTCCTAGGATAACGGCAACTCGTGCCGATTTTGAGTTTAAGTTCTTGCTAGCAGCTTACACAAGTTTGCAAAATAGTCCAATAAGGTTTCGACAATTACATACATAATTTTAATATATGCCTCATATTTAAAAGACTGTGCAACAAATTTCCACCTTTGAACTTTTAAAAGGATTAAAGGATTCGTTACAAGGATAATGAAAAAACGTATTCACGATAAAAGGACATTGGAATATCAAAAGTTTTTTAGTAGATTGCGTAACAATATGTGTTCTATCAAACATAATAATTGCGCACACCTTGAAACTTTTCAATTATAGTGCACTTTTTATGGGTCCTACACGGCGTATGAGTAACATTTCATTTACCTAGTTTGGACGATATCGTCCCCTTATTGCGTTTTTATCGTAAACGACAAAAAGCAAATTTTACAGGAGAGCATTTTTTATTTTTTTTTTTTTTTTTTCATTTATGAATTGGTGGATACGATAAAAAAGATAGCCATTTTTTGACATAACTGTAAGGATTTCAGCTATAAAATTTTACCAGATGATGCGCTAAGGGATGATGAACAAATTTGCATCAAAAAGTAAATTTCGAAAAAATGATGGTTACGATAAAAACGCAAAAAGGGGACGATATCTCCGAAACGGATTGTGATATCAAAATAAAACTTACACTACTTTTAGGCCCTCATGAATACCTTTCATTTGATACCCATATTGTGAAGTCAATTTCTGAGGTATGTCCTGTCCAGCTCCTGTGCATCCTTAAACATTTTTATAAACATTTTCAAAACCCTTATTGCAATATAATTTATTAAAGCACATAGAGGTTGGGAAAAGTTGAAGGATAATAATTTTAAAGGACATTATTTCCATGTCCTTGAAAGATAATTAAAAAAAGTTATATTTAGCCGTTATTTCAATTATCCTTTAAATAAGTAACCACAAATCCACATTTTGTTGAAATTTTTCGGGAGGCCCTACAAGGACGCGCTTTTTGAAGCTATTTCCTTCCTTCCATATGAACCACGGGTGTATATTTCCGGTTACAAGAAGTCTATAAAGTGAGACAACACATGGTAAAAAATTAGAAGGAACCCAGCAAACAATTGGAGTCATAAATGAGTCAGAAAAGAGTCCTAAATAGGAGCGTTTACGCTCTTTATGAGCTCATTTAAGAGTCCGAAATGAATGTATTTCCCTTCCTGCAATGGTCGTCCGATATGAGCTAAATTTCATATATTGTATGCGCCTGAATAGGAGTCATATATG
Source organism: Campiglossa producta (assembly GCA_964058755.1). Lineage (NCBI taxonomy): Eukaryota > Metazoa > Arthropoda > Insecta > Diptera > Tephritidae > Campiglossa > Campiglossa producta. The sequence goes on along the minus strand of CAXKVI010000002.1, from coordinate 34,573,115 downwards.
ACTCCTTTGTGAAGCTTTTCGGATGCATTTATGACTCGTACAAAAGTCATATATCTACTGCACTTTTTGGGTTCAAGAATGGCGACTTTGCGGCATTGAATGGGGGAGAGGAGGAGGGGAAGCATACATGGCATTAGATATTTTTGGGAAAATTCAATTGGATATTTGTGGGGAAAGTCCATTAGAAATTTGTGAGGAAAGTCGATTAGATATCTGTGGTGAAAGTTCTTCAAATGTGGAACAATGGCCCATGATCTGCAAAAACGTAAAAATGCATTAAAAAACACCAAGAAACACTTTTAGGTATGTACGTAGGCATACTTATGAGGCCAGGAAATATCTTCAACAACGAAGTCCAGAACGATGTTTTTATAGCAGGAACAGTTCGCACGGTTATGATGTGTGAATTGAATGATTGAAATTTAATTGAAATAAAAAATTTTCACAAACAAAATATGAATATTTGTTCCAAAGCTGCTTTGTTAAATGAACACTCTCGGCATAAGGCTCATAATTTTCATCAAATCGGAGTCATAAACGACTCTTATATATATTCTGATGCTCATGTTTTTTACATATTTAGGACTCATATCGGACACCTCAGTTATGAGCACTGCGAGAATGTTTGAAGGGAATATAAATGCAATATCTTATGCAGGGCACATGGCTGAAAGCGTTAAGACGACGCAATGCCAATGCAGAATGGTAGGTTCGATGTCAGCTAGACCGTCTAAATGCTTGATAGCATGGAAACTAGTCAGTGAATTACCATTGTTCTGTATGTATGTTCTGTAGATGGTCGAGGCCCTATGCTCCAAAAGGAGTTAAGGAAAATGATGATAATGATGATATTATGTCAACTAAGTGTTTTAAAATAAAAAAGTTGGAAAACTAAAACTGAAAGGAAACAAATACGAACATCCTCCAATTGGTTTCTTAAAACATATTAAATTTAGTACTTCCGAAAAATGGAACTTTTTTGGCTGCGCTCTCTAATACACATACGTTACTTGAATACATATTTCAATTTTGAAAAAGTCTCACACTAGCCTATATTTTTGCAAACTGTTGCACATTCATAATACGTATGAACATTTTTTGTTCACGTGCGTGCCAATGTATTTGTGCACCCTCTTTTGCTATTCAAAACATGTAACTCAAGGTCCTTTCAATGTTTTCTTCTTTATTATTATATTCTTCTAAATAATTGTGGTTTTTATTATTATCGAGGCTGGGTGAAACATAAGGCATAAAGTAACAAATAAACGCTTTATATATGGATATGTGAATGGGGTGATTAAAAAAAAGTTACTACTTGGTACGAAAAATAAGCCTTAAAACAATCACTACAAAACTACAATCTTTACAAAAGTTAGTATTTTTTTTAAAGCTTAGTTTAAAGCAAAAATAACTGTAATTGATTTTGTAGTTATGATTATCTTACATTATATATAGTTTTGGCAGTTGCAAAGCTTCAACTTTAAGAATATGTTAAGTTTTTTCCACTCCTGCTACTTTATATTTCAGATCTCTTTATCAAAGAAAAAACTATATAGTTCTCAATTCACTTCCGAATAAAATTTGTGAACATTACATACGAATTTCAAAATTTTCACAAATTTTATTCGGAAGTGAATTGCCAGAACCTGCATGATTATTCCGCTTTTTCCAAGTACGTAGTGAAAAGCAATTTGAAATATACCCACCAAAAAGTATATTGACATCATCAGGACGACGAGCTGAGTTGATTGAGCCATGCCCACTATTTCACTCATGCATGCAAGAACCCCAACATGAAGGTATAGGAGCGTGCTCGGATTATTATCTATCCAATTTATATTTTTATATTTAATCCTAAACATTTCGAAGATAATAAAGAGTTAATCCAGAATCATTTATAGTCGATAATCGGAACCTACCTTAACAATTGGGAAAGATAATGGAAAAATTACGATTTTAGGATCATTTTGGGACTCTCTTTTTTAATAGCCAGCTTACTAGTGCTAGTACAAGGATATTATAATTTTGCTCACATAACGGTACTACGTAACGGCACAAAATTATCGAGATAGATATAGAGTTCCATATACATATGAAAGTTCTTAGGTTGGAAAAAAATGTTCCTCAAGGCATGTCCGTCCGTCTGCCTGTCCGTGTACACGATAACTTGAGTAAAAATTGAGATATTTACATGAAATTTTGTATGCAGGTTACTTTCTGGCCAAGGTAGGTTGCTGTTGAAAATGGGCGAAATCGGATGATAAACACGCCCCCTTTTTCGATATCGAAAATCATGTAAATTGACATATCTCGGTATCCCCTGGTCCTTCTTTTATGATTTTTCCATAAATTTTTTATAGTGGGCGTGGCATCGCCCACTTTTAGGTGGGGCATTTTTCGTTGGGAGTATACCTGATAAAATTGGATAAAATCGCCCCCCAACCACGCCCACTTTCGATATCGAAAACTTCGAAAATCACCTAAATTGATATAATTCGGTAACGGAAACGGCTAAAATTATATACTTTGGTAGGATGAACCTCCTATTATGATTTTTTGATAAATTTTTAAAAGTAGGCGTGGCACCGCTACGGGGTATGTTTTTGTATAAGCTGAGGAATATTTCCATACTATTCATTTTTCGTACAGCATTGGCTACAATTTGGCCGGTTCTAGTGTACTCGCATTCTCTTTATTTCATTGCACTGAAAAGCTTCTACGATGATGTAGAAAAATTAATTAACTTTGAAAGAAAAATTACAAACCTAATGAATGAAATGAATTACTTCGAATGTTGAATATCTGCGTGTGAGCACGTTAGTTGTTGAAAGCTGGACAGGCGGAACGTGGATACGGAATCAATGTTATGGAATGCATAAATTTCCGCTGCGACAGCATGTAGGCGGATGAACGTAAATATTTGCGTAGAAATTGTGTTTATTTTCAAGTATTAACAGTTTTACATGATAGCAATGAAATTGGATAATTTGTATAAATGTCAGTTATTTGAATTATTGGTGTAATTTCTTTCCGCTGGGGGTCTATTAAGAAAAAGTTCTATGTATTCTGTTCTTGTAAATGTAAGATGTAAGTGTAAGAAAAGGTTTATGTTGTGACTACAGAGTATTTTAGAGAGCAATTCTTGTTTGACTGGTTGTGTGTGTGTGTGTATAATCGTGTTTAAAAGTGATTGAGGGGAAAGAAAAGGAGAGGAAAGGAAATACGAAGAAGGAAAGGAAAGGAAAGGGAAGGAAAGGAAAGGAAAGGGAAGGAATGAAAAGGAAAGGATAGGAATGGAAGGGAAAGGAAAGGAAAGGGAAGGAATGAAAAGGAAAGGATAGGAATGTAAGGGAAAGGTAAAGAAAGGAAGGGAAAGAAATGAAAAGTAAAAGAAAGAAAATTAAAGGTTAGGAATGGAAAGTCAAGAAAAGAAAATTAAAAGAAAAGAAGAGGAAGGGAAAGGAGAGGCAAGGAAAGGAAAGAAAAGTTAGGGAAATGAAAGGAATGGAAAAGACATATAAAGAAAAGTAGAAAATGTAAAAAAGGAAAAGAAAGAAGTAATTTGGGGATCATTTCGGCGGATCTTTGGGCTTGATTGAGATCATATTGTGGTGATTTTGGGGTAATTTTGAGATCATTTGGGGCCATTTTGAGATAATTTACGAGTCGTGTTGGGGTCTTTTTGGGTTCATATTGGGATAATTTTGGGAACATTTTGGGATCATCTCGGGGGTGAATTTTAAGTCAATTTTAGGTAATTTTGGGGGTGACTTTTATCTCAATTTGAGGTCATTTTAGGATCATTTCGGGGTCATATTATGATTATTTTGAAGACTTTGCAAGCATAGAAAAAGTAACAAAATTCGTGTTGCTGTTTTGAAGGTAATTCGAGGAATAAGCAGCATTATTTTCGCCTTTGCTAGGAAGGAAATACGCCTAAAATATAATATAATTAAAATTATGTGCGGATATACATGTTTACACATCAAACGTTACGAGCACTTGGTACTCACGTCTTTTTTTTAATATTTCGCTCAAATGCCGTGTGATAAGCCTTGGGTTAAGTTCTTTACTAAATTGAAAGCACTCCAAAGACAAATTTTTTCCACTAGGTAGGTACCTGGAAACGCTTAGTCCCATTCGAAACCTGAGTGGTATGCGATCGCTTGCCATACCCCCTGCTGGTCAGATGGTGCAAACCTCTGTAGAAACTCAAGCGGAATACTCCAGCTTGCACTTTACTGAAGTTTTTAAACCACTTTTATTGCCTTTAAAATATTGAAGAGGATATTCTCAGTTTCCCAAAGAGCTTTTCTTGTCCAAATTATGAAATATTGGTTCAACTTTAATACCTGCTCTCAGTTCTGAGTGCCTGGATGAAATATTTTTATGAAAAAATCCTCAGTCAACCGATGACACACATAAACAAATGCACGAAAATAAGGTATGGGTATGGTTAAATTTCTTATGTACGTTTACAAAGTTGGCCTACGAGCGCTCATATGTACACATGTACGCATATACATAGATATGAAGGTATATGTTTAAGTATATACCTATTTATTTGCCGGTAGGATTTAAATATATAGAGTGAGTTCGAGCTGATATGTTGTTACCAGTACGGTAGGTATATTCACCCATATCTCCACATGCGAGTTATTACAATACAGTTTCTTGTATATATGTTGGTATGTACTCTAGTGTGATTCAAAAAAATGTCGACTTGGTATTACCTGGCTGTAATTATTTTAATAGTTGAGATAATCGCACATGACATACCATTTTGGAAACTTCAAAGCTTCAACCTTAAAAGTATATAAAAATATTTTCAAAAAAGTTTCAAAAATTAAAAGAAAATTCACTTTGAAATAAATATAATTTTTTCCCATACAAAATGTATGGGAAAGGCCGATAAAAATAGCCACCCCTAAGGGTTAAGTTAGAGCGCTAATTTTTTGCATGGCTTATTTTCTCATCAATACCTAAAGTTTCAAGGGGTAAGACCGAAAAAAAAACCAATTTTTTTTTATTTGAATCACCCTAATGTACTCTTTATACCTGCATTTATTGACAGATGCCACCTGCTCCTACATATTTAAGTGATTCACATTTCCTCACAAAAAAAAAAAAATATCTCAGGAAATCGTATAAACATATTGGCATACAAACAATTATAAACGAAGCACCATAAACTCATTTCCTTCCAGGACCAGTACAATTTATGATGCATAGGACAATGAATGGATGAAATCTTTACTTCGTTAAACTTAATGTTTATCTTTTACATCTAAGTGGGTGATGGGGATTTCCGGGGTTCTCTTTCTTGCAATATTCGATAATCTTGGTATAACAAGTTAAAAATTCTTGGTTTAGTATTTGTTTTTGATGAAGTATGTGAAATTTAGTAATTTATCTCCAAAAGAGATGACAGTAAGCAAGCTTTTTACTGATATACCTACAGTGCACTGCATTTTGGAAACTCTTTCCTCTAGAGTGGGCTTTAAATAAAACCAGAAATGAAACTTGGTAGACCTACAGGCTCATGGAATTGCATCCCGTTCCGGTGACAGCTGAATTAATCAAGGTTTACTGGTACAGTATATTCAGGGCCCATGAGTAGGTATGAGCTGAGTATAAAAGATACACATATGTATATGTATGTATATGTGTTTACTCATCTGAAACACATTCACATCTTTCTGAGTGCCTGGATAATATATTTTTATGAAAAAATGCTTTACCAAACGATGACATACAAACACAATTGAACAAAATACAATTATCCTGCAAAAAATGCAATCAGTCTAGGATGGGTCCAGGATCAGTCGAAAGGGGGATGCGATCACTTTGTATGGGCTGAACTGTTCATGTTTGCATATTTGTATATCTAGACTATCTCGGATTTAGAAGAAATTTAAATATAGATAGTATGGTTGATTCTAAGACTATCCACTTGAGGCGGGTTACAGGGTTGCCACCTATCTATTTTTTTTTTTTTTTTAATTATGGAGCAACATATGCCAATGTGGGTATCAAATGAAAGGTACTTTCAACCGTATTCGAAAGATGGCAATTTCAAGCAGGGTAACCCCTAGAGTTGCCACCTGACCGCGTTTTATTTATTTTACCTTTTGTATATTTGTATATCCAGACTATCTCGGGAACCGCATGACCGATTTGGATGAAATTTTGAAAAGAGATAGCTTGGTTGATTCTAAGACTATCCCCATGGGGTTGCCACTTGGGGCGGGTTACAGGGTTGCTACCTATCTAATTTATTTTTAAATTATGGACCAACATATTCCAATATGGGTATCAAATGAAAGGTATTTTCATCCGTATTCCAAATATGACAATATCAAGCAGGGTAACTCCTATAGTTGCCACGCGATCGCGTTTTTTTATTTTACCTTATGTATAGTTGTATATCCAGACTATCTCGGGAACTGCTTGGCCGATTTGGATGAAATTTTGCTGATTCGAAGACTATCCACTTCGGGGAGGTTTGCAATATGGATATCAAATGAAAAGTATTTTCGCCGACATACTAACTAAAATAATTTCAAGTGGGGATGCGGGCCAGGTTTACCATTTTACTGTATTGTATGTATTTGTATTGTAGGTATATTTTTGGGCTCATATTTGAAATATTTTAGGATCATTTTGAGAACATTTAGGGGTCACTTTGGGATAATTTTTGGGCTATTTTAAGATCTTTTTTGGTTCAATTTTGGATTAATTTGGGACTATTTTGTGGTCATTTTCGTATAATTTTGGAGTCATTTTGGGTTCATTTTTCGATCATTTTGGGATAATTTTTGGATCATTTTGGGTATATTTAAGGGTGCTTTTGGGGCCATTTGGGAATCATTTTTGTATAATTTTGGGATTATTTTAGGGTCATTTTGGGATTATTTTAGGGTCATTTTGTGATAATTTTAGGTAAGTAAAGTTAGCGCTAAATTGATAGCACCGAGCAAGCTCGGTCACCAAGGTACTAATTTCCTTTCTAAGGTATTGATGAATTACAAACCGCCTTGGAGATTAATCTCAAGTGTGTAAAGGTGTTTCAAGTAGCCATCTACTATATGAATTTACATGTTTATTTATGTGTTTGCTGATAATCCAGAAATATGGCCTCATAGGCCTTGTTTTTTGTATGTATGTATATAAAAAGGTATGAGTCAATGTCATTCACAATTTTTCTTTTAACAAATTGCAAACAGTTAGTTGATTTAAGTCAAATTTGCACGTACATATATACATGTGTATATGATACATTTCTTCATCTCGAATACTTGCATTACTATCTGCGCGCCTAGATGATGGTTTTTTATATAAAAATTCATTCTCAACCGATTACATATAAAAATACGCAAAACGTATATATATATATATATATTGGCGGCCGCCGTGGTGTAGCGGTTAAGTGTTCGGCCTTCTACACCAAGTCGTGGCGGTTCGATGCCCGGCAAAAGTAACATCAAAAATTATTTAGAAAAAGAATTTTTCTAAACGGGATCGCCCCTCGGCAGTAGTTTGGCAAACTCTCCGGGTGTATTTCTGCCATGAGAAGCTTCTCAGCAAAAAATTCATTTGCTTTGCAAGTGCCGTTCGGAGTCGGCAAAAAACTGTAGGTCCGCCAACTTGTAGGAAAAACTCAAAAAGCAACACACCACAAGTTGGAAAGAGAAGCTCGGCTAAAAATCTCGTTAGAGGTTATGATGATAACCTGTAGGTATATCGCCGCCATTAGTTAGTATATATAAAGTACATGCAATGCAGTCAAATAAACTAGTTGTAAAATATCACACGGAGATATCGACAGAATATTCTACTTTTTTTGTTATCTAAAAAACTGTAATTTCAAAATATCTCGAAAACTGCTCTATTTTTAAATCAAATGTTTGCATATTGGAATCAGAAGAAAATTCCACATAGGAATCATATATCAAATTTGGAGGATATGAAAATTATTTTAATTTATCGGGTAGTGTAATTAGCGAATTCACCGAGCCCTCTAAACTCCGGCGAAGAGCTTCCGTAAATTATTCTTGATCTTTCTTTTTTAAGTACGCTCATTTTCAAAGATTAATCAAAAATTATTAGAGGTTTACGATGGGACAAGATATTTAGTCTAGCTTCTTTGAATATTCCTAAACGGAATGCTTTCAATTCCTGAAAAAAAAAATATTCCAAAAGCTTCGAAAGTTTAAAATTGGTTAAGTACCTATGAAATGAATATATTTTTGAACATAATTTAAATTTTTGTAAATTCACAACTTTTCTTAAATCTTATGCTATGGATACACACACGGAGATTATCCCGCTTAAATACTCTTTATCAGATCCAAATTTTACCATTATACACACAACATTGACGATAACCAACATTGAATCTGCTCAAATCTTTTTCATTTTTGGGAATTTATTGTGAAGATTATGTCAAGTTCCAAAGATAAATGATTATGGAAAAATTACTTTGAGAAACTGAGCACTTTTTTGAAACCGATTTGAACCCGAACCTGCTACCAACCCTAGCAACGCAGACGATTTCTCTCAAAAGTCGGGTCAAAGCATCGGCACCATCGTAAAAAACTTTGTTTTCCGGTTCGTTATTGCTTTTAGGCCAGAACGCTTGTTAAATCGCACATTAATTTGGTTCGCCTAACCTAAATTTGTATGAAGTATTAATTTATCCTTAATACCTTACTTAGTCATCAGAACGCCTAGATGGAAGATTTTTATGAAAAAATTCTTTGCTACATGAAAATGTACATACATAAATACTCATATGCTATAAAAAACCCGTAGGTTAAAAGTTAACATATATTGTATGTACGTATGCCTGTATGTATGAGATTTCAACTTCCTGATAAACAAGAATGGTGAGTTGAGGAGGTCCTATGTAATTCCTACACTACTCTAGATTCACTTACATATGTATATAAAGAATATTTATGGTATGCATGTTTAATCAGAACATCTCCAAATTTATCAATTTCCTTGGTACTGTACTGTTAAGTAAATTCGTTCAAAAATAAAAAAAAATTGCTTTTAAGAAATTTAACAAGTCATACAAGGATGTCAAACAAACATATGTGACTCTTATAAGATGCATTGTTGTCATAACTACACCGCCTTCTTGCTGATCATGGGCACTAAGCCTACTTTATTTCGTTCATTCATTCAATGTATGTAGTATGTAGTAGATCCCTGCGAACGCCAGTCCTTTTATGCGCGACAAGAAACTTTCTCCGTTCATATATGTATGTGTATGAGCTTTCATCTGATAGATACCTGCGTTCATTTCTGTTGGCCTAGATGGACAATTTTTATGAAAAAATCATGATACACCCGATGACAAACACATACGCAAATTTACAAATAAATGCTAGTAAATAAAACATGTAGTTACTTTCATATCACATACATTCATACACCTATAGTACGAGTATGTAGCCAGTTATGTACTTTGTACCAAAAACTTAACAAACAAGTAAGGAAGTCTAAGTTCGGGTGAAACCGAACATTACATACCCAGCTGTGCACATAAAGTGGACGTGATCGTTCACCGATTTTTCTTATTTTCTGTGGTAGTACTCTACATAAACATAACATGCCTGGTACCTAGTTTCGTAAATCTATCTCACACCGTTCTGAAGTTGTTAGCAGTCGAATTTAAAAATTGCTTGACTCATAAGTGGGCGGTGCCACGCCCACTTTCCAAAATTTTGAAAAAATTATGTAAAGAATATGAAAGTTGATGTATGTACCAAATTATATTATTATAGCGAAATCAGTTAATTAGATATGGACTTTTCAATATTTCCACCTCCTTTCAATATAACTTTTATGAAAAAGTAGGCGTGGTCGCGAAGCGATTTCGTTTATTTTCTATAGCTGAATTTACCACAACAATAGTATGTCCTCTACGAAATTTCGTTATACTAGCATAAACTGTTCTGAAGTTATTAAGAGTCAAAATTTTAAAATTTTTCAAATATACGTGGGCGGTACCACGCCCCCTTTTCAAAAATTTTTATAAAATCGGCCTTAGAACATCTAAATCAATACATATTGCAAATTTTATCATTGTAGCTGCTTCTAATATTGAATTAACCCATTTTATACGTTTTTCGAAATTTTCGATATCGAAAAAGGGGCGTGGTTATGGTCCGATTTTACCCATTTTCAATAGCAATCTATTCTGAACCCAAATAAGTACGCATGCCAAATTTGGTGAAGATATCTCATTATTTGCTCAAGTTATCGTGTTAACGGACAGACGGACGGACGGACAGACGGACGGACATGGCTCAATCAAATTTTTTTTCGATCCTGATCATATTGATATATGGAAGTCTATATCTATCTCGATTCCTTTATACCTGTACAACCAACCGTTATCCTAACAAAGTTATAATACCCTGTGTACAAGTACAGCTGGGTATAAAAAGGCCATTTAAATGTTATACTCATATGTATTGATGTAACAAAATACATGGTGCATGCTTATGTGTATTTGTTAGTAAGTAACAAGCTCATGTGATGGGTGTCAGGAGGCTGTTTGCAATGCGTATTAATTCACTGTTCCAAAATAAAAACAAGTAAGGAAGTCTAAGTTCGGGTGAAACCGAACATTACATACCCAGCTGTGCACATAAAATGCTGTTATTCTTTGTTTTGTATAGTTAATGGTGTTAAAATTAATAAAAATTGCTTGACTCATAAGTGGGCGGTGCCACGCCCACTTTCCAAAATTTTGAAAAAATTATGTAAAGAATATGAAAGTTGATGTATGTACCAAATTATATTATTATAGCGAAATCAGTTAATTAGATATGGACTTTTCAATATTTCCACCTCCTTTCAATATAACTTTTATGAAAAAGTAGGCGTGGTCGCGAAGCGATTTCGTTTATTTTCTATAGCTGAATTTACCACAACAATAGTATGTCCTCTACGAAATTTCGTTATACTAGCATAAACTGTTCTGAAGTTATTAAGAGTCAACATTTTACAATTTCTTCAAATATACGTGGGCGGTACCACGCCCCCTTTTCAAAAATTTTTATAAAATCGGCCTTAGAACATCTAAATCAATACATATTGCAAATTTTATCATTGTAGCTGCTTCTAATATTGAATTAACCCATTTTATACGTTTTTCGAAATTTTCGATATCGAAAAAGGGGCGTGGTTATGGTCCGATTTTACCCATTTTCAATAGCAATCTATTCTGAACCCAAATAAGTACGCATGCCAAATTTGGTGAAGATATCTCATTATTTGCTCAAGTTATCGTGTTAACGGACAGACGGACGGACGGGCGCAAATTCCGAATTAACTGCGCTTTTGGGAGTTAACTTGAGCATAATCTTCATTATAAACTCCCTAAAATTAAGAAGATTTGAGCAGTTTTAAAAAATTTGCACTGGCAACACTCTGTACATAAATAGACAACAACACCAAGAAACACTAGGAAACACTAGCTGACAGATAGGCGTCGCGCTGGTTTGTAAGATCCGATTTTCGACGACTAGATGTCGCTGAGGTAGGTAAGAATATGGTGCAATAACAACCAAAGTAGTAATTCTCAATGCTGTTAATCTTCATTTTTGTGTGTATCAGGGTAAAATTTGGATCTGATTAAAGAAGATTTATTGGAGATAATCTCCGTGTGTGTATCCATAGCATAAGATAGAGAAACTATAGAATATACATATTATTACCTTAACTTACATGGCCATATCTGACACATTTTTCGAAAATGCGTTTTTTCACAGATTTTGGTATGATATGGCACCCTAAATCAAAAACCGTAAACAATTCAAAAATTGTTTAGGTCGCTTTCTTGATATGGATTGCCTAATAAAAAGTAGTACAGCCAGTACATACAATTTTTTTATTTGTGTCTATTATTTTTACGCCTTTATTAAAATAAACTCTTGCTAAAAATTATAATTTTAAAGTATTACTGCCATAATAATGGAGCTATAAGCCCTTATCTGCATGCGTTTAATGTAAAAAGGTAACGATATGTGTTTTTCCATGTCAAATCTTCAAAATTTTGTTTAAAAAGTTATTCATAATTTTTTTTTTTTTTGGTTTTTTTTTTTCAATATTTTGAAAACGACTACATTTTGAAAAATCTTTGTCGGTTTTAAACAGAACACTTGGACACTTGCACAACGCCGAGTTATCTTTTTAACTAAGAGTTAATTGGAGAAGTTGTCAAAAACGTATGAGTTTACTCATTTGAAATTAGCTCTGAGTTAAAAACATAAATTTTGGTTGAGCAAGTGAGCCTTAGAAGTAAAAAAACTATCTAAAAAAAATTCGAATCTCTAATTTTTTACTCTTCCTGCAAATCGTGCAAATTTGAGTTCCCCACATGTATGTAGCACCCAAAATTTTCTGTGTTATACCTTTGATATGTATATAAAAAAAAAAAACAAGTTTTGAATTTTGCATCACTTTTGAAAACATTTTTTGTTTGAAAATATTTATACATTTTTTTTTCATATGTATAATGTTTCGCTTCATGAAACTTCCCACCTAATTCATCAAAATCGGACGATTTGACCTAAAAAAGATCCGCCTATAAAAACTTTGAATGTTTGCTGGGTTTAGTTAACTTTTGAGTGGACGTACATATATATTCAGATTTGCTACTACTCATGTGTTCGTGTGTCGTGATTGGGTTGGTGATTTTTTCGTACGATTTTTCATCCAGGCTTTCAGAAACAAAGGAGGCTACAAATATTTTAACAGACAAAACCTGACTGACAAAGTTTCAAGCAACTTTGCATGATTTCAAAAAGATAAAAGTTGGTACGCGCCTAATTTCCTTTTTTAGGCGTAATATAATGCGAGTCTAGTACAGGTATCTTTAAGTATACGCATTAATGTGCAAAAAAGTTTAAAATAAAATGAACCAAGGTTTCTAAGTAATAAATCAAGCATTATCATACCGTTATCGTGTCGTTTTTCTAAAAGCTTAAATAGTTACGTAGATATTTTTGAAGTACTACAATTTTTTTACTATGTTCAGTGAGAAAACTTTTAAGTAAAACATTGAAAAACCTTAACGAAAAAGATCTCAATTAGACTTTTCTTATCAATAGAATACACTACCGGTTAAAAAAGAAAAAACGATGGAAAAGTTAGGTAAAAAGAAAGTTGCAAACAAAATCATTCCAATCGGCTTTTCTTGCCAATGCTCTTGCTGTGTTTTTTTCATTAAAAATCCAATTCTCATTTATCATCTGCAAAATATACCGAAGTTGTTGACAATTTCTAAAGAAGTCAATCAACTCATTGCCCAGGAATATCATCCTTCGAATCTGAGCACCTAGCTGAATGATGTTTATGAAAAAATCTTTATCCATCCCTCGACATGTAAACACATACATGCATGAACTTACTCACATTTTAATATACATATATGTACCTATATGAAGTGAGATTTTTTCCCTTACACATCCCTGTAGGGAATTCAGTAACAAAAAATGTTATGAGTTATTTTCAAGATTTTTTGGTTTCCACAACACCCTGTGTCCCGCAAATCAAGTCTTATACGGCTGATACATTAGCGCAAATTCCGAATTAACTCCGCTTTTGGGAGTTAAGAAGATTTGAGAAGATTTCAGAAAACGAGCTAACTATTTGCCCGCTACTGCCATCGATAAATATACAAAAATAGCAAGGACAACTACCAAAATTACGACTTTACCGCCACTGGACACTAGTTTGAAACCGCAAGTTATACAACCAAAGCACTAGATAGCGCCGATTGTTAACCTTCATATTTGTATGTCAGGGTAAAATTTGGATCTGATGAAAGAAGATTTATTGGAGATAATCTCCGTGTGTGTATCCAACTGTACAAAATGCAAAAGAAGTTATCAGCGCAGCTAAACATCATTACCCATCAAACATTTTCTGAGCACTCATAATTCAGGAGTCCGATATGAGTCCTAAATATTTGAAAATTTGGAGCCTCAGAAATATAATCATGTAGAAATCTTTTATGACTCCGATATGATGAAATTTATGAGCCGTAAGCCAAAAGTATAATTTCAACAAAGCAGCATAGGCAGACCGTTTCATATTTTTTCTTTGAATTTTTTCATTTAAAATCAAAATAAAATCTTTATTGCTTATTATTATTCAATGGCAAAACCTAATTGCCGATTTAACGGCATCGAAGCCGCCAATATTATTGCGACCGACTTGGATGAAGAAAGTACCACGAATAGTGCCAGAAGGAGTCTCCTGGGGAAAAATGCACCCAACATTTTGCGACCAGTTTTCGAACCATTCACAGCCTCCCACCATGGGAACCACTGGGCCAGAACTGCTTCAGTTGACCAAACGGGGTAAGAAGGAACCAGGAGACAAAATAAACAAGTGACTTCCATGGCCATCAATTTGCAAACAATTTGCTCGAAGCGTCCGATGCTCTTGGCAAGTATAACCACGATGAAAGTTCGCTTCTTATTTGCTGTCATTGCACGAACAACGAAGAGTTTCGCGGCATAGCATTTCGCTGGCTGCCTGCAGAAGTATACTATTTGCAAGACTTTATTATAGTGTTAACTCTTTCCATATTTAATCTTATCTTTGTACCTTAAGATAATAAATGACTTATTACATAATTTTTGATTTGTTTGTGTCCAAAATAGCCGTTACGGGAGGTCTATATGGTTCAATATACATATGAGGTTTAAGAAACACCCAGCGTCCTATAGGTGTCTGTTCGGAGTCAAAAAAGCATCAGATAATAGCCCTAATGTGAGCAGTTTATGAGTCCAAAAGGAGTCATAAATGATTCTTGTTTGGGCTCATATATGACTCTTATTTAGGCTCATATAATCTATGAAAAATAGCTCATATCGGACGACCATCGCAAGAAGGGAAATACCCTCATTACGGACTCATAAATTAGCTCATAAAGAGCGTAAACGCTCCTATTTAGGACTCCTTTCGGACTCATTTATGACTCCAATTGTTTGCTGGGTAGATACAACCTAACTTGACTGTACTAGAAATTCCCCACCAAAACTCATTCAAATCGGATGGGGTGGATTCCTTCTATCTGATGATTTCCCATTTGAAGGCACACACAGGGAAAGTGTGTATTTCTAAAAGTTTTTAAGGTTATTTCGGGATAATTGATAATCTCTGAGGTGATTTGACTACAGTTTTATGGGACTAGTCATTATCATTGCTGGTCAAAATAGTTGTTCAAGCGATCATTTAGGGACAAATTCGGGATTGTTTTAGAAATCATTTTGGTATTGTTTACGAGGTTGTTTCAGAAACAGAAATGGCCCTGCAAAAAACCCGAAATGACCCCGAAAAAGTTTCAAAGCTATAACGAAATAATCTTGAAATACACCAAAAGCGATGATAAAAAACGCCGGAATGATCCCGAAACCAATCCCGAGATGGCCCGAAACGTCAAGAAAGATGAACTTTCTCTTAGCTCAAATCCGGCATTAACTGCATTTTTGGGAATTAACTTGAAATTAAGGAGATTTGAGCAGATTTAAAAAATTTTCGCTGGCAACACTCTTCAGATAAATAAACAATAACTGCAAGAAATACAACCAAAATTACGATTTGATCGCTACTGTCACCGATAAATAAACAAAAGTAGCAAGAAACACAGCCAAAATGAAACAAGTTCGACTGTAGGTGTCGCGCTAATGCGTGGATAACGTGGAAGATAATCAAAATGAGATAAATATATGGTGGAATAACAACCACAATAATAGTCTTCAATGCTGTTTATCGTCAATTTTTGTATCAGGGTAAAAGTGGGATCTGATACAAGAAGATTTATACGCGATAATCTCCGTGTGTGTATCCATAACAGAAGAGCATAAACAAATGTTTCGCTGACAACACTCTTCAGATAAATAAACAAAAATAGCAAGAAACACAACCAAATGAAAGAAAAGAAGAGTATCGGCGACATCTAGCGCCGGAAAATCAACAAAAACAGCAAGAAACACAACCAAATGAAAGAAATGTTGCTAGATGTCGCGAAAGTGTGTGTTGAGAGTGACCGCTAAATGTCGCCAAGATTGCGGATTAACAATGTTGTTGATCTTCAATGTTGTGTGTATCAGAGTAAAATTTGGATTTGATTATAGAAGAATATTGGAGATAATCTCCGTATGTGTATCCATAGCATTAATCGATACCCTTCGACATCCTCATCAATTCCTCATAGTTATTGAAAGATTTATCTACACTTCTTCTTCAACTTAAAGCTTTCTGCCCACAGTGGAAAGTTAATTTTTATTTTTTTTTCAAGTCCAGTATGGTAGCAGGAAAGTGTGTAGTCGTATAAAACCATCGTATATCAACAATTGTAATAAACAAGCTAAAATATTTTTAAAAATACATAAGTAAATGCCATTTCCATTATCTTTTCATTTATTTGACAATACAATTTATTAGCACTGACAGCTTTTGTCGTTTCTGTGCGCCTAGATGAAAGATTTTTATGAAAAAATCCGTTTCTAAAAGTTGATATAAATGTTCATATACATATGTACATAACAATATATGAACAAGTATACATATGTATGAGCACATGCAATATATAGCACATAAATAAAGAAAATTCAGGATTACATTTGTATGAAAATACGAACAAACCCCACTCGACAATTTGGAGATTTATATGTGTGGGAGTGGCATGACCCAATCAACGGCCACCTGCATTGAATATTGGTCTGTGGTTGGACCTTACTAAAAGTTAATTTTCGTTCAATAGGCTGCCTATTTTTAGTGTTAAGCATCCATAAGGATTAATTTGCAAAGGGGTACTTCTTTCCATTTATGCTTGAAAAAGTTGGATGGGTTAACGTAGAAAAGTTCCAAACCAGCTGCTTCAATTGTGCGTTCGTTATGGGTGTGAGTAGGCCGTTAGTGAATCCTTTAAATTTTCCGCTCACGAAGTCACGGTCTCATTATCTTTGTAACCCATGTACATATGTATGTAAATGCATCTATAGCTACATGGAAAAGGTACATACGTTTAATCAGTTTGAGAAACTACAAATACACATGTGCCCTTCGGTGGAAATGTTCAACACATCCAGCCAAAAAAAACGTTAATGTAAAGAAATCTTTACAAGCATGTGGGAGGCATACCATTATTCCCTATCTTTTCTCATAGATCTGCCGTAGTATTATCATGGAAATATTTTTTCATCATAAATGTTGAAACTGGGCGTCATGGGATTGTGTTCCCGAAAAGCGTATCGGTTCCTTTCATCGCCTCTTTTGGTGACTGCATCGCCCTATTTTGAAAATAGTCCTTAGGTGTTGGCCATATATACTCCGTTACCTTTTCTCACAGTTATACCCTTTCCATGCGTGTTACATATTTTATTTTGAGCTACCTGCTTTTAGCTCTGATAGCCTAGATGAAAGATTTTTATTAAAAAATTGTGATGCACACAATGACAAACACATACGCAAATGGACAAATAAAGCCATATAACTAAATCAATTACCCATCAACAAATACCGGAAGTTGCTATAAGCACTACCAGTAAGTTTATACAACAGTGCATATGGGGCACTCGATGCCAAATCGACAAATTTTTTACCTGACCCCCTTCGATTTCACTAAAAATTTGCTATCTTTTTCTACCCCGAATCAAAAAAAGTTATGAACTTAAAAAAAAACGTTTTTTTTTTTTAATGCTGTAACTTTTTCAAAAATCGACCGTTTGGGATAATTTTTGTTTTTAAATGTAGTTTTAGAAAAATAATTTTTTTTAAAGCCCAGATATATAATTTTTTTTTCGAAAAAAAATTAGATCCTTTTTTTATTTTTATTTTATTTTTTTTTTAACACCAACTTCTTCTGCAATAAGCCCCGCTAGTAACAAGATGTGCCGACAATCGCTTCAATTTTTTTTTTTTTTTTGATTGAAACAAATTTTTTTTAAACTTGACTCATTTATATCCCAAGATGTGCCGACAATCTCTTCTATTTTTTTTATTGAAAAAAAAAAGTTTTCAACTGTGGCTCATTTTATATAACTTTTTAATGAAATTTGTTTTCAATCAAAAAAAATAGAAGCGATTGTCCGCACATCTTGTTACTAGCGGGGCTTATTGCAGAATTAGTTGGAGTTTTTGAAAAAAAAAAAAAAATAAAAAAAAAAAAGGGTCGGACTTTTTTTTTCCAAAAAAAAAAAAAATTACATATCTGGGCTTTTAAAAATTTTTTATTTTCTTTTCCAAAAACTACATTTAAAAACACAAATTAAAAAAAAATGATTTTTTTAAGAGTTACATCATAACGTTTTTTAAAGTTCATAACTTTTTTTGATTTGGGGAAAAAAATTTGAAAAAATTCTGAAAAATGGGGGTAGAAAAAGATAGCAAATTTTTAGCGAAATCGAAGGGGGTCAGGTAAAAAATTTGTCGATTTGGCATGGAATGACCCATATAGAGTGTTCTCCCAATGTTCTAGCAAAAAATCCAGAAATCAACAAGCGGATGCAGTATTCGAGAATATTAAATTTGAAAGACCTCCCTGCTTCAACCCAAGGAAAAGTATGGTCCTTAAACTGAATACAAATGGAGAACTAACCTACCAAATTATACTATTTTAACAATTTACCTTATTGAATTATGTCAATTCATGTGATTTTTGAAATTTTCCATGTCGAAAATAAATTTTCAAAAATGCCCCCCTAAAATTGGTCGGTGGCACGCCCACTTTAAAGAATGTATCAAAAAATCATAATAGGAGGATTCAATAGCAACCTAACTTGGACAGAAAGTAACCTCTATATCAAATTTCATGGGGTAGGTAATTACAAGTTGCAAGATATACGCAAGTAGCTTGCTGGGTGTATTTTAAATGGCCGAAAATCTATATAAAAAAGGTAGCTATGCTAAAAAGTAATAGTTTATTAAGCAAAGTCTTATAAAAGTCCCTGCAGTGATAAGCATACATAAGTGTGAGATGGAGTTATAACGTATGTCTTATCGTATGCATACAAGGCTTATGTATGAATGAAATACCTAATGCCTAAATAATAAATTTTTTTTTTGGTGGGTACTTGTATATGCTGTATATGTATATATATGTATGTTTATAGATTTATGTATTTATGTATAAATAAATATATTATATCACATGTATATATATCCAGTTATGTATGTACCAAAAAGTTGATAAAAAGTTGACATTTACTTCAATTTGTTTGGACATTAGTGTGGCCGTTATCAGTAAAAACAATGGTCATAGTCGAGATAAAGCACTTAACTTAGCATCAGCTTTTTGACACTACTTCCAAAAAAAGCTAACACTAACTTTAGTAGATACCTACTTTATTTCGACAATGACTATGCCCCAAAAAATGTATTTATTGTGATCCCCGAACTCATAAACAAATAACCTGCGAATAACCCAAGATCCAAAATATACACAAGTTTTAAAAAAGCGAAAGTTTATAAAAAACAGCAAAAGCCCCAAAAATCTGTTCTCGCTTATTGAGAAAAGTTAAATTGATGATGAGATTATTCAAGTTGGTAATGAGGATTGCTGTTTTTTAAGTCGGATTTCGTGAATAATTACTTAAAACATTTTTTATTATTCTCGGATCCTGTAAAATTTTAATAAAACAGAATGAGGAAGTGAATGTGACAGAGTTCTAAGAACCATTTTAAAACTAAGAGCCACTCTAATGTGCAAAATTTGTGAAAAGTTACAAATTTGTGTGAGGGTTGTCAAGGCACTGTTTGTAATCCGTATAAATATGATGTTCCAAAAAAAAAGAAGTCATTTAGTACCCTATGAACCCAGCAAACATTTTGTTCTATTCAAAATTCAAATTTCACTAAATTATTTTTAAAAGATTTCCTAATATAAATTGATTTTGTTGTGTTATTTTCGTGAAATTCGTAGTAAGAGTCACTGATAAAAAGCTTCTTTCTTGTAAAAATGTATTCGTTAAAATTAATAACATTTCGGAGAAGACGGATCCAATGCAATCCAGAACATTTATTAAAAGGAGTTAATTATGTGATTTTAATTATTCTTAATTTCCTCTTTCGAAATGTTTGCTGGGCTTTGATTAATTTTTTACCACACATGTGTTGATGTATGTTCATTTGTTGTATTGCTTATGTTGCATCGTTAGGCTGGTGATTTTTTCTCATGATTTTTCATCTAGGTCCTCAGAAACGAAAGTAGGTACTCCATTCGAATATGTTACGGTGTCTGTGGAATGAAGTTGTACCCGTAACTGTGAAGCTGACGGAGAGAATTTTCAGCTCCTTCGAACTCTTTGCAATTGGATAAATATAGGTATACATATGTTTCAAAACTTGGTAAAGAAAAAACATATACCATTAGTACCTCGAGATAGAAGGCAGAAAGTTTAACCCTAAATATCCCAGTTTACATTTCCAGAAGATTTTGATGTTTGGCCGTTTTGATACCGCTAACGAACCACAAACCAAGAAACCACGAAGACAGTGGGTTTTTCGGGATAAACGTGCACCAAAAGAGCGCAAAATTTACATGGTTAGGATCATAATTATTTTGCACAGAAAAAAATGACACTGGTAAAATAATAAAAGATCTCATACTTTTATCCTGAAGTTAACCAAATTCAGTTGAATAGACGAAATTTTTTGTTGAAGTAACTGCATTCAACTGTTGATTGTATAGTCAACAAAACTTGCTGAAACTGACAAAAATTGCAGTTAATCCAATAGCGAAGATACGGTCTTTATTGTCATAGAACAAAGCCGTAATTAGACGACGGCAAGCATAAGTACACGATAGCATAATGGTAGACACCTCCCTTCAGCAGTCAAATAATTGTTAGTTCGATTTGCGGTGGAGGCAATATGGCAAGCATTGTGAGGCAACGCGAGAGAGTGCGGTGTAATTCGTTAAAAGCTGTAAGTAGACACTGGCAAGCATAATTATACGATGGCATCGTGGTTTACACCTGGGTTGAGCGTTCAAGACAACTGTTTTCGGTGAAGTGATTATCATTTTTTTTACGGTAGGTATAAATTGTTATTGACAGATACTCTACAAGATTGGACACATATATACGAAAACGACACCGTTTCCAAACTTGAACCCAAAATCCATACGAAAATACCAGATGCATTCTCACACCTATAACATACGAATACATAAGCTGGAATTTATGTATTATTGTTGTTTACCAACAAATACTACATATACAATATATAGACTACCTTTTTTTGCTAAGTTTTCTCTCTCTATACCTAGGACATACAGTAAGTAGATGTTTCTTTTTTATTTAACAAAAACGTGTAGGTATATGAATATATCTACATAAATAATCGTTTTTTTTTCATAAAATTTTTTTTTCAAATCTTTCGTCTAGGCGCTCAGATTTAAAGGTAGGTAATGCAGATGATTGAGTCATTCATACACACTTATACTTTATATAGCATACCAATATGAAAGTTTGGGATGTAAAAAAAAAACTGAATGGGCTTTTGTTTACTTATAAAAGGATCAATAAGATTTCTGGAAACTTTTCAATCACAGTTGATGTTCATATTATTTTGGCTTAACGAAGTTGACAAGTATGCTCCGTTATTGGCACATGCTTTGGGTATTTTATTAGAGACCTGATCAAGGCGAATTCATACAGGTGTGTTCGAGCGAATTCAGATCTACACACACGCACACACTCCTTGTAACTAAAAATGTCAGACAAAGCAACAACATAAGCAATTTGACAGCTACGATTGGATTTTCAAGGAAGAAGAAGAATGCCACCTGTAATGAATTCGCCGTGGACCTGATACTGTAATATTGATTCGAAAAATTGAATTTTTTTATTTTCGAAAATTTATTTTTGTTAATCGAATTCAAATGGGGGAATATTGTTGTTTCCATGTATACATTGTTTTCAGGTTAAAAGCAGTACTCCATAGAGTGAACCCATGTAACTGCTTTGGTATAAAGGGGACGATAAGTAAAGCATTTATACTACATATGTATGTATGTATGCACATACAAAGCTACATATGTAAATACGTTTGTTACATACATGTGGACGTATACATATGTCCGCGAATGTTAACCTCATACAGATTATAAAGCACCAACCAGTACCCTTTATATAAATTTATTGCATACCAGTAAACATATAAGTACGAGGGCCGGCCTAGATGTGGTTGATTAAATGTCACATCTTCATTATTTGCATTGTGGCCTAACGAACTTTGACGAGGAAAATCGATAACAACAGATAATCTTAAATTCTATAATAAAAGAGAATACAAAAAAAAAAAAAAATTATTTTAAAAAAAATAAAAAATGGCAAAAAAAATGAAATAAAAAAGTTAAGATAACAAAAAGTAAAAATTAAAAATTATAAAAAGAAAAAACTAAATTATACAAAACATAAAAATAAAACAAAATTCAAATATAAAAAATTAAAAATAATAAAGTAAAATTCAAAAGAATAAAATAAAAAAACATAAAAAAATTAAATAAAAAAATTAAATAAAATGAAATGAGGTAAAATAAAATAAAATAAAATAAATAAAAATAAAAAATTAAATCAAAATAAAATAAAATAAAATAAAATAAAATAAAATAAGATAAAATAAAATAAAATAAAATAAAATAAAATAAAATAAAATAAAAAAAAATAAAATAAAATAAAATAAAATAAAATAAAATAAAATAAAATAAAATAAAATAAAATAAAATAAAATAAAATAAAATAAAATAAAATAAAATAAAATAAAATAAAATAAAATAAAATAAAATAAAATAAAATAAAATAAAATAAAATAAAAAAAATAAAATTAAATAAAATAAAAAATAAAATAAAAAAAAATAAAATAAAGTAAAATAAAATAAAATAAAATAAAAAAATAAAAAAATAAAAAAAAATAAAATTAAATTAAAAAAAAAATAAAATTAAATTAAAAAAAAAAAAAATAAAATAAAATAAAATAAAATAAAATAAAATAAAATAAAATAAAATAAAATAAAATAAAATAAAATAAAATAAAATAAAATAAAATAAAATAAAATAAAATAAAATAAAATAAAATAAAATAAAATAAAATAAAATAAAATAAAATAAAATAAAATAAAATAAAATAAAATAAAATAAAATAAAATAAAATAAAATAAAATAAAATAAAATAAAATAAAATAAAATAAAATAAAATAAAATAAAATAAAATAAAATAAAATAAAATAAAATAAAATAAAATAAAATAAAATAAAATAAAATAAAATAAAATAAAATAAAATAAAATAAAATAAAATAAAATAAAATAAAATAAAATAAAATAAAATAAAATAAAATAAAATAAAATAAAATAAAATAAAATAAAATAAAATAAAATAAAATAAAATAAAATAAAATAAAATAAAATAAAATAAAATAAAATAAAATAAAATAAAATAAAATAAAATAAAATAAAATAAAATAAAATAAAATAAAATAAAATAAAATAAAATAAAATAAAATAAAATAAAATAAAAAAATAAAATAAAAAAAAAATTAAAAAAATAAAATAAGGTAAAATAAAATAAAAAAATAAATAAAATGAAACAAAATAAAATAAATAATATAAAATGAAATAAAAAATAAAAAAGTTACATAAAATAAAATAAAAATAAAATATAATTCAACTAAAATAAGACAAAATAAAATAAAACAATAAATACAAAATATAAATAAAATAAAAAATTGAGTAAAATGAAATCAAATAGGTATAATAAAAAAAAATTTAAGAAAAAAATAAACAAATATAAAAAGGATAAAATAAAAAAAATTGATTTACATTAAAATAAAAATAATAAAGAAAAAGATAATGAAATAAATGAAAACTAAAAAAAAAAAAAATAAAATAAAGTACAAGATAATATATTAAAATAAAGTAAAACAAAATAAAATTTAATAATAAATATTATAAATATACATATCTATATAATAAAATAAGAAAAATTAAGAAAATTGAATCGCATACGCCAGGAATTGTGTTTTACCTTATGGATTACACTAAATCGCCTACTATTGGCACAAACCTCGTAGGAACATGGAATATGTGTGTGTATGGTCACTTGTTGTTAATTTGGGCATACATACCATGCGTTTTATTTAGTGCATATATTAGTTAAATTGAGTATGTGTTCATACATACATATGTCATCAGTTGGCTAAGAATTTTTTTGGAAAAACTTTTCATCCAGGAGCTCAGAATAAAATAAAGGTATTACAGATAAATAAGGACATCAAATGTTATGTGACTAATACAAGTACGTATTGAAAAACAGTTGAGATAACTGATACACCGCAAAGTTTATTATGTAAGGAGGAGGTGTTGGTCTACAAGGTTCGAAAACGGAACAAGGAACTATCGACTTCAGCAATACTCTCCAAAAATCTCTCTGATATGCTGCTTAATAAAAGACCAAGAGTGGGACTACGACAATTGGGCGTACGTAAATGATAATAACCATTCAAAAAAAAATCTAATTTCAAATATTATTACAAAACTTTTTCAAAATTTAGTTAGTTTCCGTCCGCTTTGACATTTTTCTATGTCTGTTAGCATTCTTTTCCCAGTATCTGCGTGAATTCCTTTGCTGCCTCTTGATGTGCTTCATTACATTTAACTTGATTTCCTAGCATTCGTTGATGAGTACTCTTCATTTGAATTCTTTAGCATACCAAAGTTGGCATAAGTTGATAAGTAAGTTTCTTCGTTTGTCCTAGCACAAATCGTTTGCTAAATTGAAACTTAGTGCACATCATTCATTGAAATTTATCTAATTTGGAAACAAAAAGTGAATAACTAAATTTGGAAATGTTTTAGAAAGCAAAGTAACTAGGTATGTAAGTAGATTGCACAAAGTGGAAGGGAGTGCCGTTTGAAAATGCAATTCCTATTATTTTACTGCAATAGAGTAGTCACTTATCACAAAAAAAATACTTTAATTACACTGCACAACAGCCAAAAAATTCCATAGGCTTTCTCATCGGTTTCTAAAGCTTTTGAGAATGCTGAATCCGAATATAAAGTCATATTTTTCGGTTCACTCTACGTTTTCTCTCCAAAGAGAGCTTGGTAGTGGTAAAAAACAATTTTTTTTTAATTTTTCTTAATAACTTAATACACCACAGTTTTTTGCACTATGGAACATCTGTATGCCGCCAATATCTATTAAATCCAAATTATAAAATTATTAAACATTTTTTTTTTTACTACTACAGATATATTTACAAACCACCCTCTGGAGAGAAAACCTAGACCGAGAGAAAATTGAGCTGGTAATGGATAAGAATTTACAGTTATTTTGGTTGATGCAACCAAATTCACGGCCAATATTCTTATCCATTACCAGCTCATTTTTGTCTGTGCAGGGTGACCCGAAAAATCTGCCTTAAGATTCGGATTCAGTCAACTTCACGACTTTTATGTTATCAATTTTAGACTTTTAAATAAAAGTCCCAAAAATAGCCGACATGATTCAGAAGATACAACACATCATAAAAGTTTTCGCCGAAAACAGTAAAGAAATAATACAAAAAACATTCCCGAAATGATCCCAAAACGATCCCGAGTTTGTATCGACATGATCGACACTAGGTCAGCAAAAATATTCTTTTATGTTCTGCGAAAAATGGAATGCCATATAAAGCAGTACTAGGTTTATAATGTCCGGTTTCACCTGGACTTAGACTACCTTACATGCTCTTTTTTTCTCGACCAATCCACATACATTTCCACTTGATAAGGATGTTGATAGCTAGTTGCTACTACTATCTAAAGTTTTATCGCGCTCGCCTTTACTTTCAATAATAGCATCGCTATATGTATGTATGCTTACCAAAAATATTCTTTATATGATTCATTTGTTACGTAATGGACATAGAATCTCCTGCCCGATAAACCACATACTATCGAAACCCTTTGAGAAAATGCATACACATACATACATATCTACCTACCATCATGCCACAACCAATTGCTGCATGTACATATCTCAAATGGCATAAGCATTGCTCAGTGACCTACTTTTAGTTTGTGCGCATACATCCCTACATACCTTGCGTGTGTTTGTCTGTACTACTACAGCTCAATTGTAAATGCTTGAAAATCGCATTTAATAAATATGTTCATGGCACACTTTTTAGTCGTACTTTAAGTAACTTTGGATTTTTTCAAAAATTATTTCTACTAGGCGAACAGAAAAAGTGACAGAAATTCCCAAGGCACAACTTTCATACAATGCAAAAGCGACATGGCTCGTAGGCCAAACAACAGGCATACAAACAAAAAGAATTTAACAATCAGCTCATTGCTGACACAATAAGAGAATTTTATAAAATTTGTTAACGAAGCATCTGAGGTACTACTCAACATACTTACTTGCTTTTATTTTGTATGGTACTCATATATGTGTATGGGTCATTCCATGCCAAATCGACAAATTTTTTACCTGACCCCCTTCGATTTCGCTAAAAATTTGCTATCTCTTTCTACCCCCTGAAAGACATTTTTTCAGAATCTAAAAAAGTTATGAACTTAAAAAAACGTTTTTTTTTAATGCTGTAACTTTTTCAAAAATCTACCGTTTGGAAGCATTTTTTTTTTAATTTTTGTATTTAAATGTAGTTTTCGAAAAAAAAAAATAAAAAAACATTTATTTAATTTTTTTTTTCGAAAAAAAGTCCAATAAGCCGCGCTAATAACAAGATATGCCAACAATCGCTTCTAGTTTTTCTTTGATTGAAACAAATATTTTTAAACTTGGCTCATTTATGTCGCAAGATGTGCCGGCAATCTTTTCTATTCTTTAGCTCTTTAGCTCATTTTATATAACTTTTTAATGAAATTTGTTTTCAATAAAAAAAAAATAGAAGCGAATGTCGGCACATATTGTTATTAGCGGGGCTTATTGCAGAATTGTTTGGAGTTTAAAAAAAAAATAAAAATAAAAAAGGGTCGGACTTTTTCTTCGAAAAAAAAAATATATATATCTGGACTTTTAAAATTTTTTTTATTTTTTTTTTCCGAAAAATACATTTAAAAACAAAAGAAAATGATACCAAACGGTCGATTTTTGAAAAAGTTACAGCATTTTTTTTAAGTTCATAATTTTTTTTTGATTTGGGGAGAAAAAATTTGAAAACATTCTTAAAAATGTCTTTCGGGGGGTAGGATAATATAGCAAGTTTTTAGCGAAATCTATGGGGGTCAGGTAAAAAATTTGTCGATTTGGCATGGAATGACCCATATGTAGATGTGTATAGATATAATATATGCCTACACACATATGTATGTATGTACTACATATGAATGACGAACAACAGCAAATATGGAAGCGGTAAGCAGGAGATTGTCATGAAAAAATGGTAACGTATACGCACCGTACGTACCAACATGTGGCAGTATAGAGGGTCAAACCGAATGTGCAATTTTGCACTGAAGCCAAATGCATAAATCAGTTGTCGAGTGTTGGTTGTTCAATACCACTAAAAGATGGGTAGGTACATAGATACTTACCGCATCATAATAAAATAATCTTAGATATTAATCCCTCGAATGCGAGTTAACCGATTCAGTTCAATCTTCCAGGTCTTATCACTCCCTCTCTCAGGAAGGAACTTGTCACGTTTCGTCCTAGTCGTCCCATAGAAACTATTAGGCATGAACTCCCTTCCTAAATAAACACAAACCATCATAGATAAATGGGTCTAAGTCATGGGTCGGCAGATTTGTAAATGCAGGTGTATAAGTGCGAACGCTTATACACGCGCTGTGATCGTCTGAGCTATATTTTTAATATTCGCTGACCAAACAAGCGACACCCCCACGCGATGTGGTTTCGCCGCTTGCCCAGCGACGACTAAATCATTTGGTAAACAAAGAGCACAACGTGTCTGTGTGATGAATCCAACTTGTTTGACTGATCTTAAGATCTATGGGGCGCCGATGCTTGGTCTAAGTCAACTAAAAAGCCAGGCTGAATGCTTGATGAAAGGAATCTGCATTCCCTACTTACCAGCGCTTGCTCTTAACTCAACAGTCATATAATCCTAAAAGGATACATAAATAATGAGCTAGTCCGAATCGCGCTATACAGTCGCATAACCACAAATCTACAAAAAGGATCCTAAACCGAATGTTCGGCCAGGCTCTAGTGGTACATATGTATATCCCAATGTATGTAGGTGTCTATGGTGAGAATGTGCGTTACAAAACGAAATAAAAAACGACCTCATCTACCTACACGTTTATGGACACATGAAGCTCTGGGGTACAAAGTATAACCACACACACATACATACATGCATTCATTCACATGTAGTTGTATGTATATTGTTATATATTTGTTAGTAATCTCTGTCGATGTTTGTAAGTAGATATGTATGAAATTTTTTGCTTTAAAATTTTACTTAAAAATTGCTTTGCTGCTACATTCTCTTAAAGTTAAAGATTATATTCGAGCTGCTGCTCGTTTCTGGGCACCCAGTTGAACAATTTTTATGAAAAAATGCTTTACCACACGATGACACATGAACACATGTGTAACATTTAACAAATAAATGAACATAAATAAAACACACAAAGTAAGTGTGTGTGTGTGTGTGAATGTAGCAAAAAGTTAACAAAAAGTTGCTATACATTGTATGTTGGTATGTACATAGGTTTATGTGGATATGATGATAAACATATATTGCATGCTGCTAAGGGGTGTGAGAAGGCAATTTATAATCTGCTCTCGATGGCAAAGAAATGCAATTTTATTACCTTGAGCAAGTACATACATACATTCATTACCTATGTATACAAATAAATATTTATACATAAATGGTTTTGTAAAATAAATCACAAATGCATCTATACGGAAAGAAATATATGGTTAATACATAGTTTGTTGCGGAACATCTGTCCATACAGAGGCATCCATATATACACACATACACTCAAACAAAAACAAATATTTGCTCGAAAAATGCGAAAAAGTATATTTCTTCTATACATATATCATCATATGCATCATACATTTATTGGTATCCACAATCTTGTTTGCAATCTTTCAGCTAAAATATGATTGTATCGTCATATCATCATGGTTCGCCAGTGCGTATGAGTAACATATACATTTGTATTGGGGTAGGTCGACAAGTTTTTGGCTCACCTAGCTTGCTCAATCTCAGCTATCTCATTTTTTGTTTAATTTTGTTGCAAAATATGCCAATATGGGTATCAAATGAAAGGTAACTTCGCCGACATACCAACTAAAATATTTTCAAGTGGGATTACCGCCCAGGGTTACCATTTTACCGTATTATTGTATATTTTTGGGATCATATTTGGATTATTTGAGAACTGTTTTGAGATCATTTAGGGGTCACTTTGGGACTATCTTGAGAGTCATATTGGGATCATTTTGGAATCATTTTTGGCTAATTGGGATAGCTTTTGGGTCATTTTGGGAAGTTTTGAGGGTCTTTTTGGGGTCGTTTTGGAATTATTTTAGGATTATTTTGGGAAAATTTTTGGGTAATTTTGGGATCATTTTAGGGTACATTTAAGGTTGTTTTTGGGATCATTTGGGAATCATTTTTGGATCATTTTAGGGTCATGTTGTGGTAATTTTGGGATTATTTTGGGTAAGTAAAGTTAGCGCTGTAAACATGCGGCTAAGCAAAAGAATATAACAAAAAATTGAACAATAATTCAAAGAATTAGAGAAAGTGTTAACAAATTACTTAACACATAAATGCATACTGTTGTTGTTGTTTTCAACAATGCTTCGTCATGCCTAGAGTGGAGTCCAAGGAAACGTGCAGTTTCAAAAGGGTTGGACCAGAGAGGCAGTGGGGTTGGAAGAGTTGGAAAATTTAGTCTCCACGATATAAAATCCCCAACGGCACTAGGTTTATTGATTTCGCCGCTGCTCGCAATATGGTCATCAGTAGTACCAGGTTCCAGCATAAGCGAATACACCAAGCCACCTTGCTGTCCCCTGATCAAATTGATCATGTCATGATCGACGGCAGACACAGCTCCACCGTTCTGGACGTGCGTACTCTGTGCAGAGAAGACAATACGCACAGTAACGGAAGGAAAGCTT
Source organism: Campiglossa producta (assembly GCA_964058755.1). Lineage (NCBI taxonomy): Eukaryota > Metazoa > Arthropoda > Insecta > Diptera > Tephritidae > Campiglossa > Campiglossa producta. The sequence goes on along the minus strand of CAXKVI010000002.1, from coordinate 34,542,955 downwards.
GACATCGAGAAGCTGCGCACTACAGAAGCAGCTGATAATTTCTCCATCCGATTCTCACATCTGCTATCGGCGCGCAATTCTTGACCTAACGATGTAACCGAGCAATGGAAACATATCTCTCTCTCATTACGTACCGCCGCTGAGGCCACTATAGGGTTTCAGCTAGCCCGCAAGAACAACTGACACGATGAGGAATGCAGCACTGCCTCGGACAAAACGGACGCCGCATACAGGGAGACGTTGCGAACGGGCGCAAGCCGCAGTGTATGGCAACGATATCGTCAGGCAAAGAAGGAAGAGGACGCCTTTTCATAAAAATAGAAACGTGAGTGCGAGGAGCTTGAGATGCTGGCTGACAAGAATGAAGCCCGAAAATTCTATGAAAAGATCCGGCGGATGACGGAAGATTTTAATACCGGTGCAAGTTCCTGTAAGGACAATAATGCCGACTTGGTAACCGACGTACAGAGTGTACTTAAATTATGGAGGGAGCACTTCTCCCCACTGCTAAATTGCGGGGGAGACGTCGATCCCGATACCCCAATACCTGAATGGAAATGGAAAAGTTGTCCCACCACCTGACTATGATGAATTAAGGATAGCTATATCCCGACTCAAAAACAAAAAAACGCCTGGAAAAGACGGACTACCCGTCGAGCTGTTCAAACTCGGAGGCGAAGTGCTGGTAAAAAGCATGCATCAGCTCTTATGCAGAATATGGTCAGATGAGTGCATGCCTCCAGATTGGAATTTAAGTGTGCTCTGCCCAATCCACAAGAAAGGCGATCCCGCTAAACCCACCAACTACCGCGGAATCAGTCTTCTTAATATCGCATATAAGGTTCTTTCTAGCGTATTGTGTGAAAGACTGAAGCCCATCTTAGACAAACTGATTGGACCTTATCGGTGTGGCTTTATACCTGGTAAGTCTACCATCGATTTTCATGATACGCCTAATCTTGGAGAGGACCGATGATAAAACAATCGATACTCATCACCTCTTTGTCGATTTTAAAGACGCTTTTGACAGCGTAAAAAGGCATTGCCTGTATGCCGCCATGTTTGAATTCGACTTTCCTGCAAAGCTTATGCCAAATGATGTTGAGCAATACCAACAGCTCCGTCAGAATTGCGAAGGATCTCACAGGGCGACTCGCTCTCGTGCGATTTCTTCAACCTGATGACGGAGAAGATAATTCGAGAAGCAGAGCTAAACCGCAACGGTACAATCTATTACAAGAGCGTGCAATTGCTGGCGTATGCCGATGATATTGATATCATTGGCCTTAACAACGGCGCCGTAAGCGCTGCCTTCTCTGGACTGGATAAGGAAGCAAAAAAAAGTAGGTCTTGCGGTGAACGAGGACAAAACGAAGTATCATGCTTTAAAACGGACATGTTTCTCAAGAGATAAAAATACGAATTTTTCATGGACTCCAGTCCTTGCCTTTAGCTTATAATATCTCAACATTTCGCTTTGTTATTTTCATACTAAGTGTCTCTGCTGATGGATTTTCTAAACCAATATAAATTTTTTTTAGAGTAAATTTTCGTATAATTTTAAAACTTTTTTCAAGCAACCATTACATAGTCTCAAAGTTGAAGCGTACAACTTTCGAGCAAAAAAAAAACCGCGTGCAATATCATAACTCTTGAAATAACATAACTGAAATAATATAAAAAAAATAAAAACCGTACAAAAATATAAAAAAAAAAAAAACTAATGGCGGCGATATACCTACAGGTTATCATCATAACCTCTAACGAGATTTTTAGCCGAGCTTCTCTTTCCAACTTGTGGTGTGTTGCTTTTTGAGTTTTTCCTACAAGTTGGCGGGACCTACAGTTTTTTGCCGACTCCGAACGGCACTTGCAAAGCAAATGAATTTTTTGCTGAGAAGCTTCTCATGGCAGAAATACACCCGGAGAGTTTGCCAAACTACTGCCGAGGGGCGACCCCGTTTTTTAGAAAAATTCTTTTTCTAAATAATTTTTGATGTTACTTTTGCCGGGCATCGAACCGCCACGACTTGGTGTAGAAGGCCGAACACTTAACCGCTACACCACGGCGGCCGCCAAAAAATATAACAGAATTAAAAAAATAAAATAAATAAAAAAATGAAAAAAAGAAAATAATAAAATAGAATAAAATAAAAAAAAATAAAAAAAAACAAAAAAAAATAAAAAAAATATAAAAAAATAAAAAATAAATAAAATAAATGTTGAAAATAAAACGAGTATGAAGAAAAATTAGAAAAAAAGTATTTACGGCACATCGTATAAATTATCGCTTTTAGTGCTATCGGGTCTGGTACGATAAGTCGAAAAAAATGTCGAAAACGAAAAGTGTCGAAAAAAAGGCCGAATGAAAAAATATCGAATTAATTTAATAAATGATGTGTAAAATTCGCGCGAATTAATTCGATATTTAAATTAATTCGTTATGTAAATTATGACAGTATCTGACTAATTATAAATTTTTTTACAATTATTCGATTTTTTTAGTTTTCTAGTATGAAACTTAATATATTTCACAATAAAAAAAAAAAATACGGTAAAAGTGCAGTTTCGCGTACGGGCCGAAAAATTTTTTAGCGAGGTATCAAAATATGCGTACTAATGCAAGGATCCATAATCCGAAGTCTGAATTTTTGACCAAAAAACATTTTTTATACGCACTCAAAAAAATTTCCAAAATTATTACCAAAAACTAAAAAAAAAATGCAACTACCCGGGTAGAAAATGTGTTAAATTTAGCCTAGGGCCTGACTAGATTTTCTCTTTTAAAATCATGGGCCTGCCAAGGAAAGTTTAGGCAGGCCCTTATCTGTTTGTTAATGGTTTTTAATAAAGGGCCTGTCGGGTAATGCAAATCTAGGTCCTGCTTAGTTTTTCCAAGGCAATGCCAGCTAAGAAATAAAATAATTCATTGACTTTCAGTCAGCATTGAACCCGGGCACCTTTACATCACAGTTGTCTTATCTGTCCATTGAGCTATTCCAATTATTGAAATATTTTCTGCAAATGAACAACTTGAATTAAGTTTCACATACATTTAATAATAAATTAAAAAAATTCATTGTCCCTGAGCCAGCATTGAACCCAGGCACCTTCACATTACAGTCATCATCTCTATCCATTCAGCTGTCAAAACGCATGCAATTGAACAACTTTAATTCAATTTTATAATCGTGGAAAAACTATCCTGGCGCTGGATTGGAAAAACTAGGCCGCCCCAATATAGACAAAAAATTTAGGCCCTGGTTTGGAAGAACTGAGTAGGTGCAAGGTATGCAAAACTAGGCAGTCCCCTTACAGAATTATCCATAAATTGCCGGTAAATTTAAAAACATACGCTTTCCATTCCAGAGCCCTGGCAGGCCCAATATTAGATTATTTTCTACCCGGGTAACTAAATTTTTTCGCGAAGTGATTTTAACAAATAATAATCTGAAACGTTTCAAATATTTCAGTTTTTATGGAAACATCGATTTATCGATACCTCAACTATTTCAGTATCGAAATTTTTTTCGAAAAATCGATATTTTTTCAGCTGCTTGAACCACACATTACTTTCTAAGAGGTTTTATTCTTTTATTGAGAAGATCTCAGAGAATTCAGTTTGCCGTAACCTCTCAAATTTGCTCAGAAACCTGTATGCAAACAAGCAAAGAAAAACAATTGTCAGCATCAACATATCGACGTGTTCATTGCAGAATCTGATATGTGCATTTGAAAAGAGCATAAAACGTGTTTTCAGAACAGCGCATAAAATCCATTTTTTTTCTAAAGATATTTACTTTTGAAACGATAAAAATATATTAGTTTTTTCTACAGATATATTAAAATATGTCTAAATATTTTCGCATATTCGAATTAATTCGATATTTTTTCATTCGGCCTTTTTTCGACATTTTTCGTTTTCGAAATTTTATTTTCGACATTTTGAGTTTCGACATTTTTTTCGACTTATCGTACCCTTTTCTACCCTACAGGCCGCATATAAATATATTTTGTTATTTTCTATAAACTAATTAAAACCACCCACAAACTTTCGTTTCCTCCCATTACCCTGAAGCGTGAATAAAAAACTGACAAACTGCTCTTGCGCTTATGTGAAGCCATAGAAGTTTAGCACACCAACAAGGTAAATACTTTCGTGGAAACTTGTGAAGTCATGACGACAAGGAGAAAAATAGTACCCAAGTAACTGAATCAAAAAATGCCTGAGTGAGTTTTAAATAGAAGAATAAAATGCAACAGCAACAGCAACAGCAAATACAACCAGCCCTTTGTTTACTGATGTGCGAGAGTCGCTAGTAATTTGTCGCATGCAGCTGTTAACTCAATTTTGACGATGCAGTGAGAAAATGTTGTTGCAACACGAAAAATCAAATCAAATTAAAGGCTTGTTAGAGAGTGAACGTTGTGAGGTTTCGCCAAAGAATAATTAAAAGTGATGAGAACAAGAGGACAAATTGTGGGCGTATTCGAATACTCGTATAATTGAAATGCGTTGCAAAATCAAATGAGAGAAAAAACGTGTAAAAGCGTATGAAAATGTTGTTTGAATTTTTGCAAAAGGGGGTATATTAAAAAAAATTTGAAAATACTTTCTTACATATCGTCGCTCGCTTCCCAGAGGGATGAATGTGGCAAATTAAAAATTTTGGAAAATCGTATTTGAAAGTTTATTCCTCTCACAAAATTTTAAATTTTATTTTTTCCTTCAATTCCTCGAGATTGGGCACGATTTATCCTTTAAAAATTTCCAAAGAAATTTTTTTTTAATATTTTCATTGTGCCAGAAACATGAATGTGTAGCACATTCAACGAAAATTTTTAAAAACTGAATTTTTAAGTTTTTTTAAATTTTTGTTTTGCCAGAAGCATGAATGTGTTGTACTCAACAAGAGACACCATGACGTATACGTAACAATTTTGCTACACATTCATGTTTCTGGCAAAACGAAAATTTAAAAAAATTAAAAATTCAGTTTTTAAACATTTTTGTTGCGCCAAAAACATGAATGTGTAGCACATTCATTTTTCTGGCACTATTATTAGATTGAACTACACATTCATGAAAATGGGGCTGTTGCTTGTAGGTACTTTGGAAACCCAGGATTTTCGTGAAACGTAGAGAAACGAGGAGTTTATCACGTGATCCTATTTACTCAAGCGACGATATCATCATCATAGGCAACAATACAATTCAGTGCACTTTTCATATTTTCTACTTTTCCAAAATTAACCCACAATAGCCCACTTAACTAGATTTGCTCATTTCAAATGTTCCTCAATAAAATATTCATAACAATGCACACTCATATCGCTGTTTGGTATAGAAGATTGAAATGTGTGTGCTAGTAATATTGGATAACTGCCAGTTGTCGAATGTAGACCAAAATCACGAAGCCAGTTAACAAGCAACAACAAGCGTAATTGAAATCTTTCGCGCTAATAGATACACAAATCAAATGAACCATTTGCCATACATGCCGTTGATGCGAACGCAGTATGCCGTACACAAAATTTAACACATGGCATAAGTGCTATTATGCTATAGATACTCGTACACACACGGGGATTACCTCCAATAAATCTTCTTTAATCACAACCAAATTTCATTAACAATCGGCGCCATCTAGTGCTTTGGTTGTATTTCTTGCGGTTTAAAACTAGATGTCGCTGAGGATTGTTTATTTATTGTTGACATCTAGTGTTAAGTAGCGGTCAAATCGTAATTTTGGTAGTATTTCTTGCTATTTTTGTTTATTTGTCGGTGACAGTAGCGGTCAAATCGTAATTTCGTTTTCTGAAACTGCTGAAATCTTCTTCATTTTTGGGAGTTTATAATGAAGATTATGCTCAAGTTAACTTTCAAAAGCGGAGTTAACTCGGAATTTGCACTAAAAAAATGCTCAAATCATCTGTCAAACAGCAATTTGTCAAGAAAATTTAGTTCTTAGTAATATCTTCAATATTCATGTTTATGCCGTTTCCATTATTCTGGTTATGCGGTAATTCACTTTCAGCAGGGAAACCTATTCCCATTGAGACGTCAGGTTCTGTGTATATGAAAATCTCTCACAGTGCTAGTACATGTAAACAAGCCTAAATACGGGTTGTGCTATTTAACCAAAAGCCAGATACCTCAATTGGTATCTCATATTAGTGTGTATCTATGTGACTCCTTCACTTATGTATGCTACAAATATTGACGCGCACATTTAATCACCGATAAATTTGACTTGTTGTTTTGCCAATAGCGAATAAAGCGCCTACCACAAGCATCCATTGTGTGGCATGTCAATTTCCATTTCGGTATATGTAGGTACACTGCGTTCAACAACTATAGCGTCAACATAATACTCTCAAATTATAAATTGCGGGCATCTGCTAGTTCTAGTATAAATATGTCCAGAGATATGAATAATGGAAAATCTCATTTGAATAGGAGGTGTTACGCCCCATTTTTAGTTATCACAAGTTTTCATGCAGGGATTAGCCTTATATAACCCTTGCCAAACTTCTGTGGTCTAGCCTAAATACTTCCATTCGTATGGAAGGTGTCATCTCTATTATATTTTCATATAACCCCTAATCAAATTTTAGTTGTCTAAGTCAAATAGACTATGAAAAATTTCATTCGTTTGGGAGGTGCCATTCCCCTTTTGGGGTATTCCCAGTTTTTTTGAGGAGGTAGTAATTAATTTCATATAACCCTCACCAAATTTCAGTGGTCTAACCTGATACTCAGGGATTTTCCGTATGGCCGGGTCCCGGCATTGACTTTCCTAGTGTTGGTGGTATCACAACGGTCCTTTCAAAACGGGCCTAAGTGTGCCTCTGCGGCAACCACTTGAACCTAACCTGATATGCAGATCTAGGAAGGAGATTTTCAGAATCACAGCCATTATAACAGGATATTGGCAACTGTGTCATCATGCGGAAAGAATTGAAGACGAGGTGTGTAAAAGTTGCTGCCTAGATGGCTGCAAAGAGACTGTTACTCTGAAAATTATGCCAGAAAAAGGCATGTTTCATGTTTCTGGCGGAACAAAAATGTTTAAAAATTGAATTTCTAAATTTTTTAAAATTTTCGTTGAGCCATAAAAATTATATGTTGCACTGAACCACAGACACCATGACGTATACGTAACAATTTTGCTACACATTCGTGTTTCTGGCTCAATTTTTAGACATTTTTGTTGCGCCAAAAACATGAATGTGCCACACATACGTGCCTATATGGTCGCTCCCAACGAAGACTAATACAGTTCAGTTAGCGTGGAAGACTAACACAGTTCGCTCTCAGTTTTCTGCGTCGAAGACTAACACAGTTCGCATAGAACTGAACTGAAACTGAAGTGTGTTATTCTTCGACGCAGAAAGCTGAAGTGTGTTAGTTTTCGACGCAGAAAGCTGAAGTGTGTTAGTCTTCCACGCAGAAAACGAAGTGTGTTAGTCTTCGACGCAGAAAACTCAACCGTGTTAGTCTTCGTTGGGAGCGACGATATAATGTTATCAAATATTTTGGCCTATATTGATTTAAAAATTTTTCTCCTTGGTTGACACATTTTCGAAAACACCCATATATGTATGTATTTATGTAGTTTTAAAGCTCAAACATTGCCATTTATATATGTAAATCGTTGTTGGTCTCACGAGTTTTATCAACGAAATATCGTTTTACATTATCCACGTTCAATGACTTTCTATCGAATTTCGAACGCATAATTTAGCAGCACAATTTTGGCTTTCACTCAGTAAAATGATGCAACCGCAGCACTCAATTGTGTAGCATGAATTTCATTTCCCTCACCAAAGCAAACATTAATTACGCAGGCCATCGCGTCGAAAGTAGCAAATGGGAAACTGTCAACACTAAAAAGCTCTTGTTGTTGTTTTATTTTTGATTGAAAACTAAATTTTCCCTACAAAAAAGGAAACATTAAATGGAAAATTGAACTCTCATGTAATGTTTGTATGCGTAATTTTGTATTAAATCGTGCATTTTTAATAGAATATTGATAGTATTTAGAAAGAAAACAACAATTTCTAGAAGGCTGATTTTATTATTTCAAATTGTCAGATATCGACCCCTTCCGATTTGGACTAATTTTGGTGGGAAGTTTATTTTCAAATTTCAATAAGAACAACAGGATTCTTTACCAAGATATTGAAAAAAACGTACTCACGGGAAAAGGACATTGGAATTTCAAGAGAATTTTAGTAGATTGCGTTACAATATGTTTTCTAGCAAAAATAATTGTGGATATCTTGACATTTTGTAATTATAGTGCACTTTCTTTAGGTTATACACGACGTATGAGTAACATTTAGTTATTCAAGTAAAAAAAGTTTGGTTGATATCTCCGAAACGGATTGAGATGTCGCAATAACATTTAGCCATGTTGTAAAATAAGTTTCTAAGATATCCATATCCTGTACATTAGGGTGATTCAAATTTAAAAAAAATTGTTTTGTTTTCGGTCTTACACCCTGAAACTTTAGGTATTGATGAGAAAATATGCCGTACAAAAAATTTGCGCTCTAACTTAACCCTTAGGGGTAGCTATTTTTTTCGTCCTTTCCCATACATTTTGTATGGGGAAAAATGGCAATTTTTTAAAGTGCATTTTTTTTAATTTTTGAAAGTTTTTTCAAAATATTTTTACAGACTCTTAAAGTTTAAGCTTTAAAGCTTTCAAAGTGGTAAGCCATGTGTGATTATCTTAACTAATAAAATAATTACAGCCATTTAAAATTTAGTTGATTTTATACGTGTTACTGTGTATGTGTGTGCAATAGTACAAAACTCAGTCAAATTCAAACGGCTGTAATTATTTTAATAGTTAATTTAATCGCGCATGGCTTACCATTTTGGAAGCTTCAAGGCTTCAGCTTTAAGAGTACGTAAAAATATTTTGAAAAAAGTTTCAAAAATTAAAAGAAAATTCACTTTGAAAAAAATTCCATTTTTCCCCATACAAAATGTATGGGAAAGGCTTATTTTCTTATCAATACCTAACTTTTTAGGGGGTAAGACCAATACGACATTTATTTTGAATCACCCTACTGTATTAATTATTTTTTATGCATTTTCAAGACTTTTATTAAATTACAACTTTTTAAAACACATTGATTTTTTAGAAAGTTGAAGTATAATAATTTTAAAGGACATTACTTCCATGTCCTGAAAGGATAATTTAAAAAAGGCATATTTCGTCTATATTCAAATTATTTTTTAAGTAAATTGCGCATCGAAAAGGCGAAAAATCTTTTTTTTTACCCACCCTAATGTACATATTTAAAATTTTTTTGAATTTTTTGTTTTAATATTTTACTAGCATGAAAAATAAGTCGTTGCTAAATTTGATTTATTTTGTGTTTCACTAATTGAAACCGACTAGGGCTCACTTGCACAACCAAAATTTATATTTTAAACTCAGAGTCAACGTGGAGTGAAGGGTTAAATTCATACGATTTTGACAACTTTTCAAATTAACTTGGCGTTAAAAAGATAACTCGGCGTTGTGCAAGTGGGCCTAGAAAGTTGAAAAATTTAAACAAGTTTTTTGAAAAAAATTCAAAAGTTATTTAAAAACAAAAAAACAGCTTCTGTAAATTTCCGGATATCTGCTACAAACTACTATCTACTACAAACTGCCCTTTTATACTAGTAAAACTATGACTAAGTGGCCATAAAATTACTATGCGAAATATGCTTTCATACGCACAATGTTATTTTTTTTTGTTGGTGAACCGCAAAAGAATTTGATTCAAATGGAAAAATTTAATGCTGAGAGAATTTATGCATGTCAAGGGAAAAACAAAATTTGTGTCTGCGTTTAATCCTTTTAACAGCTTCCGACAAGCGCTAATACGCATACCGACATAATCTGTCAAGGGGAAGTGTAGTGCTGACTACGAGAAGCGCCCTAAAAAAAATGTTTTCCTTATATAAGCATTATATTTCTTATTATTAGAAGACTGAAATTATTAGTGATTATGTGACAAGAAAGTATTCTGGGCAATTTAAAAAAAAAATCTTCACAATAAATCATTACATGGAATACCTTTAACCAGACGCGTATCCAAAAATATTTTCGGGGAGGGGTCCAATTTTTTTTTTTTCATAATAAACATTTTGATTGGAAAATGGAAATGACTTAGCTAAAGTTTAATTTTGTTAGTAGTGCAGACGCAAACCAAATTTATCAAAGCCTAGAGAAAAACAAAAAAAAATGTAAAGGAAAAGATCAAGCTTTAAGTAAAAGTTAAAAATATTCGAAATTGAAAAAAAAATGTAAAAATTCTTTTTAAATAAAATTTTTACGAAATTTTTTCAGTACAATTTTTTTTTGTTTCAATTTCCATATATTCGAAAAGAACGGAAAAAATACTTTCTTAAACGGTTTCCATGTTCCTTCTTAGCATGTCAATTACATGTCTTCTAATTTAAAGAAAAAAGGCCTAAAAAAATTGCGAATTCAAACCCATATATCTTGGTAATCATCCAATATTTTTACGCAACCTTTGGTGATATTTTTTTTCTTACATAGCAGATCACTTTCGCCAAATTTCATTCAAATCGAATTTTTAGGTGGCCCGCTTGAGGAATTTTGCCCCATATGTAGACAGCGATAGGGTTTGGGATGGAGATACAACATCTGCCGGGACAGCTAGTAATTTAGAAAAATGCTAGAATGTAAAATGTAGCTTATCCCTTAGGGGTGGCTTTCTCGGCCTTTCCAATACAATAAAAAGAAAAGTCTAACTTTAATACCATTTTCGTGTTTATATATAACAACGCCGAAAAGTATTAAATTAATACCATCTTCGGTTTAATTAAGAGAGAGAGAGGAATTCAGTCAAAGATTCTCTCAGGCAAAAAAAAAAAAAAAGTTACACAGTTTTATTATATTGCCTTCACCGAGAGACGAACTCACAATTTATTGAATGCTGAACGGAGATGTCTACTATCAAGCCATCGAGTACTTATGCTTGCCAGCGTCTAATTGCAGATTTGTTCTAAATGATAGCGATGAACCACGTGCTCTGCAGAGCAAACCACCGGACTTAATTTAATGCTAAAAAGTAATTAATTTAATACTTTTCCGGCTTTGTTTTTAAACCAAAAGTACTTAAAACATTATAATGAGAGAGAGCGCTAAAGTATTATTTTGGTATTCAAAATTTTCAGAGTCTTAAATTAATACTATTTAGTATTAAAACTCAAATTTAATTCCAAAAAGGCTTAATTTCACAAGCGACTGGTATTAAAAGTAAACTTTCATTTTTTACTGTGTACATGTCGATAAAAAATCGCTAAAAAAAATTTCAATTGGTCGAACATGTTAAGCCAAAGTTAGCGATTAATGCAAATCGGCTCAGATATAAACATGTTTTATAACTGTGAAGAATAAAATGATTTCCAGCTTTGAAGCAAAAGCTCACATCTGAGTATATAAGGTTCGATTACATCGAACTCACATTCCTTTACTCGCTATCTTTTTAAATTCTTCCGTACAAATACGCATTAGTTATTTAACTATTTATGTTCATACTCGGCACGTTTTAGTATGTTGACAGTTATCACATAACTTTGATTCCTCATACATACATACCAACTAATCTGAAAACTTCCGCTCAAACAAAAACTTTGTAGTTACTCATGCGTCACGCCCTTTACACGCTTAGTTTACGTTTAGTATGTGTTGCGCAGAAGATGTTTTTGTTCTTAGTATAAACCGCCCGAACAAATGTTTTTCATTCAAACTCTCGATTTGGTTTTGTTCTACTAAACAACCGTTCACTGAAGATGAGTTCCTAAATCGTTTTAAAATAAAATAAAATAAAACAAAATAAAATAAAATAAAATAAAATAAAATAAAATAAAATAAATTAGTGTATTTAGCGACCTTTTTGATTTAAACAAATTAGTAATTTTGCCGGCTTCAGGTCAATGTTAATTAAAAACACAAAGATTGTTTTTTCTCTCCGATATATTTCGGCTACACAACGGTAACCGTCTTCAAGGGCAGAATTTTATTTACACGTCTGCACTGCGTGACGTGGAGTTGTTTTAATATTTTACTAGTATGGAAAAATTATTCGTTGCTAAAATTTATTTATTTTGTGTTTCACTAATTGAAACCGACTAGGAAGTTGAAAAATTCAAACAAGTTTTTTGAAAAAAATTCAAAAGTTAGTTAAAAACAAAAAAACAGCTTCTGTAAACTTCCGGATATCTACTACAAACTGCCCTTTTATACTAGTAAAATTATGACTAAATGGCCATAAAATTACTATGCGAAATATGCTTTCATTCAAAATAAAATAAAATAAAATAAAATAAAATAAAATAAAAGAAAACAAATAAAATAAAATAAAATAAAAAATTAAAATAAAATAAAATTAAAATAAAATAAAATAAAATAAAATAAAATAAAATAAAATAAAATAAAATAAAATAAAATAAAATAAAATACTTTGTTGCTTTTTTGACTTGTAGTCTATTGCTGTAAGTACCGACGGTATTTAGAAGCAATTTTCGGGATTGTATGAAAATGTGTTTTTTTGAGAAAAATTTACCTACGCGCTGCAGGAACCAGACAAGCCGACATATGTTTCGATGATACTGGAGTTACATCTCTTCAAGGACTTTTCTTCCCGGCATTGTGACCTAAGGTGCTAGACCTTCTAGCATACAAGTCACTACAGTGTTGTGAGTTCGACTCTCACAATGCCGGGAAGAAAAGTCCTTGAAGAGATGTAACTCCAGTATCATCGAAACATATGTCGGCTTGTCTGGTTCCTGCAGCGCGTAGGTAAATTTTTCTCAAAAAAACACATTTTCATAAAATAAAATAAATTAAAATAAAATAAAATAAAATAAAATAAAATAAAATAAAATAAAATAAAATAAAATAAAATAAAATAAAATAAAATAAAAAGAAAAAATTTGAAAATAAATATAAATAAAGTAAAACAAAGATAATTTATTACAAAAAAAAAATTTAATCAATTAAAATAAAGTAAATTAACAAAAAAAAACAATAAATAACATAAAATATATTAAAATTAAATTAAATTAAGTAAATTGGTGAGAATAAAACCAAATATGTTTTATTTAACACGGGCCTGAA